>VZTH01018744.1:0-48819 GCA_013397815.1 Aleadryas rufinucha
GCCTCTCTCCCGGTGCGGCCTCGGTCGCTGTGGCGACCGGGTGCGGTCACTCGCGCATGCGCGGGTCCGCCGCCGCCGTCGCCCTCAGCCTCTGCGGCCCCTCGGGGCTCCCTGTGCGCCCTCCGGCTGGTGCGGCACCGGCACCTGAGGGTTACCTCAGGTTTTCCCTTGCTCAGTCCCCCTTGGGCGTGTCTCGGCTCCCAAAAGTTGCCTCAGGGTTTCCTGCCCTTGGGTTTCCCGCCCTCAGTTTCCCCTCAGGGTTCCCCCACAACCCCCCACCCAGGTTTCCTCCGCCCTGACCTGCCCTAATTCCCCCTCAGACTTGTTCCCAACTTCCCACTTTTCCTCCATCCCTCCCCAGCTCTTTCCTTCCATACTTTCCCCTCCTCCTCCAGCCTCCCTGGCTCGGGGGTCCTTCCCCTGCGTGCCCCCAGTGAGGGGTGAGTGCTTCCCCCCCAGAATGGTTACAGACCCTCAGGGTTAGGCTTGCCCCAGCCTCTTCCCAGCCCCCGCTGCCCCCCAGTCCCGCCGAGTGAGCCCGTGTGGGGCTGATCTGAATGAGCGGGGCTGATCAGGATGTGTGGGGCTTGTCTGGGTGGGTGGGGTGATCTGTGGCGGGGGGAATTCTGACCCGAGTGTGTAGGGGCTGACTAGCTGTGTGGGGCTGGCCCCGGTGTGTGTGGGACTGACCAGCTGTGTGGGGCTGGCCCCGGTGTGTGTGGGACTGACCCCGTGTGTGGGTGACCGGGGCGATGGCCATGGAGGCGGTGAAGGTGGCCGTGCGCTGCCGGCCGCTGAGCGGGCGTGAGGCGGCCCTGGGGTGACCGGCGATCGTCAGTGTGGACAGCGCGCGGGGCTGGTGCCTCCTGCGGAACCCCGCGGCCCCCGCGGAGCCCCCCAGGCACTTCTCCTTCGACGGGGCGTTCAGTGGGGAGCACAGCACCGAGCACATCTACAACGAGATCGCCTACCTGCTCGTGGAGGTCAGTGGGGACCCAGGGCAGCCCCACACAGGGATGGGGGCAGTTTTGGGCACCACAGTGAAAGAAAGAGCTCCAGGAGCATTTGGACAATTCTCTCAGGCACAGGGGTGGGATGGATTGTTGGGGTGTCCGTGCAGGGCCAGGAGTTGGACTCTGGTCCTTGTGGGTCCCTTCCAACTGAGGATATTCTGTGAACACAGAGCCTGAGACACGGGCTGAGGAGTTTTACGGGTGATCCCTAAGCGGAGCAGGGTCCACTTGACCTTCCCCGTACTGGAAGGTGTCCCTGCCCATGGCAGCGTGGTGGAACAAGATGAACTTTAAGGTCCCTCCCAACCCAAACCTCAGCCTTGCTTAGACTGGCAAAATGAGAGGAGAGCCATTTGTTTCCTTGTTAACAGATCAGCTTGTTAACCTTGTTAACAGAAAACGGCTGAGGTGAGAAATGAACCTGTTAAGCAAAAAAAGACCAACCTCCCCCCCACCCCACAAAAGTTTTGTTAGAAGAAGTAACATGGATTAAATGGCTTGTGATGGTTTTGAGATGGAAGTTCTGGATCATGAGAACAAGCAGGGCTAGAAACAGAAGATATTGGATTAACAGGTTCTTTTTTTTCTTATTTAAACCTTAAGAAATCCAATTATTTTCTATTCCTGCCACACTTCTCTGAAATAGGGACAAGTGACAGGGAGCAGCTTGCCAAGCAAAAATTATTCAAAGCAAGAGACCATCCCTTTGGCCACCCCACAACCAACTATTGTTCTAGTTGTCTCTTTGAATCTCATAAGATATTGTGCCCTATGGCAAAAATATTCTGGTTTTCTAAGTGTTGGTGTTGTCAACTGTTTTTCAACACCTGCATTGCTTCAAGATTCCCAGTTTTGAGAGAAAAACATTTATTTATATGCTAATTTTGTAATTACTATACTCTGATGGCGTGTGAAGATTAAGCAGCTGTTTGATGTTTACTTCCAGCTCTTCCTTTAAAATACCTTTTAGTGGGTAGGAATGAATCTGGACAATGTATTTCCAGTTAGGCAAAGATGATGGCAGTCGTCTTTGGTTTTTCCCCATTTCTAGGGTGTCATGGAAGGCTACAATGGCACCATCTTTGCCTACGGCCAGACTGGCAGTGAGAAGTCATTCACCATGCAGGGAGTTGTGGATCCTTCCTCATAGAAAGGGATCATTCCCAGGGCGTTTGAACACATCTTTGAGAGCATACAGGTGGGTGTGAAAGAGAACCTGTTGATAAGTTTTTGCTAGAAAGACTTTTTTGGTGTCCTATCCCAAGAAGTGAGTGCTGATGGCACATGGAGTGTGAACAGGGACAGGTTTAGGGTGCGCTGCTTCTCATCCTTAAGCTAAGGCCTGTCCATAGTCAGATGAGCTGCACCTTCATCCCAGATGACGTTATGGACTTGAGGTTTGGAAGGACCAAAAGTCCCTTGCAGTGTTGAGTGGCTCCAGCTGGAGAGAATTGCGGGGGGAGATTGGGTGGGGTGCTGAAGGGTGGTGGGCACCCAGCTGTGGGAGGGGCTCTGTGGGCTGCCCGTGCTATGCAGCCTGCCCCTAAATCCTCCCCGTGTTGTGCAGTGTGCTGAAAATGCCAAGTTCCTGCTGAGAGCCTCCTTCCTGGAGATCTACAATGAGGATGTACGAGACCTTCTAGGAGCTGACACCAAGCAGAAGCTGGAGGTGAGGTGGACTCAATGTGTCTTAATTAAGTGCTTTAATTAGCTCAGATAGGTGTTACCATGCCTTACAGAAGTGCAGTAATGGTCTCTGTCAGAAGCTTGAGTACCAGAATATGAAGTTAGGTGAGGAATATGGAAGCTAAGAGGGTCTTTTGAGGGATTTTAGTGAAAGTTTAGGAACAGGATGCAGTTGGAGACGTGCAGTGTATCCCACGTGATAGTGGCTGGTAGCTCAGCAGCAGCTCTGTGAAAATCCTTTACTGGACAAGGATGGAATAAAGTGCCCATGGGGCAATTTCTTCCTCATCCTCTTCATCTCATGCTTGTCTCTAAAGCAAGAGGATTCTGGGCCTTATAAATGTTTAATCTGATCCACTGGAGCCATGGATGATCTCTTTATCTACCTAAACCAAAAAGGCTGATCTGTTTTGAGGGGACACAGCCAATATTACTCCCCATGGGAACACATGTGAAGTTTACAGGACCACAGGAGGGTAAACTCTTCCAAAATCCTAATCAGGGAGCTGATCTTTATAAAATTTACCTCTTGGTGGCTTTGCAGATCCTTTTGTATGTATTCCTGGAGGGAGCTAGAAATCTCCTGTCCCAATTTACTTCCTTGCAGGACTGCCCTGGTGAATAAAACCAAGGCAGTAAGTAGCACCTTGAGACGCTCTGGGATGGCAAGAGACCCAAACTGCCTTACAGGGCAGATATTTCTAACAGGCTTCTGGCTTTAAGGCAGGCAAACCCCTCTCTGTTCCACGTTCCAAGTGTGCTTCACCTGTCTCGTGCAGAGAGAGAGTGGGAGAAGGGGACTTCTTGCTGCAGTTTCCCATCCTTTGTTCCACATCCGCGGTGACACGGGTTTCCATGGCGACGCAGTTGGCACTGGGAGGGCAGGAGCTGGGCAGAGCAGTTTCCAGGGTAACTCTGTCACACTGCCTGTTGCTGCCTCCACTGAGTACTTGAGGGAGTCGTGTCCTGCGGAAACAAGGACTGACCCGCTGCTGACCCGCTGCATTCCTCCGTGTCCCCCAATTCCCCCCAGAATCCCGTTTTTGTTCATTCCTTTGCCTTTCACCTCAGAGACTACAGCCATGTCCTTGGTCGGGTGTTCCTCAGGGACTCTGCAACACCCCCAAACAGAGTCAGGCCACTCCTGGGGTTCTCAGTAGCACACACAAGTCACAGTGTATGAACACTCTGGCTGTGACTGTACCTGGATTCATCCCAGGTGTTGTGGCTTTGGAACAAGGATAAATCCCACCCGGTTAAATTTTCAGCCACTTTTGCTCTGTTCTGTGGGATTTTTTAACAGCAAACACTATTTTACATAATTTCTTGTGAACATCACTGAAGTATCTGAGCCTCCTCTTTGGAAGTCACAGTGCCAAACGTGGTCTCTGTTGCTCCATCATGACAACCATATCTCGATATCCCAGCTGACATGATAAAGATAGTTTTAGTGATGAACTTAGCAGATGTGGGGTGTAACAGAGCTGTGGAAAATTAATTCAGCTCATTTAAAATTCCCAGTGTGGAGGGGGCTGGTGTAGGAGTGCAAGGATCTCTGGATTATTTTGTATTTTTTATGTAGGTTTGACGGGCAACTGAAAATTTTAGATATTTCCATTGCTTATTAACATTCTGTACAAAACTTTTCATCTGTGTGATTGATAATTACTGAGAAGATGCTGTTGGGTATTTAATGCTCTGTCTCAACCCAGGGGCCCAAATAGAATTTTTGCTCATTTAAAACTTAATTAATCTGGAGAAAAATTATTACATTTCACCTGTATGTGACGTTGGGAATGTTGTCAGTGAGCTCAAGCCACCCACTCAGAACAGAGAGTTCATCAAAGCACCGGGAACAATATCTGGGAATATTGTATCTGTGCTTTGATATTAAAAAAAGCTTCCTGTGACTGAGGAGATGTTAGAGCCTTTGCCATAATAGGTGAGATGTATTTTGATTCTTGTTTAAAATATGCAGCTTAATAATAGAGAAGGTGGAGGGTGGATAGAAGCCAGGTTCCTCATGGCCTGGGGGATGTCTGAATCAATCAGCAACTTTTAACTTGAATTCTTTTAGCCATGAAGGTGGTTCCCTCTTTTTCTGTGATTTTATTCCTCCTTCAGAAATAAGGCTTTTTAGTGGCAGTCAGATGTGCTTTTCTCATACTGCAGTTTAATTTCATGTAGCCTTCAAGCTTCTGGGCCATTCCCAGTGTAATTTTCCATGGTTTCAGTGCCTCTGGTTCTGACCTGGCTTGTGTTGTCCTGTTGGCAGCTGAAGGAGCACCCAGAGCAGGGGGTGTACGTGAAGGGGCTGTCCCTGCATGCCGTGCACAGCGTGGCACAGTGTGAGCAGCTGATGGACACGGGCTGCAGAAACAGAGCAGTGGCCTTCACCCTCATGAACAAGGACTCCTCCCACTCCATCTTCACTGTCAGGATGGAAATTTGCACTGTAGGTGGGTACCTGGGTGTCCTGCCTTAGGCCTGGGCCTAGCAGGGTGCAGGATCTGTGTGGTCACTCATCATCCCACAGCTACCCTTAGATCCCAAATGATTGTAGGTCCAGGAGAAAAATCCTCTTCCCTGTGAGGGTGGGGAGGCCCTGGCACAGGTTGCCCAGAGCAGCTGTGGCTGCCCCTGGATCCCTGCAAGTGCCCAAGGCCAGGCTGGACGGGGCTTGGAGCACCCTGGGATAGTGGAAGATGTCCCTGCCCATGGCAGGGGTGGAATGGGATGAATCTTAGGGTCCCTTCCAACCAAAACCATTCAGGTCATATAACCTCGCAATTCCTTCACTGAGCTTAATCATAGGGTGTATTTTTTAAAGATGGAATTAAAGAATCCTTTAATGAAGTTTTAGCAACTAATTTTCCTTTCATGAGTATCTTATTGGCATTTCTTTAGTTGAAAGAGCTGCCTCGCTGGGTCTGAACAGGGACCCCGAGAGGGTTTTTCTGGGACCAGAAAGGAATTAATATCTGCCTTGTCTTTGACCCTGGCTGGGAACAGCTTGGCTTCGTTTTCTTCAGCTGTTTCAGTCATGGGGAAATACATGGGTTACACAACGTCTTCCAAAATTGTGGTTCCAGATGTTGATGACAGTACCTCATTTTCCACTCAGTACATGAGGGATTTAGGGAGTTTCTCAATTAGCACAGACAGTGGATGCATTGTGTGGGTCTGTAAAATCCCAGCTTTAATCCCAACAAGGAAGAGCAGTATTTGTAGTCCTCTTCTGTGCTCCAGATTGGTGCAGGGCCCTCAATCTAGCCTGAATTTCTCTGATTTCTCTGGCTGAAATTGTAAATACTATGGAAATACATGGAGGGGGGTGCGTGTGTGTTCAGAGCTCATTGGGAGAGTAAGAACAGGCATGAATTTTTACTGTGGATCCTGTTGAGGAAAGCACTAAAATGTGCAGTGTTAAGATTAAATAGATATTTATTTGCCTTGGGGAGTCAGGGCCCCAGTGCAGAGAGAGAACAGGGCTGGAACAGGACGTGGTGCTGAGAGAGTCCTGGTTCTTGACTGTTGAGATGCTTCCTTCTGAGAGCTACCTGGGAATTGTTTCCGTGCAGATGAGCGAGGGCAGGACCACCTTAGGGCTGCCAAACTCAACTTAGTGGATCTGGCAGGAAGTGAGAGACAGTCAAGAACTAGTGCCACAGGAGAGCGGCTCAAAGAGGCCACGAAAATCAACCTCTCCCTGTCCGCCCTGGGCAATGTCATCTCGGCCCTGGTCGATGGCAGGTGCAGACACATTCCCTACCGAGACTCCAAGCTGACCAGGCTGCTCCAGGACTCCCTGGGAGGGAACACCAGGACCCTGACGGTGGCGTGCGTGTCTCCTGCTGATGACAGCTGTGAGGAAAGCCTCAGCACCCTGTGCTATGCAAATCGAGGCAAGAACATCAGGAACAAGCCCTGCATCAACGAGGACCCCAAGGATGCCCTGCTGAGGGAATATCAGGAGGAGATTAAGAAGCTGTAGGCCGTTCTGGCTGAACAGATGGGCACAAGTGACTTGTCAGGTAGGAGAGCCCTTACTGGCTGCAGAGATGTCAGAAAAGGGGGTTTTACAAATAAAACGTTAGCTAAATTTCACCTCAACCTTTCCCTTATGTATTGGAAGAAGAGTTCCCCATTCTGGTTACAGACTTTTCCTTCACTGCTGCCAAATTGACCTTATTCCGCTGGCAAAGACCATTTCAATAATCCAGTGTTTTCTATAGTGATAAATTCTGTTAGAAAATGCTGACATGATTCAAGTCCTTGGTTATTTTTTGTGGCTAGAATTTGGTCAGTTGCAGAAGAGAGGTTTCAGCTGGAAGAACAAAAATGAGCTGCAAAAGAAATAATACTGTAAAATTGTTTATTAAATATATGTGTGTATGTTTTCAAAGTGAGCATTCAGCCCCTGAATGTGAATTTTTGACACTACAAGAGAAGTTCTGCCCTCCTTATGGCAGTGCTTGAGGACTCAGTCCAGCCTCAGCACACTTGCTCTTTCCTCTGGAGGAAGAATAGCAAATGTAGAAGCAAATGGGGAAGAGCAGTCTTTAGGGAGCTGATCACCTGAGGAGAATAAAAAAAGGGCAACTTTCAGCAGGGGAATAAGGCTGTAGGATGACTTTTTCCTCCTTTCTGCCATCTTTCAGGAATAGCTGTGAACAAAGACGGTAATTTCCTTACACTTTTCGTCTTCCCAGCATCTTTTATCTCCCAAATCTGTAGCATAGCCCTGGAAACTAGTCTCCTGTTATTCTTTGAAAGAGATATTTGTACCTATAAATACCATATAATTAAATTCACTTCCATATTTCCCCTGAAGCTGGAACCTCTCCCTCTCTCCCCACACTTACGGAGCCCCAGGCCAGTGGGTGTTCTGGCAGCGAGCGTGGTTTGAGGGAGCACAGGGGTTGCCGTGTTCTTTCCTGGCACCCAGCTTCTTTGTTCTCTTTCCAGGAATGCTGCAGACAATCCCACCCAGTGTGAGTGATTTTTATTTCTACTTTGCTTCGTAGGGCTTCTACCTGCTGAGGCTGCTCACCTGGGAGCAAATCCAGCTCACCACCTCAAACCCCAGGTGGATCTGGAAGCAGAGAAGCAGCTGATCAGAGAAGTAAGCTGGGAAGGGATATTCCAGAGTGGCTTTGACTAAAACTTTTTCATAGTAATCCTTACAAATATGGTTCAGCCTTTCCAGAACACTTCTCTTTTTCTATTTCTATTTCTTTCTCTATTTTCTAATCTTTGGACTTCTCCTATGAACATACCATGTGTTATGGAGGCCATGTGCCTTATTACAACCCACCTCTTGTTCCCACCTCTATGGAGATGGATTGGAATGGATTCCCAGGAAGAATTTTTGGAGAAACTACATGTGAAATTGTCAGAGAAGGGAGGAATAGAGTTGAGGAAAGCAGTAGTCAAAGATGTTAGGAACAGAGATGAAGAAAATGAGGAATACAGAGCCAGGAGGAAGAATGAGGAGCCAGAGGGAAACAAAACTCTCTCCTTGCTCTCTAGAAAGTTCATTCCAGGGCACCACAACCACCCAAGGCAGCCGTTTCTAGGGCTGAACAGTCACTTTCCATCACTACTGTGTCAAGTCACGGAAAAAGTCAGTGAATACAGGGTGGTGGAGTTGTATTGGGATGGGCTAAGGTGTGACCCAGAATGGAACTGGATGTGACCTCGGGAACAGTCATAGGGCTGTTGCTGTGCCTTGCAGGAGTACGAGGAGAGGCTGGCCCGGCTCCAGGCCAGCTGCCAAGCGGAGCAGGCATCCCGCACCCGCCTGGAGAAGGACATCAGCAGCCTGAGGGATGACTTTGATCTCAAGGTGTCTGTTCTCGAGGATCTCCTCAGGAAGGAAGCAGGTGTGGAGGAGGCGGGTGGAGGCTGCGCAGCCAAGCCCAGGTTCCCTCAGGAGCAGGGACTATTTCTGCAGTCAGATCTGTGGCAGCCAACTGCAGCCTTTAAAAGGCAGCAGCTGCTACTGCAGCAAGTGCTGCGTGGCAGCAGCAGTCCCTACTCCTAATCCACCCTTATCCACAGCAGGAGCAGGAACTCTGCCTCTCCTGGGCCAGATTTAAGACTCTGTCCCAGCTTTGTCCTCTTCCCTATTTCCCTGACTTCTTTCCCTGTCGGGACCAGCCTGACTCAACCCTGTTAGCCTTGAGGCAACGAAAAGCCTCATTCCTGAATGAAATGCCTGCTTTTTGCCCACGTAGCAGAGTTCCCCCTGGCTGAGGGCAGCATGTCTCTGGAGCAGAGGTCACTGCTCTGTCCCCATCCCACTGGACTCTCATTCCCGAGGGCGGGGTGGCTGCCGCAGTCTCTCCCTCCGTATGCAAATGTGCTGCAGCACTTGCTCTCCCGGTGGATTATCCACACCATCGCTCCCTGCAAGGCAGATATTCCTCTCACATCCTATAAATTGTTGCCAGCTCTCCTCTCCATTATTGCTTTTCATTGACACCCGCAGTGCCTCGGAGCATGGTTTGCAATGTGCTCATAGAGCACTTGTCACCCACTGGCAATCCTTGAACCTATATTCTTCATTTTTGGTGCTATCAGTTTCTAAGGTGAAGGCTTGAGAGGTTCTTTATTTTTTCCTCCTCTGATTACAAATGTGCACCTCCAGCCTCTGAAATGGATTATTTTTGGAGCCAGGCTCTCCCAATCTGCATTCCTTACCTGACAGACCATGTCAGTGTTTCATGGTTTTTACTGACCAGCAGAAGTAGGTGAATGACAGCCCTTTTCCTGTCAAACACGTTATTCCTAGCTTTGGGTGAAGAATTTGGAGGATGGTTTCACAGATTTATGTCTAGTTTTGCACAGCTCATTACCAACATTGTGGGGACTTCCTCTTTTCAGCTGACACACGGACTAGAATGACCTCTGGCCAGACACCTTCATGTGAAGCTGGTGTTGCTTCAGCACATGAAGAGCCAACAGCAGCCCAGGTACCCTCCAGGCTCCTTCTCCCCTCAGGATGAATAAACCTGAGTGGGTAACGTTGTGCTTCATCTCCCCCAGGACCCTCACTGTGTCTTTCCAGAGCTACAGCCTTTGTTTTCCTCTTGTCCCCAGGACCCATCAGCACCTGGGACTGTCACAGACGCTGGTGGGGTGAGCAGAGGCAGTGCTGGAGCAGCGGGAGCTGTCACTGCCCTGGGGATTTCCCTGCCTGCAGACCAGCAGCTGGTGCTTGCCAGGTCAGTGACGTCCCTGCTTGTGCCAACTGTCCCCTGGGCGGCACCCCACAGGCAGCAGCAAGTGCCTTCTGCCATGACACTACAGCTGCTGAGCTCCAGCTGTCAGTGCAGCCCCAAACCAGGCACATGTGAGTTAAAATGATGGACTGGTCTGGGGGGGAAGGACCTTAAAGCTCATCCAGCCCCCCCCCCTGCCATGGGCAGGGACACCTTCCACTATCCCAGGTTGTTCCAAGCCCCGTCCACCCTAGCCTTGGGCACTTGCAGGGATCCAGGGGCAGCCACAGCTTCTCTGGGCACCCTGTGCCAGGGCCTCCCCACCCTCACCGGGAAAAATTCCTTCCCAAAATCCCATCTGACCCTGCCCTCTGGCAGTGGGAAGCCATTCCCCCTTGTCCTGGCGTTCCAGGCTCTTGTCCAAAGTCCCTCTCCAGCTTTCTTGGAGCCCCTTTAGGCACCGGGAGAGGCTTTGAGGTCTGTCTGGAGACTCCTCTTCTCCAGGCTATTTTTACCCCAAAACTCACTTTGCCCTATTTGGGTGGATGAAGAGCTGCTCCCTGAGGCGCTCGATGAGGCCAAGCACCGGAACTGTGAGAGAAAAATGGAGATGTTCAAGTCAGCAGATGTGGATGCCAAAAAGTGTGTGTTCTGGTAACAAAGTCCTGGTAACAAATCCTGCCTGGAGCTGCAGGCAGGGGAGCCTTAAGTGCCCACACAGGTTATGGAGATGCCTCCTTTTCCTCTTGAAAGAGATCCTTGAAGGGCACTTGGAGCCCTCTCATGTACCTACAGGTAAGGCAGCAGCTGTCCTGTGGCCCCATGGATGGATTCTTCCCATCACTGAGGCCACTTTTGCCTCCAACTCATGCATCTCAGTGTTTGCAGCACATCAGCCAGAACTGACAGCAACATTTCCCAATAACCCTATTTTAGGGGCACTGTCAGGGCCTGGAGGACGGGGTTGGGATATGAGGGATGCAGGCTCGAGACTCATGCTCAGCCCATCTCAAAGGCAACCTGGCTCAAGGTTTTTCTCTGTGTGAGAGCTGTCCTGAGAGAATTCCCTCAGCCAGAGTACACCAGCACATACTGAAGCAGCATGGGGGCTTGGGCTGCTCCAGAAATACACAACTGAAGCAAATTCTGCTGATTTCTCGCTTACTCCGTTGTGTGGAACTGTATTACAGTTAGAAAAGCTCAGCCTGAGATACGCTGTGGATCACAGCGTTTGATTCTGAACAGTTCTGTGGGTTTTAACCAGTCTTTCAGCTTTCCTCTGGCGTGTGCTCACTCGCTGGGTCTCTCCTGGCTCAAAAAGGAGCTGCTATGAAATGCAGAACAGCAGTGTCTGTAATTTGTGGGCAATTCTGTCTGTTAATGGAGAGATCTCCAAAGAAACCCTTCATTTGGGTATCAAATGTTAGTGGTCCTCTTGCAGGGCTAGTCCTATTGCAAGAATGAATCCTATTCCTTTTGTGTCAAACAAGGGAAAATGCCCTTCTAATCACATTGTTAAATCCAGGCTCTGTGCAGATTGGGCAGGAGGGTTTGGTTCCGCAGGCATGGGGATTTCAAAGCCCCCTGTTCAAGCTTTACACATCAGGGCAGCTCAGCAGAGCAAGGATTGAATCCTTGGATTCAGTCGTGTATTAAGCAAAGGAAAGGGAAGGTTGCCTGGTGGGAGCAGTGCAGCAGAATAGCAGGTCAGTTCTGGGGGAGAATGAGCAATTTCAGAGGGTTTGGAGATAATTAGGAGGCTGTTATCAGTGAAGGGGTTATCAGCCAATTTAAGCCAGCGCTGGCCAACCTGAGCTATCTGCTCCAGATCCTGTGCAGACAAAGGAATGGCTCTGGAGCATGGCTTTATTTCCATGTCAGAGCATGATTTCAAATACAGCCCTGTGCCAGTGCTCCATTAACAATGCTGAGGTCACACAAATCATCTACTGCGGCTGATAGTACCCCAAAATGGAAACCACACTGTGACTTTCAGCTCTATCGCTCCCACATCCACCATTTAAAATAATTCTCGGTGTAATTTTGGCATCTTTTGTGCATCTTTAAAAAAAAATTAAATATAATAATATATTCAATGTTTATTTAAATAAGAATTTAAATATAAATTACACAAAACAAGGGGTTTAAAGAGAATTTTGTGAGGTAGATACATCTGGACATCCTTGTTGACTGAGGTGCTTCGAGTAACACATGCTTTGCCTTTGTGGAGTATTTTGCCCAGAGCAGCTGTGGCTGCCCCATCCCAGGAAGTGTCCAAGGCCAGGTACTGGAAGGTGTCCCTGCCCATGGCAGGGGGTGGGACAAGATGGTCTTTAAGGTCCTTCCCAACCCAAACCATTCTGGGATTCTATTTATGACAGAAACTGTTAATAATAAGTAGAATCTGCCATGACTACTCAGGGCAAAAAATCTTATCACAATTCCCAAGTTTGTGTCTTCCCAAATGTCACCCGTGGAAGGATGTGCATCCTGCACGCTTCTGCAGCCAGTTCTTAGTACTGGTGAGCTCAGACAAGTGTTCCCCTTCTCCAGGCTGCAGATGCTGGAGCAGCAGGTGGTCGGGGGGGGAACAGGCTCAAAACAAGGACCTGAAGGAAAAGCACAAACGCCGGAAGAAACACGCGGACGAGCGGAGGCTGCAGCTGGTGGCTGCACCGCAGGAAGCCAGCGAGGACAGCAGTGAGCGAGCGCTCCTCAGTGTCTACGACTCCATCCAGGAGGAGGTTCGAGCCAAGAGCAAGATGCTGGAGAAGGTGCAGGAAAAGGTGAGGGAGCAGCTCCTTCCTCCTCCACATCCCCATTTTTTACATTACAGGGTTTAGGGCTGTAGGTTTAGAGAATGACTCTGGCTGTGTCAATATTTCATACACATTGTTTGTCTGAGTTTTTATGAAATCCCAGATGCAACAGCCCTCAGGTGGGGAATTAAGCTTTTGAAGCCCAAACCCCACCAGTTTTAAAGGCTCGGTGTGTGACACTTGGCTGGAGGAGGATGTGTTGGGATGGGAGGGGATGCGACTCCCTCTGCTGACCTATGGGTCTGCTGCAGCTCCTGCCAGTTCTGAGCACACTTTCTGGGGGAAGAAATAAAACATAAAAGTAATGCTCTTAAATTTTACATTTAAAAATTTCATTTTCAAAACACTCGAAAATCAGTTTTGCCCTGATATTTTGTGGCGGAATCAGAGGGGCTGCAAAAAAATTGACATTTGTGTGTACAGTCCTAGACCTGCATATGAAGGACTTGCTTTATTTGGGTATTTAGGTTATCAAAGAAATATTGCACCTTTTAAAATGAAGTTAGGAACTTCCAAGAGTTCCAAGACCACACCAGTAAGATTAGCTTCAGGTTCATTCAAAAATCATCCCTGTGTAGAAACATGAGAAATCTTTCTTTAAAACAGACATGGAATAATCTCTCCACACAAATTTCATCCTAATTTGTACCTAAATTAGAAATCTTACCAAATACTGAAGCTTTCCTGAGTGTCTTTCTCTGCCTGGAAAATTCCTGTACTCGTAGTAACCATCAGTCTCTCTGCCTTATAATCCCGACCACTTGTTTTGTATCCAGCTCCGGGCTGCTGAGACCGAGATCAAAGACCTGCAGCTGGAGTTTGGGCTGGAAAAGATGGATTACCTGAGCCCCATCCGGCGCCAGGAGCGAGACCTGATGCTGTGCCAGCAGCTGCTGGATCAGGTGCAGTCCCTCGTCCGGCGCGACTGCAACTACAGCAACCTGGAGAAGATCAGGTGTGAATCCGCCTGGGACGGGGAGGGCGGCTGCTGGAAAATTCCAGAGCCTGTCATTCAAAAAACCCACCTGCCTGCAGGTGTGGGGACAGGGCCCAGGTGAGAGGAAGGTGCTGTGGGGGACAGGAAGGTGATGCAGGCACGCAGCTCTGCTGGGCTGTGTGCAGTTATAACATCTTCCACATAAAGTCTGTCTGGAAAGTTTGAATAACATGATCTAAGGTGGCACGTGGTGCGGCTCCCTCGGAATCCCTGAGCAGTGCTGGGATCAGGGAGCGCAGTCAGGAGAGCAGTGATTGTTTTACACACAACGACCCTTAACGCCACTCTTTCCACAGCGGTTCCAGCCCCGCCACAGCCCAAACCTGCTCGGACAAGCCCCTCAAATGAGAGCGACGAGCCACCGGTAAGGCCCATTCCTCCTCCATTTCTACCCCATTTTACCAATTTTGCCTTATTGCTGGCGCTGCTGACAGCGTTTCCCACCTGCAGCCCGAGGAAGACCACTACAGGCTGGTGCTGGACAGGAGCGACAGCCAGACCATCGCCAGCAACTACTTCCGATCCCGACGAGCCAGCCAGATCCTGCAGCTGGACCAAGGTAATCCCCTTTTCCCAGATATCGCCAGCATTCTTCATTTTCCTCCTTTTCCTTGAGAAATCAAATGGCGACCCACCCAGGACTAATTCTGCCTCATCCTTTGACCTCTCAGCGGTTTCTCGCAGGACGCAGCCGCATTTTGCGGTCCTGCACCCACCCACCACAACCCCTTCCTCTCCTCTTCCAGCTCCCGCAGGCTCCGAGGGGGCTCCGGGCAGCGCCTGCACCATGCCCCAGCCCCGACCCTTCCGCCTGCAGTCCCTCCCCTTAGCTCCCAACGCCGACACCAAGCGCAGGAAGGGCAAAGCCAGCTCCAGCGCCCGCCGCCCCTGACCCATGGCGGAGGAGGGAGGGGACGGCCGCGGGGCTCTCCCTCCTCCGCGACGGCGGCCGCGCTGCGTCCCGACGGCGCGGAGCTGTCTGTCGCTGATTGGCTGGGGGCTGCGGCGCGCTGGCGCTGATTGGCTGGAGGCTGCCCGTCTCTGAGGTGGTTCGGCGACCAAGATGGCGGCGGCCGCTGTGGCTGTGTGGGGGCTCCTGGCGGTGCTGGCGGCGGGCGCTGAGGGGGGCCCCCGCACGCTAGTGCTGCTGGAGAACGGGAACCTGCGCGACACGCACTCGATGTTCTTCCGCAGCCTCGCGGGTACGGAGCGGGATCCCGGGAGGGGTTGGATGGGGCGGGAGGAGTGGGGTTGGGGACCCAGGGTCAGGGTGGGGGAGGAGATTAGAGTTACCTGAGGGAAAAGGGGATGTTTGAGATCTTCGGGTTAGGCCGAGGGAGGAGATGGGGTCCCCTGGCTGGGCTGAGGGCGGAGCCAGGGGTCCCTTGCTGGAAGAGGAAGTGTTTAGACTCCTGTGGTCAAGATCGGGGTCCCCTAGGGGAGAGGGGCGTGGTTGAGGTTCCCGGGTCAGGATGAGGGAGGAGATTTGGGATCCTGCACCGGGCAGAGAGAGGAAATTGGAGTTTCCAGGCGGAAAAGGGGGGTGTTTGGGGTTCCCATGTAAGAGTGGAGGAGGAGATTGGGGGTCACTGTCAGGCTGAGGGAGCAGATCGAGGTCCCCTGAGGGAGAATGGGGTGTCTGAGGTCTCCTGGTCAGGCTGTGGGAAGTGATGGGGACTCTGTGCCTGGATGAGGGAGGAGATCAGGGTTCCCTGGAGAGTGGGGGGAGGGTGTTTGGGATCTTTTGGTCAGAATGAAGCAGGAGATGGGGGTTGTTTCCCCAGCTGTGCCTGTGTTTGGGTCTCCTGCAGCATCAGTCCCTGTTTGATGGGTGACATTGGGGCATCCTTTGACATCCGGGCTCTTCAGGGGATCCACCCCCTTGGGTTTGTGTGAGAACCCTCATGTGCTGCTCCTAAAAAAGCCTCTAAGCCAGTTTTGCCGAAACATTCTTTCTTTGGGGGAATAAACCTCTGGATTCTGCTGCTGCTTTGCTGCTTCATGTGTGGTTTCAGGCCATGCAGAAGTTGTCACTTTTGTCTCCTGGCTGCAGACAGGGGCTTCGACCTCACCTTCCGGATAGCGGATGACGCCGGCCTGTCCCTGATAAAATACGGGGAATTCCTGTACGACAACCTCATCATCTTCTCCCCATCCATAGAAGGTAAATGCGGAGGGGAAAAGCTCTGGAGCTTGGTGGCATCTTTGGAAGGGGATTTCCAGCTGTTTTGTCAATTTTAGTTAAATCTTACACTTTAGATGTACTCAGTAGCAAACTGCAGCTCCATCCTGGCCTTTATTGGTGGTTCATCCATAGATTTGGTGATTTGCCATGGTTTAATCTGCTGGGGGGTTATTTCTGAGCTCTAGCCATGAATTGTTGCCATTTGCTTTCAGACTTCGGTGGGAACATCAATGTGGAGACCATCACCGCGTTCATCGACGGCGGCGGCAGCGTCCTCGTCGCCGCCAGCTCAGACATTGGTGAGTGCAGGTGTTCCCCCATAGAATTAATTCACTGCAGCAAAACCAGCTGCTCCTTGTGCACCTCAGGGTTTGCTCTGTGAGGAAGTGGGGGATTAATGCCTTTAGTAACATGTTCGGTGGGAATTTAGCTGGGGAGGTCATGCTGCTCCCTGGGGTTTGGCTCATAGAGCTTTGAACACATGACACTCAGCTGAATTTACTTTTTCTTTTAAGTTTATGTGGCTTGTAACAGAGAATCCGTTGTGTCCCTGCAGGTGACCCCCTGCGAGAGCTGGGCAGCGAGTGCGGGATCGAGTTCGATGAGGAGAGGACAGCGGTCATCGACCACCACAACTACGACATCTCCGACCCCGGCCAGGTAACGGCTTTGCCTGCACCTTTGGGCTGCTTTCATGAGCACGTGGGTGCAAAGCTTTAGGGATGAATCCTCTGGCTTTGTTCTCGCATTTTTCCTCTATCCCTTCTCTCCCACCCTCCTCCCAGGAAAGTGGTAAATAATCCATGTTGCAGCATTCAGTTCTGCTGCTGTCAGGATCCTTCAGGCTCTAGTTTCAGATGGTCATCGTGTGAAGGCAGGGAGCCTGTGATTAATGCTGGTTCTGGATCCCTCTGAAGCTTGCAGGGGAATTTCACCTGAGGGTGAAGCGTGTCAGGCACTGAGTGCAATGCTTCAGATATGGGAGGGCAGATTTTCAGTCCCAGATTTTCAGGTCAGTGTAGAAACACACAAACATTTCTACAATTTTTCCCTCCTGGTGTAATCCAGCACTTTAGAATTAAAACATATATTAAGGTCTGAGCTAAATATACTCTGATATTTTTTGTTTAAGGTAAACAGTTGAAGCAGTACATGCATGCACGTCCTGGTTTGATGATGAAGGTTGCTAAATACAGGGAAATAAAACACTGCGGGTGTTGCAGTCTTTATCAGGTGGTAGTTGATATTTCCTTGAGGATCGCTATTAACCTAACTTGATCATAAACACAAAAATGCTGTTTTGCTTTTTAATTGAACTACAACATTCATCCAACAGTTGTAGTTGTCTGTAAAAACAAAGTTAAGTTTTAACTGAGAAGCTGTTGTTTGTCATTAGGCCCCGACTCGCCTCACACAGATCTCTCTTGTTTCCCCAGCACACGCTCATCGTCGCCGACACTGAGAACCTGCTGAAGGCCCCCACCATTGTGGGGAAAGCAGCACTGAACCCCATCCTGTTCCGAGGAGTTGGGTGAGCAGCAGGGGCTGAGGTGGGGGAAGAGCAATTGAACCAGTGGTGTTGCTGCAAGGCGAGTGTGGGGTCAGCCACTGGGACTCTTAACGTGAGCTTAACAAATCTCTCTTGATTTCAAACAAAAATAGAAGGAAATCCTCCAAAATAGTTTAGTTGTTGACTTAGGAATGGTTCCTAACAAATTAGTGGAGGAAATATTTAGTTTCTCTGCAGGTTGGAAGGGTGAGAAGATCCATGGGGTTGAGCAGGTGGCCACACATTCCTCTGGGTGTGGGGGGCCCTGGGGGTCTTCATGCTGCTCACTGTGGCTTTTCCTGCAAGGATGGTGGCTGATCCTGACAACCCGCTGGTGTTGGATATCCTGACTGGCTCCTCCACCTCCTACTCCTTCTTCCCAGATAAACCCATCACTCAGGTACGCTCCCTTCCTTTCTCTGCTGTTTTGAGCTGTGCTTCCACAATTTAGTCCCTCTAACTTCAGCTGCTTGGGAAAATCCTGGAGTGTTTGATCTCCTGATTGGTTTTGAAAGGGTTGGGCTGTTGGCTACTTCCCAATGTTGCCTTGGGAATCTTCCTCTCTGGATTCTGCTGGTGGGGAGGTGTTCAGTGTGAGGGACACGTGTTCTCCGTGTTCTGGAGGAGAGGCCAGCCTAGATCAAAGCATCTCTCCCATTCCGTCCCAGCTGGAGTGGGTATCAGAATCCTGTTCCTGCTTTTTCTGAGCTTCGTGGTCACTCCTTAACTGCAGCTGGTGCTACTACAGCCAGACTGTCCCACCCCACAGCAAACTCTTCTTTATGCATCCCCAAATGGGCTAAGCCCTGTTCCACCTCGTTGCTCCGCAGTACCCACACGCGGTGGGGAAGAACACGCTGCTGATCGCGGGGCTGCAGGCGCGGAACAACGCCCGCGTCGTCTTCAGTGGCTCCCTCGATTTCTTCAGCGATGCCTTCTTCAACTCCGCCGTGCAGAAAGCGACTCCCGGCTCCAAGAGGTGCGTTGGCTTCCCTGGCTGAGGAATGTTTGGGGAGCAGTTGGAGGACAAAAGTCCTGGGAAACAGGCAACAAACATTTATGTTTTGGGAAAGAACAGAGAGCTGGAATTGAATTGGGGTGATGCGTGTTTCGGCATTGCGAAACAAAGCGCTTTGGAAAGCAGGTCCTTCGTTTAACCTCAGCTTGGTTTGTGTTGCTTTCACATCTGTTTGGTTTGGTTTGGCTTTGGCCCCTGGGGTATCTTCTTGGCTGTCTCAGCCTCCCGTGTTCCACAGGTACTCGCAGACGGGTAACTACGAGCTGGCCGTGGCCCTGTCCCGCTGGGTGTTCAAGGAGGAGGGGGTTCTGCGCGTGGGTGCCGTGTCCCACCACCGCGTCGGGGAGCTGGCGCCGCCCAGCGCCTACACCGTCACCGACCTCGTGGTGAGGCTGCCGGCCTGGTGGGGCGGGGGCTGCCTGGGGACAGGAATGTGGAGCACTGCAGCTCGGAGTGGGCCGAGGCTCCTGTTCAGGCATCGCTGGTTCATTTGTCCCAGGAGTACAGCATCGTGATTGAGAAGCTCGCTGATGGCAAGTGGGTGCCCTTCGACGGGGATGACATCCAGCTGGAGTTTGTGCGCATAGACCCCTTCGTGCGCACCTTCCTCAAGAGGAACGGTAGGTCCCCGTCATGAGGAGCAGGAGGCTGTCCTCAAGAGGAGCAAGAGGTCCATGTCGCTGCCCTGGCCCCGTACTGGGGGTGTTTTCACCTTCCACATCTTCTTGTGTCCCCTCAGTGTCACCCTGTCTCTCCCTCAGGTGGAAAATACAGCGTGCAGTTCAAGCTGCCGGACGTCTACGGTGTGTTCCAGTTCAAGGTGGATTACAACCGGCTGGGATACACCCACCTCTACTCCTCCACACAGGTAAGCGTGGGGGAGTGAATCCCACCCTATCCCGGGAGGAAAGGCTGCCCCAGGCTGCTGGACTGCAAGGGCTGCTCTGTCCCCTGCCAGGTGTCCGTGCGTCCCCTCCAGCACACGCAGTATGAGCGGTTCATCCCCTCGGCATATCCCTACTATGCCGGCGCCTTCTCCATGATGGTCGGCCTCTTCATGTTCAGCATTGTGTTCCTGCACATGAAGGAGAAGGAGAAATCCGACTGAGCTCCCTGTGGGAGCCTTTTCCTGGTGCCAGGCGGGCCGGGCAGTGCTCGGAGCCTTGCGTGTGTCCGTGTGAGGACTGGTGGGTGCCGGATTCACCGTGGGGCTGCGTTTGGTCTTTTTTATTTTTACACCTGGGAGGATTATTGAGAATGAAAATTAAATTCTGGGGGGAAAATCTGTTGCCAAAGTGTCTGCAAACCCGGGACCAGGGCGCTTCCCGTGTTTACTGATGAATCACTATGTTTGTTTCACTCCACTGTTGGAATGATTTGGATTGGAGTTGGGTTGGAATGATTTGGATTGCAGATTAACTCCCGGTTCAAAATAAAGTCTCGTTCCTCTCACCCTGGATGGGAGTGAAGTGAATTCATGGCATGGGGCATTCGATGCATTCCCGGAGCTGAGGGCTATGTCCCCACGTCACCCTCGCCTGCTCCGGGCCTTCGCCGGGGGGGCGGGGAGGGAGCAGTTGGGTGGCGCTGGGGCTGGAGAGTGATGAAAGGCAAAAGGGGGAGTCTGGGGCATACGGGAGGGACTTGGGACACCCCAAAAAGCACAACGAAGGGTCTGGGGTGTCACCAAAGGCACACAGCAGAGGACAGGGCACCTCAAAACCCCTCCTGCACCCCATAATGCAAACAGGTGAGTTCAGGGACACTCCAAGGGCTCAGCAAGGGCCAGGGATCACCCCAAAATGCACACTGAGGGGTCTATGGGAAAAAGTACCAGCTGGAAGATGTGATCCGGAGAAAACTGGGGTGGAGGAGATGAAGGGGTGGCAGGGGTGTGAGATGGAGTGAGTGGCTTTTGGGGTGCGCCAGGGCTGTTTTGAGATGGAAGGTGGAGAAATGATGTGGGAGGTGACGGGGTCAGAGGTAGCAGTGAGTAAAGGTGATGAGGCCTTGGGGGGCAGCAGGTGCGGCCTAGGGACCCACGGGGAGCCCTGGGACACAGGGACACCCAGGGCAGGGCACAGGACCCCCGGGGGTCACCTGGGGACAACAGGGACCACCAGGGACGCAGCAGAGGGACCCCCAGCACACTGTGATCCCTGAGGGGACGGGAACCCCAGAGGGCACAGGGGCCCTGGCACACGGGGACCCCCCCCTTGGGGCAAAGGGACACACAGGGAGCGCCAAGGGGCACAAAGACCCCCTGGAAGCACATTGACACCGGGGATCCCTGCGGACAGAGGAACCCCGGGGAGCCAGGGACCGCCAGGGGCACAGGGATCCCTGGGGAGACGGGAACGGCCGGAGGACATCTGGGGACGCCGGGCCCGCCGGTGCCACAGGGATGGCCGGTGACCAGTGGCGCCCAGGGGCATAGGGATCCCTTGGCGATACAGGGACCCCGGAGGAGCCCTGGGAACACCGGGGGACACAGGGACCCCAGAAGACCCCTGGGGACACGGGGACCGGCGGTGACACCCGGGCTCCTCCGGCCCCGCCCACGTGCCGGAGCGAGGAGGGGCGGGGCCTCCTCCATCCGGCGCTCTTCGATTGGCCGAGCGGCCGTGATTGACGTGGGCTCGTGACCGGCGGGGCGGGCGCTTTGCGACGGCGGCGCTTGACGGCGGCGGCGGCGGCGGCGGGTGCCGATCGGGGCAGGGGGCGGCCATGCTGCTCACCGTGTTCTGCCTGCGCCGCGACCGCTCCGAGATCACCTTCAACCTGCAGGTGGACGCCGACTTCGAGCTGCAGAACTTCCGCGCCCTCTGCGAGCTGGAGTCCGGCATCCCGGCGGCCGAGAGCCAGGTCAGGGCCTGCCCCCGCCCCGAGCGCCGGGGAGGGCCCGGCCGGTGCCCCCGGGTCGGGGTCCCCCGGGCTGGGAGCGGCCGTGCCCCTCTTCTCCGGCAGGATCGGGGCCTCCTGGGTTGGGAGCGGCCGTGTCCCCCCCGCCCCGCGGGGTCGCGGTCCCGGGATCCGCCCCGGTCATCTGGAGTTTGGAGTTGTTTGGGGTGGCGGGTCCCTCCCGGCCCCTCCCCTCGCCGACCTTTCGGGTTTGGGGAGAAACACCTCGCTTTTCACTCAAAATCCTCTCGGGAGAGGGCTCCGAGTCCCCGGTGACTTGCGGTCCCTCCGGGAAAGGCTCGGTCGCGCCCGCCGCGCAGCTGAAAGGGAGAAAATAATGTGGATTTGTTTTGGTTTGTTTTATGTTGAGGTTTCGGAGGAATTTGATGCTTAAACGGGGCAGGAATTGGAGCGAGTGGAACAGGATTCGGAACGCGGAGGAAGTGGGGGCCCGTGGGCTCCTCAAACCCCAGGAAACGGGGCTGAAATGTTCGGAAAAGGATTTTTTTATCCCACCAAACCCCTGCCCGGTCTGGGGCGGAAAGGGCACATTGAGTCTTTTCCTCCATTTTTTCCGCACAGGTGTGGGGACCGAACAGGCACATCCGTGTGGTTTTCCCAGCAAATATCCCCCTCCAGTCCGGATCCACGGCTCACTCGTGTGCCAAAACATGGGGGAGGCTGCGTGTGGGGGCGGCTCTGGGCCATCTGTCTGGGGTTTGCTCATGTTTTGGGTTCAGTCCCGTGTTTTTGGCCGTTCCTCCCAGTTTGTCCTGGGCAGGGCGGTGTCGGCTCCTTTTCTCGGCGCCGGCCATGCCTGGCAGAGTTTGTGGAGTTTAGTGGTGGCAGCTTTTGCTTCCCGAGCCTTTTCCCGGTCTAAATTAACAAAGTGTTTTTCCGGCCAAGCCAAGATTAGTCAGCGCTGGAAGAGCTGCTGCAGGGGCAGTCCTGGAGCTGGAGTGTCCCTCACCCAGCAGGTTCCCGACGTTTGGCTTTCCCTCTGCCTTAGGAGAGCCTCGTTTTTTGGAATGGGAGGTTGATGTTGAGAGAGAAACAGTCTCAGAGCAGGGGTAGGAAATCCGGGTAGAGTGGATTCTCTCAGGAAAAAACCTCTTAGTTTTGGGCAGATGGAAAGGGAGAACCCACCTCACACAAAGGTTCTGTGCTCCAGCAACCCCCCGTCACAGCCACCAGTGAGCTCCCAGATCTGAGGACAGCCCCTGTGTGGGGGACTCTGCGGTGGCTTCGACATCTCCAGGCATGAACTGGAGCATTAACTCCTCACTGTCACCTTTGTCCCTTGTGTCATGGTGACCTGCAGCTCCAGGTCTTGTTTAGGATAACGAGGGGTCACTTTTCTGTGTATTTTTTGTCGGGTGTTCCCTTGTTTGAGTTTTTCCAGCACAGCTGACCTGTGTGGGGTTTGGGTGCTGCCAGCCCCAGGCGAGGGGAGCAGCGCTGCGCTTTTGTAGCCACCTCTGCCTTCCTTCTGCTCATCCATCTGCCACTTGTGCATCATCCTGTGCCGCGTCGTGTCGCGTTTTCAGGCAGTTACTTATCGCTCCTCTCTCTTCGCTTTCTGCCTGGTGTTTGTGAGGTGTTTTGAAGGCCTTCAGTGGGGAGAACAGGTTGGACATCAGGAGGAGTTTCTTCATGGAAAGGGTGGTCAGGCTTTGGAAGGGGCTGCCCGGGGAGGTTTGGAGTCTCGATCCCTGGAGGCATCCAAGGAAAGCCTGGAGGTGGCACTCAGTCCTCTGGGCTGGTGACAAGGTGGGGATTGGGCACAGCTTGGACCTGATGATCTTGGAGGGCTTTTCCAGCCTCTATGATTCTGTGAGAAAGTTATAAGATACAAGTTATCAGTGAAGCAGCTCCTTGTGTGAAAGGATTTTGCATTGTTAAACCACAGACAGGCAGTTTTGCATTCACCAAACTTGGCTGTTCTCTGCCCTTTTTCCTCAGCCAAGGTGAATGTTGCATTGAAGGTGCTGTGTTGGCACAAGAGAGGATGAATGTCATCATAAGGGTCGTGCAGGGTGGAGTGAACCACTCTGTGTGGAGGAGGGTTAATCCCAGCCTTGTTCTCTGCTGGTTTGGGCAGTGAATTCCGGGTGCTGCAGTTTGGGGTGGGGCAGGGAGCTGGGGAGTGTGAGGTGTCCGAGGGACAGCTGCGGGCACAGATCGGTGAGATAACAGAAGCAGCTGCTGGTGGCTGTGGTGATAAGAGGAGCAGGGCGAGGAGAGGGGAAATAATCTGACTTTCCACAGTCTCCTCCACGCACCAAGGCCGTGGCTTTCCCGGAGAGGGGATAGGAGGCTCTCAGCAGAGTCACACTCTTCATTTCTTTCATCTATTTTCTCTCCGTGCCCTCCATCTCCCGTGCCATGCTCAGGAATATTTGATGGGTCCAGGATTTGGCTTGATTGATGGCTGCAGGTGGTATCCAGCACTCCTGGTTGGGGTTCCCTGCTCCACGGGGAGGTTCTACCCTCTGGCATCGAGCACAGTGAATCCATCAGTGCCTGCATCCCTGTCTGAGTCACCTCCAGAAGAACCCATGTCTGGTGCCTGCCAGCCGGCAGAACTGCCACAAATCAAACAATCAAAAGGCAGCAAAATCCAATCAGTTTGTTTTAAGAGTGGAGCAGAATGGGTCAGGAGTGGATTAATCCATGCTGCTAATGGACGTGGCGCGAGTGCCAAGCGCTTAATTCATTGTCTGGGATGTAAGGCCGAACGCTCATAAATCCAATCCCAGCAAGATGACAGAGGTAAAGCCTCACTTAAACTGATTAACTCGTCTCTTCCAGAGTGTCTGCACAGGGAATCTGCCATTTCAGATTTGGGTGTGCAGCTGGGATTTATGACACGCTGGCTGTCGCTGCGGCGGCACCGACTCAGGCCGGTAACGTGAGAGGCTGTGCCGGGGCTCTGCCAGCACCAGCTGACCTTGGTTGTGCCAGTGGTGTCATGTAGGGTAGAGACCGAACACCTTCAGATCGTTGCACACGGGCCCTGGGAGGGACCTGGTTCGTGAGATACTGCTGAGGCTGTGTGCTGTGGTGGTGGGAGGAGGTAGGAAGCTCATGCTCGGTTCCCTCGTGTGTGTTTCCCCAATTCTCTGATTGCTGGCCTACGAGGTTCTGGTCATTTGTGCTCCTCCTGCCTTGCCTTGCTTTGGCACTGCTGCTGAGGATGGGTTTCCACTGCTGAGTACCATAGGGAGAGTCTGTGTAAGGTTTTGGAGTTCCTGGAGTGAAGCAATGAAAGTCTGTAGTGTCATCCAGACCTTAGGACAGGTAGCGATTGGTTTTTTGGGATCTTGTTGGATCTGCTTCCTGTGACAGCATCAGGCAGAGCCGCAGCCCATCCACACTGGGACTGTGAAAGCTTCTCCCGTGAGGCTCAGCCAGTCCCGACCTGTGGCGAACATGTTGTTGCTGAACTGGCCTTTTCCAGCCCCAAAGAGACGCAGTTTGTCTAAACAAGGTGGTGAACGTGAAATTTGATCGTGTGCCTGAGGGGTTTAGGCCAAGTTCTCCGTGCTCTGGGCTGCTGCCAGGCCAGGCGGCGGTTGGGCCGATCTGCCTGGTCCCGCCGTGCTCCAGCAACGGCACAGAAACCTTTCTGTTGCCAGATATAATTTCTGGGAACTTCTGCCCCAGCTTTATTTTACATTTTGGGCTTTCCCATAACTTAGGGCCTCTGTAGGTATTACAGGTCTGATGTTCATGGAAATGTTCCGTGGGGATTATTCACCTTTATCTCAGTGTTTTTGTTTAGTCTGTGTACCCCTTGTTAAACCAGGTTATCAAAATAGAAATGGATGTTTGTGTTTTATAGTCATAAGAAGTTAATTCCCTGATGGACTGATGGCAGTCTCAGGAGCAGTGCCTTTGGGTGCTCCGAGTCTGGAGAGTTACATCACTGGAGTGAACTGGAAAGAACTGAGCTAATGGCTGAGGTCCCTGTAAAACTGGTTGTTCTGGGGAGCCGTGTTGTGGGAGGAGGCAGAGTGATGGATGTTGGGCTGGATCATCCCTGGATCTACTCGGATCGGCGCTGCTGGCACATCTGCAGTTGGTCCGGGGTCAATGGGTGCTGACTTGGGGGCAGGGAATGCTGCAGAAAACGTCCAAGGCTTGTGTAATCATAGAGGTTGGAGTTTGGGAATGTGGGCAGACAGTCCCGGTCAAGACTTGCTTCCCTTAAATGATCTTGGCCTCTGATCAGGGGAGACCGGCCCTTTCTCCACGGTGCCAGCTGTCAAACCACGGCTGGATTTCAGCAAGACCAACCCCATGTTGTCCAACCACGAACGTGTTGAGGCCCCGCCGTGCCTGAGGCCGGGCCTGTGAGGACATCGCACCTTCCCTTCTGAAGCTTGAGATGGATCTGGAAGATTTACTGGAATGTTTTTTTTCTCCTATAACAAAATAACATCTTGCTTTTTTTTTAACTGTTTCTCTGCTTGCTGGTGCCGGTGGCTCTCCTGGCACAGATTGTTTATGCGGAGCGGCCGCTGACCGACAACAACAGGTCCTTGGCCTCCTATGGCTTGAAGGACGGGGATGTGGTGATCCTGCGCCAGAAGGAGACGGTGGAGCCACGGCCTTCCATGCGCTTCCCAGGTGAGAAAGGCTCCGTGCCAGCACTGCCTGAGCCTGCAGAGATTCATCAAGACTTACCCAACACCAGCTCCTGTCAGTGTCCTTTAGCACCTTCTGCGCAAAACACTGAGGGAGGGAGAGTGGCTGGGATGAGTCAGGGGGGCTTGTAAATGTCCTTAAGGGCTTCTGATTTAGTATTTGTTTTGTTCTGAGGAAGCCAATACCATTTTACTGTTCTTTTGGGGAAGTATGGAGGCAGTGAGGAGGTGACCAGTTCAGAACAGGGTTGGTAAAAGTGTGTGAGTTTTCCTACAACCACCGGTTTCCTTCCCGCTGGATGTGGTGGCACAGTCATGTGAGTGGCTCAGACCCAGGAACAGCCTCTATGGACGTGTGTCCTGAACCTGTCCTGTGGCAAATTCCCCGAGAAGCCACATCTTGCCAAACCCAGTGGCTCGATCATGTGCGCATGCGAAAGGCTCCTCCGAGAATGCCTGAGTGGAGCCCTGCGCCTCGGTCCTGCCTTCCACGGCCACTCCTAGCAAATCCCAGTCATAAAATATCCCTAGAAAAGGTGCCACAGGCTGAGAAGGGCGTGGGAGCATTGCTGAGGTCCTCGTCCTGCCTCAGCTGGAGGATGGGTACCTGCAATGCAGGTCTGCAGGAATGTTGCTACTTTTTTTTTCCCCTGCTTTTTTTTAACCCGAGACTCCGAAGTGCCTCAGAGCCACTGGGTTTAGCCCTGCAGTCCCTCCATGAGGGATTCACGTTTGTGGAGCTGGGAATAACTAGTCAGCAAGTGCATTTCAGGGGATTAAAAATGGGGCAGACAGGCGAGACCAGTTACATAAATGCGCCAGCGTTGCTAACCCAGTAACCCGGGGACGTGGCTGTGCTTCCGACACGAACTGCTGCTCACGGAATCTGCTCTCGTGCAGTGTTGAGGGCGGCTCATCCTTCCTGTGGTTTTTCCAGCAGAACTGTAACCGTGAAGCACCGACACCTCTGCTCCTCCTCCCTGCAGGTCTGCCCAGGATAGATTTCAGCAGCATCGCCGTTCCCGGGACGTCCACGCAGCAGCACCAGCCCCCGGCGCAGCGTCCTCGCCCGTCGCCTCCGGACGCGCCGTCGTTCCCTCAGGGCCTGGACAACCCAGCACTGCTGCGGGAGATGCTGCTGGCCAACCCCCACGAGCTGTCCCTGCTGAAGGAGCGCAACCCGCCCCTGGCCGAGGCCTTGCTGAGCGGGGACCTTGGTGAGTTGGGCTTGGCTCCCGTCAAAGGCAGCCCCAGGTGTTTAACGCTGGGATGTGCTGCAGATTCCTTGATGTTGCAGATAAAAGGTGCCAGTTGGGAGCACTCAAAGCAGAGTTCCTCCGTTTCTGGGTGTATTTCTTCTGCTTGGCATCTTTAATATCCTCTGTCTCCTACTCAGAAATATCAGATGCACAGATAATTTGGGTGTCTGTGAACACAAGTTACTCAGCTCCTGATTTTTACACTAAGGCACTCCTTAATGCACATTTTCCAATAAAGGTGGTGTGTTTGCTGCATCCCGGATCCTGCTGGGACTCAGCTGAGAGCAGCACACTCCAAACCCAGCTCTGTCCGTAGTGATCGTATGCTGTGGAAGTGAACCGCAGAAAGTGAGAGGGAAAGGAAAAAGGAAATGGTGTCTTTTAGGAATTTTCTCAATAGAAATAGTCATAAATGTGTAAGTTTCTGTTAATCTTGGAAGCGTCTGCGTGTTTTGGGCACAGTTGAAGCCTCGTCCTTCACTTCCTATGCAGCTGATGTTGGTCCCTCGTTCTTCCTGTGGTGAAAGATTTGAAGTCCGGTGTCCTTTCAGTGTGAAAAGAGAGGAGTTTTGGTAGCAGCAGATGAGCTCCTGAAGCTCTGCAGGATGTTTAGTTGGGAAATTAATCCCGTTGAGTTTGGAGAAATAAATGAAGAGAAGGTGCTTCTAGCAGGAGACTTTATCCACTTTCAGGGTTACATCTGAGTGATTTCTCTCTGTCAAAGGAAGCCAGAAAGGAGCTCCATGGATATTGTCAGCCTATTTAGTTTTTAACTCTGCCTTTAGTTCATATCCAGAGCTGAAGCCACATTCTTTGCACTCTCAGGCTTCTTCATGCTTCTTGCTGGGAGTTTTTCCCATCACCTTGAGCGTTTCACATCACCTTGTGGTTTCTTGGCACAGGAAGCAAGAGGTTAACCCCAAGACACCCAGAACTGGCTCCTCTGCTGTTCTGCCTGGTCTGTGCCCATCAAGCTTTGACCCAGATGTGCATTTTCAGTCCCAAATCGCTGCATTGGGCTGTCAGGAGGAAGTGGTTTGGGCTGGTTTTGCCCTTGTTGTGCTGCACTGCTGCTACTGGCAGTGTTTGGGCACAGATCCAGTTCAGCTCCAGCTCGGATTCCCAAATATCTGCATAGATCCGTGCCCTGTGGCTGTGCTGGATGAAGGCACCTGCTGTACAGAAGCCTAATTTCAGAAATCCAACAGTCAAACATAGCCAGTGCCTCCCTGAGCACATAACAGCCTTTGAGCCAGAGCTGCTTCCTGGGAACAGCATCTCTGGAAGCAAACTCAAACCCTGCCTGTGTACAGACCTTCATGGACTGCCAAGTCCTTTTGGGGACGTATGTGATCCCATTCAAGTAGTAAAAAATGGCCAGAGGCCATCCAGAAAAAGTGGAAATCTAAAAACTGTGGGCTTAAAATGTGCATTTAGACCTAGTGTCTGGGCTAACACCTCCTGGTTCCAGTGGTAGGCATTCATCTTTAGGGATTATAATCTCTGGCTTTGCCACGTTCCTTGGGTTTGAAGGAAGTTTTGTCGTTAGCCTTTGTGTGGGTTTTTAAAATTTTCTCTCTATAAAATCGTATGTGCCAGCAAATGGAGTTTGTGCAGTGTTTGGGTAGGGACATGAGGAGAATGAGCTCTGTCCAGTTGCTTTTCATCTCGGCAGGTTCCCAAGCTTGCCACCGATCCTCTGAGGTCCATCCATGCCGCCCTCAGAGGAAGCTTTTTCTCCATGTGCTGCTGAGTCTGTTCCTCAGCTGGCATCAAAAGAAGCGTTTGCTGTGCCAGAATTTGATTTGCAAGAGTAATTTCCAGTAAAAAGCATTTCTTTATCTCCTTGTTCCCGCAGAGAAATTCACCAGGGTGTTGCTGGAGCAACAGCAGGACCGAGCCCGGCGGGAGCAGGAGAGGATCCGGCTCTATTCCGCTGACCCCTTTGATCTGGAGGCACAGGCCAAGATAGAAGAAGACATAAGGTAACAAACCAAAGAGGTTTTCAGGCTTTGGGGGTCCCCTTTGAGGAGAAAAAAACTGCTGTGTGCTTCCATCCATGGTGTTTTTTCCTCAGAGAAGGCAGAACCTAAACACATGCCTTGTGTCAAGGAGTTTGTTTGCAGGGTGATACTCTGGGCCACCTTTGTGTGTGGGAAGGTTGGGATTTGGGAACATGTAGGTGCACCCCATCCTTTAGATGTGTCCAGCTGAGATCACAGAGCGTTGTTTCCTGTGAGGGTGATGAGGCCCTGGCACAGGTTGCCCAGAGAAGCTGTGGCTGCCCCATCCCTGGAAGTGTTCAGAGTTGGACAGGGCTTGGAGCACCCTGGGCTAGTGGAAGGTGTCCCTGCCCATGGCAGGGGTGGAATTGAATGGTCTTTAAGATCCCTCCCAAACCAAACCTTTCTGGGCTTGTGTGATATGAGGTGACAGCACTGTTGTCTGTGTGTGTGATGTCTTGCAACTGCCTGAGCTGATCCACTCTGAGACTGGACCAGATGTGCTTAGTGGAAAGCACATCTCCTCTTGAAAGGTGTGACTCTGATGCCTGGGGCGTGTTTTGAACCCAAGAGCTGGGCTGGTGTTGTCTCCCGGCTGAGCTCTGCACAGCAACACGGCATCGTTTCTCCCAGCTGCCCTCGAGATTTGGTTCTGTGTCCTGCTAATTGTTCTGTGTCTGGCTAATTCACTGATGAGAGGTTCTGCAAAAATGCATTCTGCTCATCAGCTTGCTCCCTCTTGCTTGCCTTCCAGATGTAATTGTGTTGGGCTGAGGCTTGATTTCTTCAGCTGAGTGGTAAATCCTTGAGTCGGTTCATGGCCGGTGGCTTTCCCTGATAACAAAGTGTCTGTGTGGTACAGACCCATTGTTGGTCAGAACTAAAATTCACTGGTGATAGGAGTGGTCTCACGTTACAGCTGACAGGGTGGTGGTGCCAGATAAACAGTCAGCAATGCAGAAAATAGACATTTGTAGATAGTGAAACGTTGCTTGGAGGCACAGGAATGCTTCCTTTCTTCCTTAGATGAGGGACAGATAGAGGGGATGCACCCAAGGCTCTGCAGCTGTTTGGGAACACTTGGCTGAGCCATCCCCAGATTTCACACCCCACTTAATGAAAAATGAAATGGCATCAAAATTTGAGCTTTTTTCCCTTTTTTGGGGAAATAAAGCTGTTTCGGATGCAGTCACTACAGATAACCATCACTTCCAGGATTATCCTGGAGCTGTGAGGGACTTCTTGAAGAGCAGTTTTTCTGTCAGCTTGAATTTGCACCAAGGGCTGGTGCTTGTGGTGATGTTCTTTCTGCTGTGTTGCTCACCTCCCTCCTTTCCTATGCCTGGAAAAGGAAAGATACCAGGGAAACCAGAGGATTTTAATGTTCAGCTGCTGTGTGGGATTCCAGTGATGTAGCTACTGGCAACATCTCCTTGTGCCCTCGGCGTGACTAATGAATCCACAGGTTTTTTGCTCTGAGTTCTCCAGGTTATCATGGATGGCAGGTTCCTGTTGGCAACACAAGGTTGTCAGGAGCTGAGGTGTGAGTTAGGCAGGGGTTGCAAGGGGCAGTGGCTGCTGGGGAGTGACTCAGTGTCTCTGGACTAAGCTGAGATCATTCCTAGCAATCCTCAGCTCCAAGGCCTGTGTTTCACTAAGGAAGCAGCCTTTGCTGTGGTTTAAATGTGTGTTAGTAAGGTCAGCAGCAGCAGGTGGGATTTCCAGGTCTGTCTATGAGTCAGGGGGATGTTACAAGGTCTGGTTGACAGAAATTTTGATTGTTCTCTCTCTTCTCCACAAAATTCAGGCAACAAAACATTGAAGAGAACATGACGATAGCGATGGAAGAGGCGCCCGAGAGCTTTGGGCAGGTGGTGATGCTCTACATCAACTGCAAAGTCAACGGACACCCCGTGAAAGCCTTTGTGGACTCAGGTGCTTTCTCCACGCTCTTCTTTCCGTCACTGAGGGCAGCAGTAAACATTCCAGTAGTTTTCCCAAAAAATCCCTTAACAAAGCACTGCATGACAAGGTTTTGGAGCACTTTACTGAACCCTGAGCCCAGCCTGGGTGAGCAGAGCAGAGCAAATTGTTGGGAGAAGCAGTGTGGGAACACCCTGGATTAGGGCTCCTGGGAGAGTTTCTGGGACTTCCATGCCTGGAAGGTCACTGCCATGTGTGTGTGTCTTATCTCATTTTGCAGATGGGGGAATTTCACACGCCTTTAATGTAGTGGTTCCCATCTGCAGTCCTCCAAGGGGAAGTCCTTGGGGTTGTTCCATCCCTACAGTAATGGTCAGTGCTGACCCATGTGTGGACAGCCAGGTCAGCACAGTGGGATTCACAGGAAGCCTTTATGCTCTGGGGCAGGTGGGTTGGTTTCCCAGCCACTGAGTGCCAGATCTTAAGCTCCTCCAGGAGAAAATACATATTTGTGCTGAGCTATCAGGATTTAACACGAGTCCTGTTGCTGGTAGGTGCCCAGATGACCATCATGAGCCAAGCCTGTGCTGAAAGGTGCAACATCATGAGGCTGGTGGATCGGCGGTGGGCTGGCATCGCTAAGGGTGTTGGGACACAGAAAATCATTGGCAGAGTGCACTTAGGTAAGTACTGGCATTTTTGGGGCAGCTTTAGCAGGGGTTTGACTGCATTTCCCGCAATCTTGGCACCAAGAAGTATCTGGGTTGGTGCTGTAATTGTTAGAAGTTCATGCAGAGTAAAATCAAAATGCATCTGCAATGTGTTTGTCTTGGGCACAGAACTCTGTTTTTTGTCTCTTTTAATGCTTTATTTTAATAGCATTACTGTAACACTTTGAGGTGAGGGAGTCCCAGCTCCTGCACACCTAGAGGAGACGTTCTCTGGGGGCAAAACCCTAGGTGAATGTGAAACACCAAAACCTTCCCTGTTTCAGGTGGGACTGCTGGGCAGGGTGAGCTACTCAGGAAGGGTTCCAGCACAGTGCAGTGTTTGCTGTTCCTTTGGAAAGAGAAGCCTCTCTGTGCTCTTGTGCAGCTTTTCTGGATGGAGGAGATTGTCCTTATTACTGAAAAATCGATTCTGTTTTCTGTTGTTGCTGCTTAGACTTGTGCTCTAATAAACTGTTCGCAGCCCCTCAAGCTTGGAGGGCCAGAGAAGCAGGACTCGAGGTTCTTAGGCACATCAGCTTTTAAAATAATTAATTTGGGACCATGGCAGGCCTGGCAGTCCTGGGGCTTGCACAGAGCTGAACTTTTTGTGACCAAAACAGTGCATCAGAGTGCTGCTTTCAGATTTGCCCAGACCTTTCCCTGGAGGTGGAAGAGCAGAAAGCACATTTGTTATGCTGTAGTGGGAACTTCTCTCCCTTGTGTTTCAGCTCAGGTGCAGATCGAAGGGGATTTCCTGGCGTGCTCCTTCTCAATCCTTGAAGAGCAGCCCATGGACATGCTCCTAGGACTGGACATGCTTAAGAGGCATCAGGTATCAAAACCTCTTTTGAAACAGTTACCTGGCTCTTGCAGGTTTAGTGAGAAGTGCAACATAAATACCTCAGCTGTGAATTCATTAGGATTTTCCTGGGGAGAGTTGATGGTGGATTATCGTCCAGCCTGGAAGCACGTACCCTACATCCATCATGGACAGCTCTAGGGTGCCTGGCTGCTGCCTGGAGCTTTTTTGCTCTGATCAAAGATGCTCAGAGCTTTCCAACTGAATGATTTATTCCAAATTGAGTCAGACAGGGCCCTCTGCTCAGAGCTGATACTCCTGGCCCACCCTGACCTGCTGTGAGCCATTCCCGTTGGAGGCGGATTGCCTGACCTCGTGTCTCCCTTTTTCTCTGGGACCTGCCTGGCTCTCCGCAGGTCCCTGATGTCTCGCTGCTCTTCCGCAGTGCTCCATTGATCTCAAGAAGAACGTGCTGGTGATCGGCACCACGGGCTCGCAGACCTCGTTCCTGCCCGAGGGCGAGCTGCCCGAGTGCGCGCGGCTGGCGTACGGCGCAGGGCGCGACGACGTGCGGCCCGAGGACATCGCCGACCAGGAGCTCGCAGAAGCAATACAGAAATCCGTAGAGGAAGCAGGTACCAGCAGGAGCCCAGCTGAAATAGGAATCCGTGCATTTTTTTTTTACTGCATGTCAGGATGTCTGTGAGCAGTTCCCATTGCAGCTCCTGGGAGTAGCATCAGCCAGTAAAGGGTGGAGAGAAGGGGCTTTATTCTTGCTCGTGACCTCTGAGCGCACTTCTCTCTTCCTTTCTGTGCTGCAAAACCTGCACGAAGGCTCTCGGGGCTGTTTGCTGTTTAATTTGTGCTCTCCCTGCAGCTTCCCACCTGCTCTGGTTTCCTGGCTTTCAAGGGGTGGAGGTTAATGGTTGTCTGTGGCTGGGATCACGTTGTGGTGCCCGGCAGGGATGTGGCTCAGCTGTGGTGCTGCTGCAGCCTTGTGTGAGCACAGCTTTGGGGAGGCTTCCCAAACCTTGCTCTTATTGGCTGCACCACGTAAAAACAGAGCAGCTGTGGCGGTGACAAAAGTTCATGACAATTTTTAGAAATCGCACTATTTCAGCATTTTTCCCTGGAATGGTGCTCGTGCCCTTGGGCAGGGAATTGCCTCCTTGCAGTTGCTCTAAGTTTCGAAAGCTGAATCCATGTCCTCAGCTTTAAACGTGACCTGCAAAGAGAACTTTCACCCTCCTGCAGTTTTGTTCCCAGTATCCCTGGAATCCAAACGCTGCACAGGTGCAGTGACTGGGCTGCAGGGGATTTTGGTGGCTGCAAAATTTAGTGAAGTAATTTTATTTTCAGCCAAAATAGCTGAAAGCTGAGCTATGAGCCAAAAACTGTCTGAAACTCAGATTTTCTGTTCAACTCATTCCTTAATTCAGCTTTTAGCTAAAGGGAAAATTCATTATTTCTTCCCTGCTGTTCCAGTGAAGCTGTGAATACCTCAGGGTGTATTCCTTTAAGCCTTTTCCAAAACTTTTAAAGATAACATTTTATATCCAAGAGTTCTCTAGAGACCTTTGAGTTTTACTGCTCATTTTTCCTCTGAAAGAACGCAGTAAATTCTGCTTCCTACATACACATAGAACTCTTTGCTGGGTCAGGTTGAAGCTAATCAAGTTGATTTCAACATTTTTCTTGCTAGTTTTTTAAGACTCTAGCATGCCCATATTTAAAATTGAAATGAGATGAAAAGATTTAACCATATATTACATATTTATTTTTATATATTTATTAGATACTAAAATTTATATATATTTAACTACATATTGATATATATATCTATATCTATCTATCTATAGCTATATCTATATATATCTATCTAGTTGAAATGCACTGAAATTTTTCTTTAACACTTCCCAGTTACTGTTCGACAACCCAAAGAGTAAGCAGTTAGTTACAAATAATGAAGTTGATAACATTAAGGGAAGCACAGGACTGCACTTATTGCTCCCTTTGGCCAATTTTCTTCCATTCTAAGAATATAAGTTTTCCAGAAATGTAAAAAAACTCAGAAGGAAGGTCTGGCTTTAATGAATCAGTAAGAAATAGTTTAAATGTGTGAGTTTTCTAGCCAAATTTGAACGTTTATTAACTCAAGTTACAGCCAGTAGAGAGAAACACAAACACGGGTTTGACCTTGTGATCAGGTTTTGATGTCTCTAAAGGTCAGGCTCAGGAGCTTGGGCTCTTGTCTGTTCCCACAGCCTGGCAGGTGTAAATATTAGTTCTTTTCCTGTTAAAAACTGCAGCTTGATGAAGTCTGGGTTAGCTTTTGGAATATATTTCATTTTTGGATGAGACTTTGCAGATATTATAGTTGGTTGAATTTAGTTCTCCGTTGAAAGAGAACTAAATAACAAGCAAACCTCAGCCCAAACTATGAGTCTTTGCAATAAAAGCATTTTAGTCGAGTTTTTTAAAAAGAAAAGTGCCTGAAATTACTTAAATCCAAGCTGCTTATGTACCACATACAGTTCTAAGGACCATTAGGCTTTGTTCAGGCTAGTCAGCACTCGGACGCTTCCCGTTGATGCTGAGCCCTAGAGGAATGTAAAAGACTTACGGGAATAGGAAATCCATTTTGTATGTTCACTTAATGCTCACAGAACACCAAGGCACAGAACTAAAGTGGCTCTTGTTCAGAGTGACTGTGACAGTCCTGGCAGTTCTAGACACAGTACCAGCCTCTGGCCCACAGGCTTTTGTTGGCTTATCCTAAAATGTCAGCACATTCCCTCTTTCTCTCTTCCAAAACTTGAGTTGCTGCTAGGTGGTACCAAGAAAACCAGGAAAAGAAAAAACAGAAAACGGAAGAAGAACAGAAAGAGAACATGATGCAGCTCCAAAGAAGCTCAGCTCCCTACAACATGTGTGTTCTTTTATAGCAGCAGGAATTTTTGCTGGCTTCCAGGAGATGGTACAACACAAATGGCTGTGTGCACCTGGAGGCTATTAAAGTGCTTGTTTTGAATGCACCTGGATTATCCTTGAACTTTATTTAATCCCCCGAAGCCCACTTTAGGGAGCCTCATGATTTCTGTCAGCTGCCTTGCTGGTGGTTCAGCACCTATGAAAAGCAGCTGAGGTGGTGATGGAGTCCTGGTGGGGTTCACTGGGATCCGGGACCTCGATGTCCTCGTTTATTTCTGAGGGCTTGATGCTCTTTTCTGCCAGTTTCCCACCACTGGGGAACTCGGTGATCATGGAGGATGACAAAACTGGCAGCAAAACGGGAGCTGTTTTGCTGAGGAGGAAGTGTAGCCAGGCAGTTCATCCCACACGCACCTTTTCATCCAGGCAGCCTCAGTCCAAGTCACTGCCATCACAAACAACTCAGGCTGTTCCTGGTACAGAGAGGAACTTATCCCTGATGGTGCACTTTGTGGGGAAGAGTTTGTTCCCAGTTTTAGCTGGACCAATATCGCTGGTGGGGCTGGGATTCAGCTCCTGTGGATACCCCAGGAGAAGGATGACACTGAGGAGTGCTTGGCAGAAAACCAGCTCCTGCTGCTACCTAAATGCAACTCCCTGATGTGTTTGATCAGACCCTTATTAACAATCCAGCAGCTCAAAAGACAGTTCTGCATCCTCCCTGAAGGGTTGGTTTGGGAGCAGAGAGCATGAATGTAATCATTCCATGTAGAAGCAGAAAGGATCCTTCTGGTTTTCATCCATTCCTCTATCACAAAGCTCTTTGCCACCCTTAGGAAAGATGAGCAGTGGGGTGGTGTCACTGCAGGTACTGCACTGGTTTTAGTTAACAGAGAATAAAAGGAACAAGGCTGAGGAGAGAAAGGCAGATTTCTGTCGTGTTGTGGAATTTAAAGGGAATCCTGGCTGGAGGATGGCGAGCTGTGCCCCAGTACTCCTGTAAAAAGAGACTTCAGGAAAACCAGTGGTGTGTGTTTAAGACAGCTGAGTTTGGGAAGGGAAAGGGCAGCAAATCACAGAGCACAGAACCTGGGTGGGTGTGTGACCCTGGGCAGAGCAGGGCTGTGGTGGCAGGACAGGCAGTCCTGCAAAGTCGTGTGAGTGATTTAACAAGCACGAGAGGGCTGATACATCAGCGAGATTAGACTGTCAGCAAGATAAGGTCACTTAATCTCCCCTGATAACCACAGCCAGTGTTTGGTGCTTCTGATAGAGATCTGCAATTCATCTGCTCTCTGTGAGGACAAGGAAGCAGCAAGCTGGACTTGACTTCTGGCTGCTTCTCCTTTGCTTTGCTCTTCCCACCCTTGGGCAGCAGTTCTTTTGGTGGATTTCTTTCCCTCTACAATCTCTACACGTCCCTTCTGCAGCTGGCTGGTGTTTGGTCACCTTGTCTTGGGTCTGATGGCACTGATGGGAGCACAACCCAAGAACTGTGTTGCCATCTCAGTTCCCATATCCCTGAAGTGTGTCTCCTGAGTATCTCCAGCCAAAGGGAGAACAGACCAGTACAGCACTAGCCATATGTGTTACCTTATGTAGAGTTTACCGAGCGTGTAGTATCACCCACAGACTGCTCTGTGGTGTAGACAGTACAGAACAGCCTTTACATTGTGCTCTGGCGGAGTTATTTTTGCCTTGATGTGCCAAATTTGCCAGGCAGAATCCTTCTGGGAGGCAGGAGCTCCTGCAGCCTCCATGCCGTTGTGCTGGACAGTCAGGAGGGGAGCTGTGCAGGACTGTAACCACGCATGGTGTGTGCTCTGAATGCTAACACGAGTTTGGTGTGTTTGTTTCCTAATCCAAACAGAACGTCGGAAGCCTTGATGCATGTAGTGTGTGTTTACTGCAGCTGGAGTGGGCCACAGACCAGGTATTTAGAGCCACCCGTTCCAGTTTGTGCTGCCACGGTGCGAACGGTGCTTCTGCCATGTCCTGACTGCTCCTTTCCTTCTGTCTTCCATAGAGAATAGTGACAAAGAAACTACCTCACTGGAAATGCCCTCATTACCAGCTTCTGATGGGTTTCAAAATCCAGTCCAGTCTTCAGGACTAAATTCCAAGATCTGTAATCCCACAAATCAATTACTTGATCGTTCTGTCTCTGCCCCTGCTTCAATTTGCTCATCCGAATCCAGCCTTGCAGAGCCCGTTGATCCTAGAGCCGTCAAGACTTCTGACTCTTCACCTGAACACCAGGTAACCCCAGAAAAAGAACATCCTCTGGTATTACAGCATCATTCCAATAGCTCTTCCTTGGCAAATAATGACCCCTCTCTGCACACCGGGGATGGAACCTGCTCCAGTCCAGCTTGCCTTTCACAGAGGACACACAAAGAAACACTTAGTGGTGACATTTTAAAGGAATGTAATGCTGAAGGGCAAGATCATGGTCAGGAACATCCTCTGGAAGTGACAAAAGTCAATTTGGCTGACACTGCTGCCAAGCACAGGCAGGATAAAGATGTCTGTCTGTCTTCAGAGCAGGAGCAAAAACATGAGCTTCCCACAGACCATCGGACGTGCAAAGAGCCAGAAAAGGAACATCTTGAGGAGCAAACTGAGACAACTGACCCAGAACCTCCTTGCTGTGTTGGTGGGGTTGAGAAACCTGCTGTGGCAGAAGCCAAACAGCCAGAAAATCCTCCCATGGAAATGAGAGATGGACTGGAGAGAGCAGGTCTTTCCTGTATGAAAGGGAGTATCCAGCTGTCAGCTTCCTGTAGCCATGTGCACATGGAAGCCTCCATGGAAATAGATGCAGTGGAGCAGGCTGTAGCTGAAATGCAGAGCTCAGCAAGGGAGCAGAAGCAGCAGACTGAGAACAGACATATATCCAGCCTGAAATCTGATGCCTTCTCCATGGAGGTGGAGTTGCTGAAGTCTCCATCCTCCTTGAGTGATCCACTTCCCACCAGTGATGTCCTGCAGTCTAAAAGCACTAGTGAAATTCCTGCAGAGCGTCATGAGTTGGCTAATTCGGCAGCAGACAGCTCTCCCCCCTCCAGCATCCACCAGCTGGACACGGATCCAGGAAGGCCTTCAGAAGAGCCATGTTTCCCTCTAGCATCAGCCTTGAAAGAGCTTCACAAACTCTTGGTTATCAGTCGGAAAGGAGAATGTAAGATCCTTGCCTCGGAAGAAGTCTCACAGCTGGAAGTGGTTCACAGAGAGCCAGCAGTGCAGCAGAAGGGGCTTCCTGAAGGTGAGCGGAAAGGCTCGGATTCAGCCAGCCAGGACCAGAGCTGTTCCTTCGCTGAGGTGAGGTCTGAGGGTGGAGGAGCAGAGGGGAGCCAGCCTTGTGATTCTGGCACAGAGCACGTCAGCACTGGGCCCATCAGTCCCGGGCAGCCTGTGCTCAGGGGAGGTGCTTTAGAGAGGCAGAAGGGTTCAGGTAAGAGCAATGTGGTCATGGTGAGTTCTGCAGCCACCCCTGGCCAGCAGCAGAGTCCAGAGCAGGGGGAGGTTTTGGCAGGAAGTTCTGAGAGTCCACTGAGTCCAACTTTGGAACAAAGCACACCTGTTTCCTCCACACCTGCTTCGGGTGAAGGTGCACTGCAGGATACTCAGAGCCTGTTCACAGGAGCATCTGGGAGAAGTGGTAATGCTGCTCCTGAAGGTCCGTGGCCAGTGGGTGGGAGTGAAGAACCACCGCTGAGCCCACCAGCTGCCTACACCAGACTGACCACAGGGGCCTCTGCACTCCCCACTTTCCCTGCGGCTGATGTTGACCGGATCCTCGGTGCTGGTTTTACCCCACAAGAAGCTCTCGAGGCCTTGGAACAAGCGGATGGAAACGCAGATCTTGCTCTTCTCATTTTGCTAGCCAAGAGCATTGTTGTTCCTACATAACGGAAGAGGGAGCTGATTGGGGGATCTTTTCTTCTACAGGAGTATCTCAATTACACACCACAATGGACGAGCAGAATGTTGAGCCAGATTTTTTTAATTATTGGCAGCCAAAGTAACACGTCTCTTCTGTTTCACTCGTTAGATTTGGGCTTTGAAAAGGAAGAAAACGTCCTTGCATTGTGTGGACAGGATAGCTTTTAATCATGCATACTGGATTAAAACTACTGGTTTTATTTAAATGCACAATTTTAGAATGAGTTCCAATGCTACAAATAAAAAGCAGCAGCCACTGCACTCACCGCCCTGTCTGGCACAAAGCAGGTTGTGACGGGAGTTGGCCACATGTGCACAGGACGGGAGGCGCACACTGAGTCCAGTGTGGACTCTGGATTTGTTGCAGCTCCTTGGAACCCAGCATCCAGCTGTTGAAATTATTCTGGCAGCTACTAAAGGTGTGTAGATGCTCATGGATGTGTAAGGCTTTGCCAGAGGAGCAAGAGGGTTTTTTGGGAGCATGTTTTTTTGTGTGTGCACAGGGAAGGCTGATTCTTATTTTTGCCAAACCCTTTTACGCTTTGATTTAGAGTTGGACTCAGTGATGCTTGTGTGTCCCTTCCAACTCAGAATATTCTCTGATGCTCTTGGGCCAGTGTGTTCCAGTTTACAACATGGGGATAGAAGAAGGGAAGGGATAGAATTTGGTGCTACCAAAACTTATAAGATACGTTTTAACTTATTTGGAGATGTGCTGGTATTAACTGTAGGGATGGGGGGAGGGAAAAGGAGTATTGACGTTTTTTTCTAGCCTTGCCCACATCATGTTTTTCCTCATGCAAAAAGAACAAGCTCAACCAGTTTAGGGCTAAACCTTAACGATGAATTTGTTTAACAAACCGTGTGTTACGGCTCTAAATCTCCCTGTGCCTGGGGAGGAATGAACTTCATCTCACTGGCTCCAAGCAGGGCTGTGATTGGAAGAAGGAAGAATCTGCTTTGCTCTGGTTTTTCTGGATGTCTGGGGTTGATTGGCCTCTCGGCTGTGGAATGCCATGGCTGGGGGTGCTGATCTTACACCTCCTCGAGAGCGAGGGCTCCCCAGCAGGGTTCACGAACAAATGCACTGATGTGGCTTCTGCGTTACAACCATCGTGGCCTTCTGGGATATCTCTGATGAGTCACCTGCGTGGTGAGGCCTCACTGAGGCTGCGCTGTAGGAAGCCCTTTCCAGATGCTTTTTGCGGGGGGATGAACTCCTTTGTGATGCTCTGCAAAGCCCCGAAACTCTGTCGGGGCTGGGGAAGGAAAGCGTGGCTGAAACCAAATTTTAAGTAGGAACTTTGATTTAGTCCCACTTGCAAATCTCAGAAGTGGCTTTGTGTTAGGTGTTCATCTTGGACTTGACGCATTGAGCTAAACCTGGAGCGATGGCTCAGCAGCACCGGACACATTTTTCTTCATGGCTTCCATGTAGTGTTGTTGTTGTCTCAGGCCTGTGTCCTGGTATTTGTGTTCCCTGTTGCTTTAGTAGGTCTCCTACATGTGTGCTGGGCTGTTTATATGCAGGTGGCATTTAAAAACAACACAGATTTGGTTTCATCTGTTACCTCACAGCAGTTTGTGCCGTCATTGAGAGCCGGTGTCAGATTTGCCTCAGACACTTGGGCAGCCAGGAGATCCTTTGGAGTAATGAAGGGCTTTAAGGCATTCTGCTGTCAAATGGAGTTTTTCCATGAGCTGGGATGGTACCATCCAGACCTGGAGCTCCCAGACACGTTTGGCTTATATCCCTCTGCTTGTGATGCCAGCAGCCAGCACTGCTCCATGTGGGACACAGTGCTTGGCTGTCTGCAGCAGCATCCAGTGATTCACTTGAGGCTCTGCTCAAAATGAGTTACTGAGGCCAGACTGCGCTTTCTCATCTTCACTGGGCAGGTGGTAGAGTTACCCCTGCTGAAGGTTTGGTTTAGTATTCTCCTTGCAATGAGCACCTCAAATCAGCGGAAGCCCCTCTGTGAAGGGCAATGCTTAAGCTGGTACAGGAGTACAGTATCAGCAGGTCTCTCTAGAAGCCTTAGGAAATAGGATCTTATCAGACCCATTCCTGTCTGTATCTGGTTCACCATCAGAAGCAGCAGCAATGAGGCTCCCAGCTCCCAGATCCAGAGTGTGAATCTGCTCCTGATTCGCACCACGGGGCTTGGTGAAGTGGCCCTGGCAGCAAGGGAACACAGGAACCAGGGGCAGGTTGGCTCTCTTGGATGTGGGGGAGCTGAACCTGCGCCCTTTGCCTGCGGGTGGATCTACTGCCAGCTGCTTGGAGCAGCAGATGTTGGCTACTCAGTGTTAGCTACTCAGTGTTGGCTACTCGGTGTTGGCTACTCGGTGTTAGCCCCTTGTATCACCCTCTCTGTTTTAGAAGCCATTGCTCAGCTGGGCCAAGTGGTGCTGCTCTGCACCAAGCTGGTGACAGGCTCTGCTCTCACGGCCACACTGACTTAGGCTGTGCATACAGAATATATGCTATAAAAGCTTTAGAGCATCAGCCAATCTGCTTCAATGATCACTTTTATTCCTTGTCAAATATAAATTTTGAATCCCACCCTTCTGCCAAAGCTGTATGGAAGCATTTATCCATAGTGCTAGAATTACGTGGGTAACTCTCTCCAAACTGCTAGAAACAAACCCTGACCCCCAACTGATAAATATTTCTAAAACTTTTTTATCAAGTAGGTCCAAGCCTGGTGATTTAAATCTCTTAATTTCCAAGCCTTGCTTTGAGTGAATGGCTACGTGCTGCTAAATTAGTGAATAATTTTTTTAGGAGCAAGATTTAGTATAAAATTGGGGCAGTGGTGAGTATTTAAGGTTAAAATAAAATGTAATAGAATGTGTGTTTAGCGAACGCTGTCTAAAAGTTGTCTTTGTTTCAACGTGTGTCCTCTCTGCTGCATGCACATGCACATCCTCTGTTCAGCCTCTGGCAGTCCCTTTGCTGGTCCCTGTGCTGACCTGGCCCACAGACTGGGAGTATTTATAGGGAAGGAGGGATGGCAGAGTGCTATGGCTTATTGGCTACAGAAGGGAATAAAGGTACCACCAACAGCTGTTCAGGTTTCCAAGGAGACAGATATCTCGGCCTCAAATCAGACCCTTCGTTCTTTTCTCTTCCCCCTCCTCATTAACCACTGCTACAGTGTCCTAATGTCACATCACTTAACAATGGGATTTCACCATGGAAATCCAGCTCTAGAGAATAAAGCAATGCTCGGAAGGAGCTTGGTAAAGCTGCCAGCACCTGTGGGGACTCATGTGGGTCTGTAGAGCTTCTTTCTGGATGTGCCCTGGAGCCAGTCCTGGTTTCTGAGATTTACTTTTTTCTTTAAAAATACCAACGGAATTCACTTGGCCTCTTGCTGACTGCGTGTTTGTGTACACGAGGCTGCAGGTGAACGTAGAGGTGATGTTAAGTGAAATCCCAACATCTGGAAGTTTCTGGGGATGGGTAATTCTGACAAGAGGAGGGAATATTCCTGGTGACCGTCCCTGGCATGTTGACCTGCTGCAGGACGGAGCTGAGCTACGCTGTTACCATGACAATCTCTGCCTCCTTGCTGTGTATGTTTAACTTTCTATGTAGACACTTGGTCTCCAGGACTGTTAACCTTGTACGTCCTCCATGTTCCCCTCTTCCTTCTCTTCCTCTTGCTGTCTCCTCTTCTCAAAAGTAGCAATATTTAAAGTGTACTTGCTGAATGCTCAGCTTCAGATCGGTTTTCTGTAAAACTATGCCATTGATGAACAAAAGGAGGAGCAGGTCCTAGAGGTTTCTTCACCAGACTTGGACTTCTTGCCAAATGGCTCCCCAGAACTCTTAACAGAAATTCAAAGAGGAGAAATCCAGAGGTATTTCTGCCTGCCTCTCTCAGAAGTCAGCTTGGGAAACGGGGTCGGTTTCATGTACATCATTCCCCTCTGAAGCGCTCAAGAGATTTCTTCCTGCACTGTGTAGACGAGGCTTAGTCTGTGATCCGAAACGCAGCGGTTTGGGTCACACTTTGACTGATGCTTCAGAGTTTTACGGACTCACTTAGGGAACTTGAGGGAATCAATACTCAGGAATCCTAAAGCTGGTTGCGTTTTGTGTCATTGACTCTTGTGGGCTGAACACGCTGCGGCCTCGCAGGCGGCTGAAGAGAGGAGTGGGTGTGTCATCAATGGGATGTGGTTCTGCCCAAAGTAATACACACTTGATTCTTTTTTTGATTTTTTTTAATATTGGGGGACTGTTTATCAACAAATTATGTGTAAAAAAAATTTGATATTTAAAAAAAAATGAATAAACACTTTATCATAATGTTGCTTGGTTGGTCTGTCTGTATTTCTGAGGTTGGCAGTTCTGCACTCAAATCCTTTCCTGCCTTTTTCCCCAAAGCCAATGGATTTTCCTTAACATAAATGCTGCCATTTTGAACATAATGAGTAGAAATCTGTGGGTAAAATTATTCCAGTTGTGAGGGCCTGAGAACAGGCATGAGAAATTCCTGTATTCCCTTTCTTTGGGGAGGGGCTGCTGGGTCCTTCATGGAGGACTTGGAAGAGCACCAGAGTAAGCACAAAACGTAGCACTTGACCATGGCGCTGTCTGCTGGGAAAGTGAACGGGACACTTCTTGTCTCCTACCTAAATACCTTGCTCCAGCCCAATTAGCAGATGGTTTTATTTTTCTGGAGCTGGAAGCTAATTTCTTGGGACATTAAAAAAATTGGCATTTAAATCCCTGGAAAGCTCATGAGAGTTTTAGTTAGAAATAGCTTTTTTGAAGTCCCATTCTCTTAGTGTCATGTAGTAGAACAGGTTTTAGAAGGGAGGAGTAGAGGATATTCCTCCTCTGAAACTTGGGGCATAGTCACTAACCCAAAGCTCCTCTCATGGAGGAGCAATTCCTTTTTCAGATCCAGAAAACTTCCACTTTTCCTTGAGACAGCACTGAGGTTTTGGCCATTTTAAATCCCTGCTAACCAGAGCTGTCGGTGCTGGTACCCACTGTGTTTGTGTCTCATCCAAGTGAGAGAGACACAAACACAGTGGGTTATGATTCAGTGACTGTGACAAACTGGGCGGTGGTTTCCTCCTCACATGTTCAGAGCTCTGCACGTGATGCTGGTGTTGCTGTTAGAGCTAAGTGAGGTCATTGATTATGAGGCAAAACTACATTTTGAATTCAGCTCTCAGGGTGGGAAAAGGGAAGATTTGATGTGTAGGCTGCTACAGCCCTATCATGCATCGGCCAAAGGGTTGCTGTGATTCCTTCTGCTGGGAGATGATTTAAGAACTGAATGCTCTGGTTCAAAACTATTTTGAGCACTTGGGCCTTGTTTGTTCTGCTTGATGAAGATGGTTTTATTTTGGTAATGTATAAAAATGAAGATTAATGACACCGTTATCTCCATGTTTGGGATTGTCCCAGGTTGAATTGGCCTGATGTCCTGAAGCTGAACAAGGGTCGGTTGTGGCTGCCCCATCCCTGGAAGTGTCTGAGGCCCGGTTGGGTGGGGCTTGAAGCAACCTGGGATAGTGGAAGGTGTCCCTGCCCATGGACACAGGATGAGCTTTAAGGTCCCTTCCAACCCAAACCATTCTGGGATTCCATGAATTTTGGGATTGGCACCCTGAAATCTGCAGCCTTTATAGAGCCAAGAGAGGATCAGGCCCCGCGCAATAAATGTACACTCCAAGTTGGCGTTTTCCTTGGTTNAAGTGTCTGAGGCCCGGTTGGGTGGGGCTTGAAGCAACCTGGGATAGTGGAAGGTGTCCCTGCCCATGGACACAGGATGAGCTTTAAGGTCCCTTCCAACCCAAACCATTCTGGGATTCCATGAATTTTGGGATTGGCACCCTGAAATCTGCAGCCTTTATAGAGCCAAGAGAGGATCAGGCCCCGCGCAATAAATGTACACTCCAAGTTGGCGTTTTCCTTGGTTATCTTTTGTGGGCCTTCAGGAGTAGAAGTCCCTTCTAAAAACTCCCCACAGAGGTCTGGAGTTTAAAAATAACAACCAAAGCTTTCTGAGCAGTCACGCAGATGCAGCGGCTGCATTAAGAGCAAGAGTGAGATGCAGAAAGGTGAGTGTTCCTTCATGCAATTTCCTGCCTCAGAATAGTTCAAGGAATGGTCAGCAGAAGGAACATGACTGAGGCATTGCTCAGGAATTCCGCAGCGCCTCCCATCAGCCCCTGCCAGGCCTCTCTGCAGTCCCACATTGAGCACATGCCGGTGTGGCTTTGACAAGGTAACCACTTTTTGGGCAGGTTTGTCACCAGAATGGGATTTGGGAAATCCTGCTGGTCCATCTGGCTTTTGATTCACTGTTACCTTACATTGATTATCTACTCTGCCTGGGGGTATGCTGGGGGTGCCGGGACCCCCGGAAGTGTAACCACTCCACTATGACATAATTACCTCCAGCAACCACGCATGCTAATTACAGGGTGCTGTCATGATTGCCAATAAAGCGCTGTCACACACAAGGATGTGAGTGGTTGGTGACTGAAATCCCTCCCAACAGCTACTGCCAAAGGAATGTCTGGTTCCCAGTCTCTTTGTTAACAAATGGAAACGGGAAGAGGTTTAAAACCAAACCACTTGTGCCTGGCTGTGGAAATGGAGGTGTGCTCACAGGCCTCACTGTTGACTTATCTATAACCCAGCAGTTTCTTCCATGATTTTCCTAATACTAATTTTTTTTCCTGCTGGAATCCATATTGCTACTCCTGAAATGTTTCTTGTGCCTCTTTAATTTCCTCCGGGATCGCAGTATTACTGAGGTGCCCTATGACTGCACTGCATTAGGTGGTATCCTGGGAGTATCTTGCACGTAACACACCTTGCTGCAGGAGGTGATTCCCCAGTGACTCACTCTGTCCTTCCTCACTTTCCATCCATGACAAGCGCCTGATGGCTCTTCTCCTTGGGGATCATGTTCTCCATGCCAACTTTGGGCTGCAAATATTGAGCAAAGAGTTAAAAATCTCTTGGGAAGAGGGTGGGAAGCAACCCAGCATGTGGTGGGAGTGGGATGGATCCTCGCAAGCTTTTCTAAGGAGAATGGGAGCTGTCTAAATGCTGGGAGTGGGGAATTTTCCATGTAAATCCATAGTTGTGTGGTGACTGCTTTAAGGGATTATAAACAACTTGTTTTACTCGAAGTAAAACAAATACTTGGGGCATTCAAAGCGTTCAGGAAAACAGCAAGACACCAGGAAGTCTGTTCCACCATAGAATCCCTGAGTGGTTTGGGTTTGAAGGGACCTTGAAGCTCATTCCAACCCCCATGGGATTATACAGGTGTAGATGCTGCACTGGTGCCTCTGGAGCAATGAAGAATACAAATAGATGCACGTACCTGCTGGTGCTGTACAGCTCATTTGCCTTATACTTTAAGCTTTAAATCCTAAAATTCACCAGGAAAGAATAAACTGGTGTGTGGGATCTGTTGGGCTGCTTTAAAAGGAGCTGACTTCAGTCTCTCCAGTGACTTGTTGGGGATCAGGCTTGGATGTTTCAGGCTCAGGATTTGCTCCATTCCCCCCAGTTCAGCAGGAGAGGGTCACCTTCCTCCCCACATGCCAAGACAAGCTCCGATCCTTGGGATCTCCCTTAATGCAATGTTTCTGCTTCTCCAGAGGCTGGTGGAGAGCTGGGAAAAGTTTTTTTGGTTTGGCTCAGTTCTAACCCAAGCACTCTTCCCTTCCCTTCCCTGGGAGTTTCTCCCATGGTTTCCAAAGCTGTTGAACTGGCTGGGCCGTTCCTGCAGGGAAAGAGCAGGCTTGGCCTGGCGTGGTTTTTCTATCCAAGCCCTTGCTCAGCCTTTTCCTTCCCTGTCAGCAGGTTATTTACAGAGGAAGGGGTGGGAATGGCAGGGAATGTGCTCCTGGAAGCTGCTGGCTTTCCCGTTTTTTAATCGCTTTTACTTTCGGTTCCATTTTCAGTTACCAGGGTCAGGTGATGCAGGCGCTAAGGCAGCCCCGAGTCACAACCCTTCACCTCAGCCTCAGGTTTTATTTATAATTTATCTTAAGTCTTTGCACCAACTCCCATCTCTGTCCTGTGATGGCAAGCGCGGCTTGTATTTGAGGTTTTTAGGCGCTTTTCCCACCGATGGAAGCTTAGGCTGGAACAACAATGCGGCCCATTTCTGGATCCATGGTGCCACCCAGCACAGGGACCCCAGCAAAGAGCTGGATCCCCTATTTCAGGTTGCTGGAGCAGAACTGAAGGAAGCACTGCCGAAGCCCGAGGTGGTGGGGTGCCATACGGATCCCTCATTTTTTCCTCACCACTGATTATTTCCTTTGAGGCAAATGCCCCAAAGTGCAGCAAAGCTGGTACACAGGGCTGGGTGGCTGGTGGGCACCTCATGTCCCCAAACCCGCTGTGTCCACTCAGCAGGCACCCAACAGCACTGTCCCCTCCTGTGCCCCTGGACTGTGAGAGAACTAACACCTTCTCCCCTTATCCCCCTCACATCCCTCCTTCCTGTGAAGGAATCAATGTCACCTTCACTTATGTTCCCTCAGTGTGTCATGGGAGTCTCAAATGCCATCTTCCCTCACTGAGGTCTGGACCCAAAACCACCTCCCCTCATGCCCCTCGGTGTGCCCAGTGCCATCTCCCCTCACATCCCCTCACTAATCCCACGGCTGTGAGGGAGCCAGTGCTACCTCCCTATATGCCCTCACTGTCCCCAACATCATCTCTCCTCACGTCCCCTCACTGAGCCATCTCCCCGCACATCCCCTCACTAATCCCTGTGAGGGACCCAGTGCCACCTTCCCTCACTGTCCTCAGTGCCACATCCCCTCGCGTGCCCTCACTGTCCCCTCACATCCCCTCAACTGTCTCCAACGCCATCTGCCCTCGTGTTCCTTCACTATGCCCAACGTCATCTCCCCTCACGGTCCCCTCACGGGGTCACGAGGGTCCCACCGCCATTGCCGCAGGCGCCATTCGGGGCGGGCTGGGCTCGGCCAGCCTGGGCTCGGCTGTGTTCGGCTGCACTCGGCTCTGTTCGGTCGGGCCGGGCTCGGCTCCGTTCGCCCCAGTTCGGCTCGGCTCGGCCCTGTTCGGCTCGGCTCGGACGCGCTCGGCCGGGCTGGGCCGGTCCCGCGTTCCCGGGCGGGGCGGTCCCGTTGCCTGCCCGGGGCGGGCAGCGCTGCTCGCTCCCTCCCTCCGTCCCTCC
>VZTH01018744.1:48840-80795 GCA_013397815.1 Aleadryas rufinucha
GCTGTGGTGGCGGCGTTATGGACAGCCCTGGGGACCTCACTTGTGGGGATGGGGTCCCCCCTGTGCTGGGGCTGGGGACAGCCGGGGGGACAGTCCCTCTGCCGGGGCTGTGGGGTTGGGGACCCCTCTAGGACAGCCCTTGGGGCTCCCTCACCCGGCTCTTCTGGGGCTATGGGCCTGGGGATGGTCCCAGGGACAACCCTAGGACAGCCTTGGGGACCCTCCTCTGCCGGGTAGTAGGGCTGGGGACAGCCCAGGGGACCCTGCTCTGCAAGGGCTCTGGGCCTGGAGACAGCCAAGGGGACCCCCCTCAGCTGGTGCTGGGGACAGCTCTGGGACCCCTTTCTGTCCTGTGGTTGAGAATGCAGCTGTGGGCCTGAGCACGGCCCCAGGACAGCCCTGGGGACTCCCCTCTGCCCAGGGGTGCGTGTGGGGGCTGTGTCTGCCAGAGGTGCAGGGCTCGGGGACATTCCTGGGGACCCCCCCAGACACACACCAGTGCCATGGGTGTAGGGTTGAAGGACAGTCCCTATGGACCCCCTTCCTGAGGTGGGGAGCTGGGAGGCAATCCTACAGACCCCCACACCCAAGGAATATCCCAGGGATACTGATGAACTCTGGGACAGGAGCGTGGGGTCAAGGGCACCCAGCATCCCCTCTGCCAGAGGTGGACACTTTTGGGGGTGTCCTTGGAGACCCCCTGTGCTGAGGGTGTGAGGTTGGACCCAGCCCTTCTGGTGGTGGGGGTGGCACATCTGGGGTGTGGAGTCGCCCTGCCAAGGGGACACTGCCAGGGTCACTCCCAGGATCCTCTGTATCAGTTGGTTGGGATATACAGGGATTCTCCTACCCAGGGTTCCCCTTTTCAAAGGACAAGATTGGGGGAACCCTTTTTGCTGGGGCTCTGCTCAGGAGGGATTTGGAGTCCAGCCTAAAACCATCTTTCTAGAGGTCTTCCCTCCAGCCAGGCCTGTCCTGCAGAGGGCACGGGATAGAGGGGCAAGACCTGGGACGTGATCCCCACAGACACAAGGGATGTGTGGTTCGTTCCTGTGCCCTGCTCTGTGCCCTCAAAACAGGGCTCTGAACACATGTGCTCTCACCTTCTCCTTGCCCCTCGTTTCTCCTTGGATGGTTCCTTAGAGCCCATCGTAGTGGTGGAAACATCTGTGAGCTGGCACAGAGGGGACCAGGACGGGCACAGAGAGGACCAGGATGCTGGAATCTTTGGGAAGGCCAAAGGAGTGCGTTGTAAGGACATGCTGTAAGTTTTGGTTTGGCCCACACGTTGAGCTCCAGCCATCCTTGAAAAAGAACCCCTGCTCAGGAGCGGGAGGAAACGGGAGTTTCATTTGTGTTTGCCCCAAGTTTTGGGGGAAAGGCTGTCTGGACTCGCTGTTGTTTCTCCAGTTGTTTGGTTTCCTCTGCCTTATGGAATAGGAGTTTTCCTGTGCTCTGCAGTGTGTCCTGACACAGATTCATCCATAAAAACTTGTCCTATGAAGACCAGCACGAGCAAATTCCTGGTGCTATTAAGAAAGGGATGGCCGGACACCACCTCTGGGGTGTAGGATGGATGTGCAAACCTCTCCCAGCTTTTTTCTTCCATGGATGACCCTGACCTCTGATCTCTTGCCTTTTTGTCCTCTAAAAATTAAGGATAATCTTGTATCTGTCTGGAAATCAGTGGATGTTCAGCCTGCTCTGAACTCTGTCACAATGCTCTGCAATGCTCCTGCCTCAGTTTCCCTATATATATATGGAATACAACTTCCCATACAGGATTGATTGGACATAACTTATTTGCATTCAGAAAATCCTTGGAAGATCATGTTTGGAAATGCTAAAAAATCAACATGATGTTTATTTTAATTATTTTTGTGATTGAAGAGGACTCTTCAGCTCCAGCTCTGCCAACACACCTTGGCCTGCCCGATCCCTGCCAACTCCTGTCTTGGTCCAGCAGTGAAAATTTTGGGATTTTCCAGTCCTTCCTCTTCATTCTTGTTCAGAGCAAAACTCAGCAAAGCGTAGGAACTTACTTCAGGGTGATGGATTAATTTCTACCATCCCAGTGAAATCAAACTCAGGCCATGGTGAAATTCCGCCATGCTTTCTTACCCCCAGGATGCAGTTCTCCTTCCTCAGGGAAATCGCTATGGAGCTGCTAATTTTTCCCAGCGCTTACCTCTCCAACTTCAGCCTGAAATCTCTGATCCTCTTTTTCCCTGTGAGTGGCAAGAGTAAAGTACTAGGTTAAGGGAGCAAGTGGCTTTGCGCTGGGAAATCCTGCTCTCTTTCATCCTTGTCTTGAGTAACTCCTTGGTGCTGGAATTGTGTCATGGGGCTTGGAGGAGTTTTCCAAGAATCCTGCCTCCAATTCTGAAAGGTTCCTCACAGTGTGGGTTGCTCACTCCTTACTTTCACCACCGGTGCAGGTGTGGAATGGAGGGTTTGGATGTGTCTGTGGTGATGGTGTGGGTTTTCTTTTCTCAGCTGCAGACCCAAAGAGGAGAAAAAATGCCGTATTTTCATGGAGTTGCCCAGGGAAAAGCACCCTGTGCTTGGCAGCCTCGGATGGGGAAGGAGAAGAGCAGCAGCACAGCCCTGGGCAGTGTGTGACACTCAGGGCTGTGACTGTACCCAGCTGTAATTTCAATTTTTGCCAGTGCTGCTGGATTTTAGGGATGGGGGATCTGAGCACAAGCAGTGGGTGAATTCTGTACAAATCCACAGCAAAAAAATGCTTCGATTCCAAGCAAATCCCTCAAAACTCAGTGAACTGGAGCATTTCTCTTTATTTTCCTGGAAAGACTTGAGGGGTGGAGCACAGATGAAAAAGTGGCAAACCTGCTTGGAGAGGGTAATTCCAACCTGTGGGGTTCTCTGTGTGATTCCCAGGTACCAGTGGGAGATCAGTGGTAGCTCTGCCGTGGATTTCAGAGGTGTGAGGTCAGAGGTGTAAAGTCAGGCCTCCAATGCAAAACGTGAGGCAAAACACCTAACTTAGACAAAATAGGCTCTCCAACCAGAGGGATGTCAAGAGATTTCTGCTCTTGGTGGCTTCAGGAGAGGCTGGGGAAGCTCAGCACTGGAGAGCTGAGTTCCTGCTTCAGTTCCAAGGGAATTGGGAGCATGGTTTTGGTTTCCCATCTCCAGCTTGTCCTCTGTGTCCTCCCTGGGAGCTGTAAATTAAATCACAGGGTGATGCTTTCTGCACACATGGACAGTGTTACTTCCGTCTTATGACCATTTCTTTTCCCTTTTCCCACTCAGTTCCCCTTCTGCTAAGAGGGCTGTGCTCCAGCTCAAATTACTGCACAAATTGATGCCTAACCCTTGCTTTTTGCAAAGATTTAGGGGTTTAATGGGGCAGAAGGCTGGAGATGGGCATGTTATGGCTCAGTGTGCAGGCCCTTGTTCACTCAAGTGCTTGTTTCCTTCTAGGAGATGCTGCTGTGTGTGGTGGCAGTGGGATGAGAGCAGCTTCCTGGTGCTGCCCAGGTGGACTCTAAACACACCAGAAATGCCAACAACTTCAAATCCATCCTTGGCCAAGCATCTCCTGGTAGCCAGGAGCTGTTACAGGTTCCCTGCTCCATGAAGCTGATGGTTTGTGTTCTCTTGGGTTTCCCTGGACATTCCCTGGGTTCAGGAGGGGTTTAGTGCTCTCCTACCTGGGATTAGGTGATGAAAATGCTAAGTCCTTAAACAGTGTTATTGTTGACAGTTCCAGGGGCTGAATGTAAAATCAGAAAAGAGGTCAGAATCCCAGATTTTGGGACTCCTCTCTGGTTTTCAGGCCGTTCTGCTGGCTTGGAAGGACACACATTGCCATGAACCCTGGAGCGGCTGATCTTGGTGAACGTCAGTCAGGTGGAGCAGTGGTTTTTGCTGATGTTGCCGGAGTTCTTGCCAAAAGCTCTGTCTCTGCTCCATTTCTGCATGACTTTGGGAAGGTTTCCACTGCCCTCACAGCAAGTTAATGCTGAGCCTTTGCTGCCTGTCTCCGGGTTGGATTTTTAGCCCTGTACCTTTGAAATGCCTTTGCACTGAGCTCTGCCTTGTGACACCTCTGCTCCTGCATGGCGAGAGAGGGTGGGTTTGGGCATGGCTTAGTGCCCCCATGCCCTGGAGACGAGCAGGGAGCTCTGGAGTGGAGCATCCCTACTCAAATCACATAGGAAATGTGCTCATCTCTGCCTAGCTGGATTTATTTAGCCCAGCTGCTGTGACACGGAGGCAGCAGCTCTGGAGATGTGAAAACTGCCAAACAGTCTCTTGCCTTCTGCTCCCTGTTGAGGGGCACCTCGCTGGCTCAAAGACCACAGGGGTTTTATCTCTGCCAGGGTCTTTCCTCTCTCTCACTCACATCTCTCCAGGCCACATCTGTTGCTGCTGCAGGGACCACATTAAGAGGATAGTCCTGCATGTTCCTTTGGCACGTTTGCCAGTTGCCAGAAGCCTGTGGGTGAAGGTAGCAGCAATCTCATGGAGCTCCCGAGTTGTCCATGAAGACAAGACATGAGGGTCACTCAGGTGCTTTTAACAAGTCCACAGATGTGTTTCGGTGAGCCTCCAGGGGCTTTGTCTCTGGTGCTGTGGTTCTGCTCTCATTACAGCTGTGTATTGCTTGGGTTGCTTGAGTATTTCAAGGTATATCTCTTTAGAAATTCCTCTTGCCTCATCCCAGTGATCAGGAAACTTTCCTACCTGGCCATCCAGGAGCCACTCTGGTAGTCACACACACCACCACAGGTCTGATGATCCAAGGTTCGTTGTCCACAATTTCAAGGGGATTGGGTTCTGCAGGTACCTAAACTGATGTTTGTCCTCTATAACACCCAAAATCAGCTCTGGAGCTGAGGGTGGACAAGGCTGTGATAACATTTTGGGAATTGAAAAATCCCATTTGTTCTCCTTCCTCTAACACAAAGCATTTCGCTGAGAGAGCAGTTGGTTTAGGAGGGTGAATTTTGTCCATGGTTTTCCCGAGGAGCTAAAGCAAAGCCTCCGAGCCTCTCTGCCTCTGATTGCACAATTTCGGTGGCTGTTGAGTGATTTCAGCTTTCTCCACTTCTGGTGAACTGCTCCAAGAGGTGTAACTGAATTACCCGCGGGCCGGAGGCCGTGGTCGGTGGGGAGGGACTCGGAACCACGATACCCAGTGTGTGAGGGAGCAGCAGCTCCCTGGGAGAGCAGCACCTTGCTTGCTTCTGGTGTATTTGCCACTGGACTTGGTTTTTTTTTCCCAAAAAAATCTTTTTTTTTCTGTTATGCTGAGCATGTGACCTTCCCATCTGCCTTTGGTTACCTCAGGGATCCTGTTCCGCTGCAGCCAATTCTGTGCCTGTCCCCTGCTCTGCTTGCTCTGACAGAGGAACAGGATGCTCCCTAAGCATTCCCACTAGGAAAAATCCTGTCCTTGTCTGAGCCACACATGGGTCCAGCCTGCTGCAAGCTTTGCTGCTTAGAAATAGTGAAGGAAAGCCCTGGAAAAGCCTTGGGGAGGTGTGAGCTGAGGAGCGTATGTGTCTCAGGAGGTGACAACCTTGCTGGCATTGGATTGGGAATGCTTCAAAGCTCAGTGTTTCCAGCAAGGAGCAACTTTGCTGCGGGTTTCAGCTTCACCTGTGTCAGGCTCCTGTCTCTCCACATCTCTAGGCTGCTCCAGTGGCACTTGTGGTGCCTTCCAGGTGCTGATGCTCTTGACTGTGCTTGGTGTGTTTTTTCTGGAAAAAGCCCAAAGATCCAGGTGTGGTGCACGAAGTGGGAAGCTGGTCACTGAGGCCAGTGCTGGTTTGGAAGTTTGTTGTAAGGAATGTTGAGTCAGGTCGTGTGTGTGACCCCCAAAATGTCCTGCTAAAGCTGGAGTTTTAGGGCTTTGTGTCATACAAGTGTAAAAGAGAGACTAGCTCCCCTGCCATGAAATTCAGCCTGCTTTTACGGATGGTATGGGAAAACTAGGAGTTTTCCAGGCACAGGAGTTCAGCCTCCTCTTTATCCATTTGCCATTGAATGTCTGTACCCCCTGAGCAGGTGTGAAAGTGACAGGTGTCTGTCCTGGCCCTTCTCACTGTGCCTTCCCTTGGCACGGAGCTGTCAGCGCTTGGGACAAACAAGGGCAGTCGCCCCTTTTTGTGCTCCCTGGAGCTCCAGGATTGCTCCTGAGGGTGCTCAGCTCTTCCAGCTGGGGAAAGCCCCTCACCTCAGCCCATGTGCTGTGGGTGGGAATGCGGGTTTTGAAGCACCTCTCCCCTCTCCCATCCCAGTAAGGAGCTGAGGAATGCAAGGGGTGTTTGTTATTGTTTCACCGTGTTTGTCCTGCCAGGGAAATACCAAGCAGAACAAGTGAAATGGAATTGATGTTGGAAAGCTGCTGGTGAAGCATCTGCAGGGCAGATTTACAGAAGGGAGATGTGGACTCGAGTTTTGGCCAGCCCTGAGCAGGTCAGGAGACTATTTCAGTATTCCAATAAGTTTTTAGAATTACTGGAGAGATTTCAAAGGAGCCACCACAAGAATGATTAGATTTGGGAATGGGCTTTCCAGAACACCTCCCTGATTATTTGTTGGCTTCCCTTGCAGCACAGGAGCTCTGCAGATTAGCCTGGAAAGCTTCACACTCATTGAGAACCACTGCAATTAATAGGTTATAAAGTTGTGCAAGGAGTAGCCTCTCTTGTTTGTGCCAGCATGGGGCAGGGTGTGTCATTGCCAAAAAAAAGAACTTGTGATAAACAGCGATTAAATCCTCCTCCTCCTCGGTGGGGACAAGGTGTGAGTGTTCCCCAGTGCCAGCCAGGTCTCTGTTCCCATTGGACAAATGCCCTCCTGCTCCAGGTTCTCCAGGCGTGTTCAGCCGTGGTCAGGCTGCTGTGGTCCTCTTCCCGAGCAGGTTCTGTCCCACGAGCGCTGGTGCTCAGTCGGGGCTATGGAGTGGTCCCAGTGCATGGGTGGCGGGAATGCCTTCTGCATGCCAGCAGTGCTTATTTTGGCCACAGGAATGTCTATAAATAGCCCCGGGTCAGGGCTCCAGGCATTGCCGTGCCCCTCACAAGTCCTCCATCCGAGCCAGCCTTCAGCCCTTCCTTCTGGATTTGGGGTGCAGAGGAGACAAGGGGAAGAGCATCTCTCTGGAAAACCCAGGGATGATGTTTTTAACTCAATTGTTTGCCTCCTTCCTGATCTCCCTGGCTCCAGCCCGGCTCACTGCCCAGCCTGTGTCAGGGAACTGCTTTGTGGATGCCTCATGAAGTTTGGTCACCACCTACCAGACAGGTCTGACTGCTGAGGGAGAGGCTGCTTCAATTATCCGTGTGATTTACAGGAGACTCTATATAAACACTCCATGAAATGCCATTTTTCGGGGCAGTGCCACATCACCCCTGCCATCACCACGCTCGGGCAGGTGCTGGGATTACCCCCCATGATGCTTGTGGTCATACTTCCTACAAATTTTCATCTATGCATTGGATCTTTGAAAAATGGTGCAGCTGAACTTTGTTCCCCAACTGGGGAAGCTGTTTCATCCTAACTTTCCTCTGTGTGTCTTCACCATTCTTCCCAAGACAGAAACACCTCCCCATCAGCTTTTGCAAGTCTTTCCCCATCCTGGCTGGAGGCATGACTCCACCCTGGAGATCCCGAGGCTTGCTGTGTCTTGTTTCCTTCCTGGACACATGGTGGCTGGGCAGGGATTCACCTGGCTGATCTCTTTTGGGAATTGTGCTCCAGTGAGCTGTGCGTGCCCTTGGCTGGGCACTGGAAGCCTTTGGCTGTGTTCATTTTGTAGGGATGCTGGAGATGGCACCATCCCTGGGTGCAGCGCTGTATGGGGCCGTGGTGGCATGTCTCAGTGGGAGTGAGCCCTAGTGAGCTTCCCTGTGACCCACAGCTCCTAGAGGGCCGTGACTCGGAGTGCCAGAATCCCAGTCCCAAACTGCTGAGCGCGCGTTTCCCACTCGCTGGGCTGGTGTGACCCCATGACTCTGAGCAGAGCACAGTTACACCAGCTCCTGATGTGCCACAGGGACGGGGTTGAGCCTTTTGGGGTGGGTTTGCTTTGAATATGGCCATGGGGCTGGGTTTTCCAGCAGCCTCCCCAGGAAGGGGATGCAGGGGGAGCTGGTTTGTGCAGAGCTCAGTGCTCCTTGCAGAGCAGCTAAAAGAGACACCAACCCCTGGTGTAACAGAACGAGCCCTTCAAAATCTAAACCCCTTCCTAGGGGAAGATTGGGCTTTTCTAGGGAAGAGAAATCCATTTTTTAGATGGAGACAACCACCATTTGCTAATAGTTTGCACCCTTGGATGACAGGAGCACGTCAATCCATGGAGAGGGATGGGAGCTGTGCGCTGGCTGCAGGAAGGAGCATGACAAAGTTCTGAGTTATTTTGGGGGAAAGGAACAAAGAAAAAAGAGGAAATATTTCTATTTCCTCCTGTCTTTTGCTGCCCAGGCTTGGAGTGTCTCTGTCACGAGGAATTCCTCCAGTCAGAGGCACAGACAGGCTCCAAGTTCCCTCCACACTGACCTCCCCAAGCTGTGTCTCCTTTTTTTCAGTGGTGAGCTAATGAAATGCCTACGTTATTCTTGTTCCCCCCAGCTCTCCCCCACAGCTGCATTTCCCCAGTCCAGCACAGGGCCTGCAGAAACACCCAGAACCTCCTCCAAGGGCACCCCAGCTCCCTGCAGAGCCCACAGCCTGGTTGGGACAAGCTGGGAATTTGTGCCTTCAAATGCTGGCTCATGTCCTGTGAGATCTTTGCTTCTGCCTCAGTTTTCCCAAAAATGGGATATTTTAGTGAGCTCCAGCTCTTGGAGAGCATCCCCATAACTCCATCTATCCATCACCTGAGGGATATGGCTCTAAATTATGATTTTGTTTCTTCCTCTGATGTCCTTGCTGCAGCTTCAAAACACTGGCTGCAAGTACCTCCTGAAATTTTTCTTAAACAGTGGGATTTTAGGGCATTTTCCTCTCTGCTTCAGTCTGAGCTGCTTGTGAATAGTGGGGAGTGTTCTGGAACAGCTTCTTCCCAAAAAATGGATAGGAGCTGCTGAGCTGAAATGCTCCAGGTCTCACCTGGGTGTTATGAAAACCCCTGTGGATCTCCAGAGCACCCACAGGTGCCTTTGCAAACACCACCTTGTTGTATATCTGCTTCCCCAGGGGTTTCACCTGCAGAACAGATGGGACAGGGACAGGCAGAGCAGGGCTGTGCCATCGGACAGGGGAACTCTGGCTGTGATTCTCCAGGCTCAGCAGTTTGTTCCCACGTAAGGGCTGGGACCAGCTCCATGCAGGAACACGCCTGGCTCCCCGTCTTACCTAAGAGCTCCAGAGGGATTTAAGGTCTTCAGGCCAGGAGGGTGTTGGAGCTCAATATGTTCATATTCTTGAGAGTGTTGTTGGGGTCAGTTCCCAGGGGCTGTGAGGTGTTCTCTGACCCCTGGATAACTTCACATCAAGTCTGGATGATTTTTCTAAAGGACCTTCTCTAGTAATAATTCTGGAGGAGAAACCTGTTTTGGGGGACAAGTCAGACTTAACAAGCACAATAATTTCAAGTTTTTGGATTTTACACATCTAACATCTAGTGAGATTTGGCAAAGATGTGTCAGCTCACTAAAATAATATATGTATTGTCTATAATATTGTGGCTCAGCTGAGCTGTTCCTGCTTGTTGCCAGCAAGCAGCCATGACCCATCCAGCTGAGATTACATCCCAGGAGAATAATCTCCCTGCCTGGATGCCAAGGATGTGTGAGACAGGACCTAAATAGATCTGTAAGCTCCGGGGGCAGGAGTGGGTCAGCTGGGAAGGGATATAGGATTTGGGTGCAAGGGGATTTCTAGCAAAACTGAGAGGCCTCATCCATGTCAGAGCCAGAAACAGAGCAGAGCTGCGGTTTATTTCTGCTCTGAACCACTTCGTGGTGGCTGCAGAAGAACCACTAGACCCCGCTGGAGTGTTGGCTGGGAGAGAAGAGGCTGCTCACCAACAGGGAAGTTGGTTGTGAACCCACCTCAGCACTGCTGGGCTGTGAGACGTGGGGACACTGGGCAAGGTTCTCCCTGTAGTTACTGCCTTTAGGGTCCTCTCAAAACGAACAGCTACACCCCATAAGTAAAACCTGCAAGCTGAGAGATCACAAAAAACTGTTTAATGCTGGATATGAGCGTTTTGGCACCTCTGTCTGCTCCTCGTGGGCTGGGGAAGGGCATTCCAGCCATCCCATCTCTTCTTTTTGCAGCTGCAGAGCTACTTTGCTGCCTGTGAAGATGAGACACCGGCCATCAGAAACCACGACAAGGTCCTGCAGCGGCTCTGTGAGCACCTGGACCACGCTCTGCTCTACGGGTGAGCCTGGAGCCCCCCTCTGGGATGCTGCTTTTCCCCATGGAAAAAGCCTGGTGTGGAGCCTCAGCATGGGGAAAGCATCTAGGCAGGGATTGGGGTGGGGATAATGAAGCTTTTGCTTAATTTTCCTCTGGGATTTTTCTTCCTCTAGACTGCAAGATCTTTCCTCGGGGTATTGGGTGCTGGTCGTCCACTTCACGCGCCGGGAAGCCATCAAACAGATCGAAGTGCTACAGCACGTGGCCACCAACCTGGGACGCAGTGAGTATTCACAGTGTCCCCAGCTCTGGGTTTGGGGACACCTGGGGAGGCCCAGGTTGTGCTGAGGAGTTGGGGCTGCTGGTGGGTTGGGAGAGCCATTGGAATCCAGGTCGCAGGCAAAGGAATCGCATTAAAGTTGGAAAGGACCTCTAAGATCATTGAGTCCTACCATTAACCCAGCACTGCCATATCCACCACTAAACCACGTCCCCAGGTGCCACATCCACACGTAGTTTGAACATTTTCAGGGATGATGATTCCACCACTTCCCTGGGCAGCCTGTGCCGAGGAGGTGGGAGTCCTGCTGTGACCACATGAGGTCTCTAAAAATAATGTCACCATGCCTTGAGGTCAGGTGCTGAGGTGTAGCCTGGCTTCTGCTGCCCTGAAACCCAAGGGGCTGTGCCCTCAGGAAGGGTTCCAGACAGATGGGAGTCCTGTGGGGCCATGCCCTCAGGAGGAGTTCCTGGCAGAGGGTAGCACTTGGGAAGAATGGGAGTCCTGCAGGGCTGTGGCCTCGAGAAGGGTCCCTGGCAGAGGGAAGCTCTGTGGGGCCATGCCCTTGGGAAAGATTCTTGGCAGGTGGGAGCCCTGTGGGGCCATGCTCTTGGAAAGGGTTTGGGGTTGATGGAAGCCCTGCAGGGCCGTGCCCTTGAGAAGAGTTCCTGGCAGATGGGAGCATCCCCTCTCGCCCCACATCTTGCTGTAGCAGTCATGTGCATGATTCTGCATTTTCCCTGCTCCGAGTTATCTCTAGCGGATATTTGGGACCACCGAGGCCACTTTTGACGCAGGACGGTGCCCAGATCCTCTGTGCCTGCTTATCCAAACGCCCGTCATGTCCTGGGCCTGTACTGGTGAGAGCAGAGCTGAGCACAGACTCCGCTGTCACCTCTCTCTGCACCATAATTTGTGTCAAATCTCACCTGGGCTGATTCACAGCAATTCTCCTTCCGCCTCTCTCGGCATTTCTGGCAGGGCTTCCATCTTGCTGGAGAGACACAGTTGTGTGGCTACTTCTTCACCTGTCTCTCACCAATTTTACTCCAAATCATGAATCTCTCACTGGCATTTTCCCCCCCAGATTTCTCCCACAGTTGCTCCCCTCAAATGATACAAGTGAATGATCTGAGGGGTTTTAACTAATTCATAATTATTTCTAGGCTTGTTTCACTTCTCAGGTGTTTCCAGATAAATCTCTCTGCTGCTCTGTTTCCAGGCCGGGCCTGGCTGTACCTTGCCCTCAATGAAAATTCCTTGGAGAGCTACTTGAGGCTGTTCCAGGAGAACCTCAGCCTGCTGCACAAGTACTATGTCAAGTGAGTATCCCGGCTCCTTCTACTTTGGGCACTGTTTGACATCCCTCCTTGTCAGAAGCCAGCCTGAATTTTCCAGTGGGGGACAAGCAGTTGATCAGGGTTTGATTTTTTTTTTTTCCTTGTGGGATTTACCTGGTTAATTTAAAGATCCCAGATGTGGACACACTGACCTCTTATCTCTGTGAGGCCCTGCAAGCATTTCTCCTCATTCCTGCTTTTACTCTGCAGTCCCCTTTATGTTTTTCCATGATTTCCAAGGAGCTCCTGAGCTCCTATCTGGGCACCCAGCTCTGCTGGACACCTGGAAATGTGGCTGTAGCTCAGTTTGGGGACAGCACGTAGTGGCTGCCCTAAAAGGCAAGGAGTGGGCTGCCAGCGCTGCAGCCAATCTATGGCAGCTCGGAGACGCCTCCAAAGAAACAGAAGGGTCCTTGTAGCTGCTTCTCCTCTTTCCCACATCTGTAAAGCTCTTTTGTTCCTCCCTGTGGCAGGAACGCCCTGGTCTGCAGTCACGATCATCTGACCTTGTTCTTAACGCTGGTGTCCGGCCTGGAGTTCATCCGCTTTGACTTGGACCTGGTGAGTGTTTGATCTGTTCTCCCGGCTCTGGGAGAGTGGGAATGTGGACGAGGGAAAGTCCAGGGTGAGACAGGTTCCAGCACTTGGTCCAGGGTGGACCTTCCTGTTGACCTTCAGCTGAAAATGTGATGCTGATGCTTTTGGGAAAGACTTTTAGGTCTTTGGGGATCCAACAATGGGATTTATTCCTGTTGCTCAGTTCTTCACTGTTTGGAGGAGGAACAAGGCAGCTGCAGGGCAGATTGGTGGGGATAAAGGAGTTGAGTTCTGCAGGTGTGGTACGAAACCCTGATGTCCCTCCAGGAAACACAAATCCACTGGGTTAACCCTTGGCGAAACTGCTGGGTTTCCTCTAAAATGGACACTGAGAGGGGACGGGACATTCAAGGGACAGTCCCACTGTTTTGGTGGGGTGGCATTTCCCCCCAGCTGTGCCAGTACCAGTGACTGGAGCCTGACTCACGCCATGTTCCCTGCCCTGCAGGACGCTCCGTACCTGGATCTGGCCCCATACATGCCGGATTACTACAAGCCTCAGTACCTGCTGGACTTCGAGGAGCGCCTGCCCAGCTCCGTGCACGGCTCCGACAGCCTCTCCCTCAACTCCTTCAACTCTGTCACCTCCACCAACCTGGAATGGGACGACAGTGCCATTGCTCCATCCAGTGAGGGTCAGTGGGTTTTGGGGACGGTGTGGGCAGGGCTGTGTTGTTCCCACATTCCCTTCAGATAAGGCAGCAAATTTTAGACTGGAAGAAACCAAAGCAAGAGACCCAGCAGCCAGACTGGGAGTCTCTCCTGTCTTACATCCTTGGGAGACATGGCAAGGGGGAATGGGTTTAAACTAAAAGAGTTTTAAATTAAAGATGGAAAATTTAGATGGGATATTAGGAAGAAATTCCTCCCTGTGAGGGTGGTGAGGCCCTGGCACAGGTTGCCCAGAGAAGCTGTGGCTGTCCCATCCCTGGAAGTGTCCAAGGCCAGGCTGGACAGGGCTTGGAGCACCTTGGGCTAGTGGAAGGTGTCCCTGCCCATGGTAGGGGGTGGAATTAGGTGAGCTTTAAGGTCCCTTCCAACCCAAACCATTCTGTGATGATTCTGTGCCTCGGACTGGGAGAGAAGGACTTTCCCTGCAGTCACCCCAGGCCACATTCCCATCCTGGGGGTTTTAGCAAGAGCTGGAGGAATCTCCCCATGGAGTGAAGGCCATGCCAGCATCTGAATGTGGCTTCCAGGTCAGCAGGGACACATGGCTGCAGGGGAGGTTCTTAAGTGCTTATTTTGCAGTCCAGAGACCCACATGTGCTGGACCTTGTGGGGAGTAGTTTCCAGAGTCTTCTCTGTGTCTGCAGTCTGGGAGAAAGACAGCCAGTGGCCTCAGAGGTGCTGGTTTTTCCTGTTGATACATCTTGAGCAGCCTGATAAATTGTCCTACTCACACCCTTATCCCTTCAGAGAGGCTGGATGTTGTTCCTGATGAACTGGGCAGACATGTACCTTGTGCCCCATGAACCCGCTGCAGCCAGAGCAGGGAGCTCCTGGCCTGCACCCACCGTGTTCCCATGAAGCAGCAGCTCTGCTGATGCTGTTCCTAATCCAGAATCCTGGGGTTTATGTCAGTTTGAGCAAAGGGGATTCTGGAATAGAATTGGAATGGAATGAACTGTTAGCTGGATGCAGGGAATTTGGGACTGAGCCCACACATAGATGAGTTCCCTCAAGACAAGGGTCACCAGTTGTCTTTGATGTGCAAGACAGAACCTCAGGTGTCAAAGATGCTGAGAAGGAACAGCCTGGGATGGGCATTAAAGTTGTTTTAACAAAGGGCTTGGAAGCACAGCACTGGTTTGGGCTCACCCACATCTGCACTCAGGAAAGGGTTTGATTTTCAGGGACTTGCTCATGCCAAATCTCCAGCATCCCAGGGAAGTTGGAGACAGCACAAGGAGCCTAGAAATAAAAATCAAAGGAAGAAGGTTCTCTGTCCCCAGAGGGTTGGCATAAGCAGCTGTTCTGCTGCATCCCTGGGTTTGTATTCCTGCTCCTCCCTCAGCAGAGCATGTCTTGGTGCCAGACATCTCCTGCGTATCGCTGTCACTGGGTGTCCCTTGGGTTTGGCTGCATCATCTCAGCCTGTCTGGTGGATGACTGCTTAATGCTCAGGAGAAGAAGGATTTGGAGTAGAGATCCAGGAGATTTTGGAGATGGATTTTGTGTTTGGCATCATCTCAGCCTGTTCCATGTGTCCAGGCAGTGGCTGTGCTCTGTGTCTCAGTTTCCCCATGCACAGAGGGGTTTGGTGCAGATAGAGGAATGCTGGACCAGGATCCATGAGGGCAGGAATTGCTGCTGCTCCTCTGGTGTGGAGGAATTTAACTTTTCTCTGTAACTGTTACCCTGCTCATCATTTCAACTGGAACATGTAGGGGTAGGTGGAACTGGGGATTGTAGGATCAGAGGACAAGTTTTTCCCTTTAATCAGATCCCTGGCTTTGCAAACATTCATAAGTCAAACATCACAGTATCTGTGGGAGGTAAGTGTGGAGTGGGAAACTGAGGCACGAAGAGATTAAATTGCTTCCCAGAGAGGATCAGGCCCTAGGTGACACTTTATCTGGTTTAGCTTCCCAGCAGCTTGAATAATGGGGCCTTCACCCTTCTCCGGTCCCTTCGTAGCTCCCATAACGCTGGTTGTTCGAGAAGGAACAACTATTGGTGCAGCTGGTTTCAATTCACATCCACATTCCCTATTTTCTCATGTGTTTCAGATACCAGTGGATGATTGTTTTGTTTCTCCCCATTCCCATCTCCCTCCCCAAATCCCCTTCGCACTCTCCCCACTTCCCTCCCCACTACTTGTATTTCTAATCCTGAGTTTTATCCCTCATTTTTGTAGATTATGATTTTGGAGATGTCTTTCCAGCAATGCAGACCATGCCCAGCAGAGACTGGGAAGGTGGGACACGCTCATCTCTTACAGCATTTTTGTTTTCTCTCTGCATTGCTGCCCCCTGAGCTTGCTGCATGCCCCCATGTTTGTTTCTTTAACAACCAACTGCCCTGTCCTGATGGAATTCCGTACAGGCCCAAAATGTGGGATGTGCCAGCTGCCCTCATGCTATGGATTTCCTCTTTGGGGTAAAGCACACAGGGTGCTGATTGAAAAACTGATCCACCATCATTGGTTTCCTGAAAGCCCTGGAAAACAGCTGAACTAATTCTGCTGCCTTTAATTTTGGGCATTTTGCAGGGATTAATTTGGGAGGTTTTGTTTTCCCTGGATCATCCTGTCCTGAGTCAAAGCTTCTCCCGTGAAGCCACAACATCCAGCACATGGCTGTGCTCAGTTTGGGTCACTACATTTGTTATTTTTATTGATTTTACCACTTTTTAAACCCACTTACCAGCTACCTCTGGCCCTTATGGCCAAGAGCACGTGCCCAGCTGAAAGGAATTTGTTCTTCTTCCACATGCAGCCCGTGGATATTCTCTCCGTGCCACTGGAGCAGGACCCTGTCTGCTTCACCCCCAGAGGAACACCCACACTCCATCCTTTACAGCTCAAAGCTGGATGGAGCCTGATGGTACCACCTGAATATTTGGGGAGTATTTGGGCACATCTGCCTGAATTCCATGTGGATTGCTCTTGGGCTCTAACGCGCTCCCTCTTACCTTCTTTCTTACCCCACGCACAGGGATGTCACAGAAGTGGTTTAACCTGTCCCTGGAGGATACAAACCACATTTCCAAACCCAAGGTGCAGCCAACAGATCCAGTGTGGGTGTTGGGTGGAGGCTGGGAGAAGCCGAGGGGTGCTGGGGGCAGATCCCTCTGGATTTGAGGCGCGCACAGCTGCCATGTGCAGGGTGGTGCCGGTGAGATCCCGCACTGCTCCGGGCTGAGTTTCCTCAGCCACAGGGAAATTGTCCTCAGAACCCCCTGCCAGGTCAGCTCACAGATGGATTCCTCGCTGTGGGGACAGAGCAGAGGTTAAGAAAGTTGTGCTGTTCCCCGTTTTCAGCAAATGCACTTTGGGATGAAATTCTGTATTTTGGACAAAGATTGTTTTGTCTCACCAGAACCAGCAGGATTTAGGCCAAAAAAGTGACATGGGTTTGGTGGTGCAGCCTGGGAGCCCGGGGCTGTTTTGTTTTATTTATGGTTGGACTCGATTTTCTTGGAGGATCTTTCCAACCTAAGCAATTCCATGAATTTCCCTTTAATGCAGGTATTAAAACCCAATTGACTTTCCTGGTAGAGCTCACACCCTCCCTGCTCCGGGGCAGGTTTTTCAGTGGGAACAAAGTGGCATTTTGGAATCATCCAGCACAAACTGCCTGAATTAGAGTTTTACAAGAGGTTTCATTTTTCACCTCAAATCCTACAGCCCAAATCAGTCTGCCAGGACTGTGGTTCTCTTCCCAAGGGTCTTTTTAGCTGGCTGTGGAAAGGAATCAGAACCATGGAATGGTTTGGGTTGGAAGGGACCTTAAAGATCATCTCATTCCAATCCCTTGTCATGGGCAGGGACACCTTTCACTAGACCAGGAATGGTGCTGGAGAAGAGAAGGGCATGGATAACCTTCCTTTAACCATGATTTTGGATGGATAATGGATAATAATAGTCCGAGCATGACTCCTGCAGCCCTTCTCCACTGCTCTTTTTCCCTCTGAAGACTAACACGGGCCCAGCTGTTCGTGCTCCGCCCTGTCTGTGCTGCCTGCTGTCCTCGGACCCCCGGGAATGCTGTGTCCCCCCTCCAGCACACTCCAGCCCCCATGTGTGTCTCGTGTGAGCAGAGGAGAGCAGCCAGCTCCGTCAGGATCGCTGCTCCGTGGGCTGGCTCCATGTCTGCCCTTCCAGCTGAGCAAGCACCTTCCCATGGCCCCGTGGCAAGGGAGAAGCAGCAGCCTCATTGCTCGCTGTCATCTTGCTCAGGAACAATGGCCCCGAGACCCCTCAAACTCTTCCCACAGGCACTGCCTCTGCTCCTCACTCCGGCTGCCGGCTCCTGGGTGACCGAGCTGTTGTGTTCAGGCATTCTCTGAACTGCAGGGGGGGTGCTGGGTCTCACGCTGGCCTCCCCGTCCCTCCTCGCCAGGAGCTGCTGGCACTGCCGGCAGCGCGGTGCCCACATGGTGCCCCGAGCCCCCAGCGCATAGCTTGGCTTGGTCTGGCTCCATCCAGGAGCCCGAGCTGGCACTGATCAGCTCTCCCGCCTTGTCCCTGCAGATGGAGACCTGACGGACACGCTCAGCTGCCCGCGCTCCACCGCCTCGGAGGCCAACGGCAGCAGGGCCGCCGTGAGGAGCCCCACGCAGCGCCACAACCCCTTCAACGAGGACAGGGCCGAGGCACTGTCCTCCGCCGACACCACGCCGGTGCACGCGGCTTCCCGGGACAAGGCAGAGGCCACCCCCGAAGGAACGGACCAGTCCGAGAGCTGCACGGAGCTGGAGGTCATCAGGTAGGGACAGAGCTGCTGGCTTGGAAAGGGGTGGCAGATGTTGAGGATGTGCCACCTCTTCTATCCCAGTGAGGACGGTGTCTGTGCTGCAGCCTTTATTTGGCCCCGTGGGGCTGGGCTGGGTCCCTTGTGCTGACTCTACATCACCCCCTTTCCCTGCCAGTGTATGTCAGAGGGTTCAGAGTAATCCATGAGCTTTTATTTGGAGCTCTCTCCAGCTGGTGGCAGCTTTGCAGCAGCTCTGGGGCTTGGATCTTCTCTCCCATCCTGTCCCTCCTCCTGTTTGTCAATGAGCTGTGGCCAAACCTGTCACAGGAGATGCCTCCGCAGAGCTCCTGGCCGGTGTTTGAGCGTTTGACTCCTGCAGAGGAGATCCCCAGGGATCCCTTGGAGCCCTCAATCCAGACGAAGAGCTCAAGGCTCTCGTCACACCCAGTGATGGGGACACCCCGAACCCGCCCAGCAGGGCTGTGCTTTGTTCTCGTGCCCAGTTTTCCCAGGGAAGGAGCAGAGGAGCTGGGTTTTACACGTCATCCCACATGGCAGACACAGGGAAGGGGAGCACTGGGCTCGCTTCCCAAACAAGGGTGACCTGGCAGCAGTTTGGGTCCCGTGGGTGCCAGAACACTTCCGCAGCACATCCCGGTGAGCTCCAGCCTGCATCTCCCTCTTCTGGCAGGCGGGGACACGACATTCCCACCTCTAGAGACCTCCTTCCTTCCCAGCTTCTTGATCTCAACCAGGGATTTCTCCCACCTCACTTTAGCTCCACAACCATTTGTGATCCCTTTACAGCTGAAAGAAAGCTCAAGGTGCTGTGTCAGCAGTGATGCCTCTTTTTGGGATAGGTAGGAAAAAGTGTCCTTACCTTGTGTCTCATGAAAACTGGCACAGAGATGGGGGCTCTACACGGCTGCACATTGAGCAATGTTCTCCATAGAAGGGTTTCTCTGCAGTAGGGAAAATTGCAAAGGAATGTTGTTGGGAAAGGGTTGCACCCCCTGTGTATTTCAGAGTCTAAACAGGCACAGTGAGTGACGTTCTTCTCTCTCACAGGTTGGCCAAGAAAAAGAAGACAGGCAAGAAGAAGAAGGTGAAGCCTGAGGAGGCAGTGAACAGCCCAGCACCCGCAGCGCCCGAGGCCAGCGGGGACAGCGGCGTCAACGGGTTCAGTGACAGGGAGGAGCCACCCAGGGACGAGGGCCCTGCTGCCCCAGGCGTGCCGGAGGAGGGCAGGGAGCGCGCTGCCCTCGGCCCGCTGGCCCTGCGCATCCCCGAGATGAAGGACACATCCATGGAGAGCGTGGGGCAGCCCCTGAGCAAGGTCATGGACAGGCTCAACGGGCAGCTGGACCCCGGGGGCTGGAACGCTGCCCTGGAGCCCCCCGGGCAGTCCTTTCGGACCAGCACGCCAGGGGAGACCCCGGATGGATCGTCCTCTGGCGACTTTAGCGAGGGGATTTCAGCCCCCATGGACTTCTACCGATTTACCATCGAGAGTCCAAACGCTGCTGCACCAGGTGGTGGCCACCATGACCCTCCAGGGCCTGGCCAACCGCCACATGTTTCTGGTAGCCCTGAGGCTCCTGAAGAAGAAGAAAGCAGAGAGGGAGAAGCAGTTGGGGCAGTAGAGGAGCCTGAAAGGGCGAGTGATGAACCTCAAACAAGCCAGACAGAAACCACCAACCCCCAGGCTCTCTGTGAGCCCAAGAAGGAGCAGCCCAGCCCTTCTCCGAGCAGTGCTGAGGACTCTGGGGTAGAAGAAGGGCAGGGCAGCCCCTCGGAGCTGACCCATCCCTCTGAGTTCAGGTGAGGATGGGTTTGCTCAGCAGGGAGAGCATCTTCCAAACAATCTTGAGCTCACGTTGACGCCTTTCCCCTTTGTCCTTGGTTTGGGGGCAAAGCCCATCCTTCTCCAGGATGAAGAGGAGGCACAAAGGGTCAGGAAGAGGAGGTCTTGGGGAGCTAACAAGTGCCCAAGTCATGGACATGTTCAACAAGGAAGGGGATTGCCTTTCCTGGACTCACCCAGCCTCACATCCTCTGCTGTCTCTCTCCACAGGGTGGATAACAACCATCTCCTCCTGCTGATGATCCACGTCTTTCGGGAGAACGAGGAGCAGTTGTTCAGGGTAAGGGATCTCCATCGATCGAACGACCAGCTCTGTGCCTGCATCAGCCCAGGGCTGAGAGCTCTTTTCTTTCCATGCAGATGATCCGAATGAGCACAGGGCACATGGAAGGGAATCTGCAGCTGATCTACATCCTGCTGACGGATTGCTACGTGTACCTGATCAGGAAAGGTATCTCACCCCGACAGCCCCTGGGCTCAGGGGCAGGGAGGGAGGCTCCATCCGTGGCTTGTCCATGGATTAGGCCACCACAGCTCACTGCCTTCACTGTCCCCTGGCCACAGTAGGGAGCTCAGATTGACTTGTCCCCCGAGGAGCCCTGGGACACGCGTCCCGTGGCTCCGTGCTGCCTGGGACATGGCTCGGTTTGCAGGTCCATCGCTGCTGCTGCAAAGGGGGTCCTGTGCCTCCCTTCACGTGGCTCTCTGTGTCTGTGCCAGGGGCAGCGGAGAAGCCGTACATGGTGGAGGAGGCCGTGTCCTACAATGAGCTGGATTACATCTCGGTGAGCCTGGCCGGGGCGGGTGGCCAGGGGCAGCCGGAGGCGAGTGGGGGGTCAGTTCTTGCCTGTCCAAGGGGTGAAGGTGCCAGGAGCATCACAGTGGGGTGTGTTTGTGTCCATGGGGAGTGTTCTGGGCAGTGAGCCTTTGAGACTGGGAGAGTTGAAGTGATGCCCCTTCCAGTGCCACCTCTGTGGGTGCCCACCTTGCTCACATCTTTGCATGGGCAGCAGAGCGACCACTGACCCTCTCCCCGGGGCCAGAAGCCCGGTCATCCCTGCTCTGTTGCCCCTCATCCCGTGCCTGGCTTCCCTAACCATTCCTGTGTGGCACAGGTGGGGCTAGATCAGCAGACAGTGACCCTGGTGTGCACCAACCGGCGGAAGCAGTTCCTGCTCGACACTGCTGACGTGGCTCTCACCGAGTGAGTGGGGGACCGAAGCATGGAACTCTGGAATTCTTGGACTTGGGGAATGTGGGAGATGCCAGAGCCAGCCCTTCATGACAGTCCTGCCACCAGTAGGGGGGTTTGGGGGTTGGTTTGATGCTACTGGCTGAACCCAGCAGACAGCTGGAAATGCCTCAGGCGTGGATACAACCAAAGTATCTTCCCTGGATAAACAGTTGCCCCATCCCTCTGTGTGAGCCTTGGGGCTCTGGGCAATGCAGACCGCGTGTCCCTTGTGTCACTCAGGATGAGTAGGGATGAGCTCTTGAATTCCAAGGCATGTCCCCAGCTCTCTGTGTGTGCTGTCAGCTCAGGGAGGTGACCATCAGTCATACTGGGATCTGTGCTGGGATGAGTGTCCACCTCCCAGTGTCACCCATCTCCTTTCTGGAGTTCAGACTTTGCAACCTCGCATCACCTTTGGTCTGTAGGTTGATTTTGCAACACTTTGCTCTAGAAGACCAGAGGCCCTTTATCAGGGGGGTTAAGGGGAGCCCCTTGGGCACCAGAGTGTATGAGGGAGATAAGGGGCTGTTTGCCCCAGCCTTGTCAGAAATCTCTGCCTTCCTCTCAGGTTCTTCCTGGTCTCCTTGAAGTCAGCCATGATCAAAGGGTGCCGGGAGCCGCCGTACCCCAGTATCCTCACGGATGCCACCATGGAGAAACTGGCACTCGCCAAGTTTGTGGCACAGGAGTCTAAGTGTGAGGTGAGTTTGGGTATCACCACCATCGCTGCGGGTGATGAAGGCTCACAGGAGACTCCCTTGACTCCCCCTGGTTCTCACAGGCCTGCAACGTGGTTGTGCGTTTCTATGGCCTCGTTCACTGGGAAGACCCCATGGATGAGGCGCTGGGACCCGCCAGCAACAGCTGCTCCTCTGTGGAAAATGCCATCACCAAGGACGGCATCCTGCACTACAAGGCAGGGACCTCCTACCTGGGCAAGGAGCAGTGGAAGCCCTGCTTTGTGGTGCTCAGGTGGGCGCCGGGGCTGTGGGTCGGGGCTGGGGTCAGATGGGGCTCTTGGGAGAAGGTGCTGGGAGCGGTTTGCTGCCTGGGAGCTGCTTGGGAGGTGGAGAGGACTCATCTTGGCACCTAAAAGGGTCAAGCCACCAGTTTGGTGGCTAAAGCCACCGGTTGTGGGTGCCCAGCAGCAAGAATGTGACCCCACAGGGCTGTGTGGGTGGAGGGCAGGGCAGGGGTGGCTGTGGGACCAAAGGCAGGGGACCAGAGCTGAGCTGACTCCAGTTACCCCTCTGATCTTCCCAAACGGCAGCAACGGGATCTTGTACCAGTACCCAGATCGCACGGACGTCACCCCTCTGCTCTCCATCAACATGGGGTGAGTGGCCGGTAGGACACAGCACCCAGACTCAATGGGGATCTGGGGAGCAGGAGCTACTTGGGATGTCCAGGGAGGGCTTCTGGGCTGGATCATGACCTGGTCCGTGCCGCAGGAATCCCGGCTGCTCCTGCCTGGGGGCAGGTGCTCGTTTGCTTTGGCTCCAGTGCATGTCACTGGAAATGGGCTCGTTTCCTTCCTTGGATGGGGCCTTGGCCTCTGAAGGGTGACGCATCCCTCCAAGAGCTGTGCTGGGAGACCCACTGTGCTCAACTCCAGCTCTCCCGCAATGCGCAGAGCCTGGAGATGGTCCTTGGAGCAATCCCAGGGGATGTCACAGATGGGAAATGGGTGTTGGGAAGAGGGGTGAGGTGCTGCCCAGGGAGGGCAGTTGGAGGCTGTTTTCAGGCTCGTGCTGGCTCCTCCATCCCGCTCATCTCCCTGTTCCCCCTCTCTCCCAGTGGCGAGCAGTGCGGGGGATGCCGGCGCTCCAACACCACCGACCGGCCCCACTCCTTCCAGGTGATCCTGACAGACCGGCCCTCCCTGGAGCTGAGCGCCGAGAATGAGGAGGACATGGCAGACTGGATGCAGTACTTCTGCCAGGCTGTCTCCAAAGGGGTGAGCTGGGGACAGGCCCCGAGCGTGGGTGCTTCGACCCCCTCCTTTGCCCAGAGCCCCTTTGGCGCTGCCGAAGGGAGCAGGAATGTGTGGCAGGATGGAGCAGGCAGCTTTATCCTGAGCCAGGAAGGTTTCCCCACAGGGGACCCCATGGAGATGGGGCTCCATCATGCCAGGTTTTACCCCCTTTCCCCACCCCACACAGGTGATCCCCCAGGGTGTTGCCCCGATGCCGTGCGTTCCCTGCTGCCTGGTGCTGACGGACGAGAAGGCTTTCACGTGCCACGAGGACTGTCAGACCAGCTTCTTCCGCTCACTGGGCACCGCGGAGCTGACGGACATCACCGCTGTCTCCACAGAGGCCGGCAAGGAGTACTGTATCCTGGTGAGTGCAGGGCTTTGGGACCCGCTGGCCCGGGGCTGGGCAAGCACCCCGTGCTGACATCTGGCCTCTCTCTTGGTGTTTAGGAGTTTGCTCAGGACAGCAAGGAGTTCCTGCCCCCCTGGGTCCTCTATTTTAGTTGCACTACGGAACTGGAGAGGTTCCTGTCAGCGCTGAACGTCGCATGGAGGAACATCTACCAAGTGAGCACGTGGGGCTGCCTGACACCCTTAGCGCGTGAGGGAGGGCAAAGGGGTGAATTTGTCCCTGTAGGGTGAACCCAGCTTTCCCACAAAGAGCAGGAGAGCCATGGAGCTCCTCTGGGTCCATATAACCACAGGATCTGGGATTTAGAGCCTGGCAAGACAAGCCATGAGCATCCAGTGCTGGCGAGGGGAGTGGGAGGAGCCTGGGTCAGCCCCGCTGACCCCCACATATTCACGACACAGGCCACTTTCCCATGTGGATTTGAGGTGGTTTTACAGCGAGAGGGAGAATCTGGGACTGTTGTCTGTTCCTCTCCTGAAGCCCCACACCCGTGTTTCAGGTCGATCTTCAGCACAAGGCCATTCTGGACGCTGCCGTGAAGAAGAAATGCGAGGACGCCCAGAGCCTCATCGACAGCGCCTGGCAGCGCAGCGACAGCCTCTGCCGGGGACGGGCCGAGCGGGACCCCTGGTGTTAACCCTGGCCGGAGGAGGACAGCTCATGGGGGCCCATTTTTGGGGATCGGTGCCTGTATCTGGCCAACTGGCACCCCAAACCCTCCTGCCATCACTTGGTCCCCACCAGGGCCGTGCCTGCAGCGTGGACCCTGCGCTCTCCGCCAAGCCGGGAACATCTGGCGTGGTTTGGGGAGCAGCCGGCCGCTTCACCACCTGCGCCTTCCTCCTCATCCAGCTGCCACGGGGCAAATAATTTGCCTTTCAGAGAATAATATCCCAGTAGTAGTGAGGGAGAGGGTGGGAGCAGGGTGGGCTGGGACAAGCATCCCCATTGTGGTGGGGAGCAGGACTGAGGACTTGTTCATTTTCGAACAGGGTCGGGGTGCGGAGGGGCGAGGCGGGAACACTCCATCGCTACCGTGCATGTTCTGCTGCTCATACAATCACTGAGGACGGCGCTGCTCCGCCTCCTTCTCCTGGAGAGCTCGCCTGGGGCCTCCGGACACCACTGAACCCCTCTCAGCCTGTCCAGGAGATTTGAGGCAAAGGAAGAATGAATGGGGCCATATCTTTGGCTTTAAACTTGGTTTTAGGAGATCTCAGCAGCCGGTTTGTGGTTTGGACGCTGGCCCTGTGCACTGGGGGAGAAGAGATGGAGTTCCACGTTCTTCAGGTGTCCTGAGGGACACTGTCACGTGGCTGTCACCAAACACTTTCCCATCTCCTCAGCTCACTGCATCCGAGGCCAGCGAGGACCCATCGCCACTTGCGCTCCACAACGAGCACTTTGGGGCACAACCCCAGCTTTTAAATAATATTAATAATAATAATAACCTGGAGACCTTCTCATGTAATATACGTTCACGGGGCCTTTTTCTGGGAGGAAACGTACGTGACTGAATGTATATGTACATACATCTGCTTCCTTTCCCCCCTCCCCAAATAAATAGACCTTGGTAACTCAGCCTTGGCCGTATGCCAGATTCTGCCACTCGGGGCTGCCGCTCCTCCTCCTGCCGTCACTTTGGAGCCTGCGGAATGGCTCTGGGGCAGGGAGAAGGGGATGCTTGGATGAAAAGAGGTGAGAACGTGCACCCCCAGCTCCTCACTCAACCCCAGCAGCGTTAACCCTGCGGTGGGACACGTTCGTGGGAATTACCCATCTGGACACACAGTCTTGATGCTTTGTCCTTGTTTATCTCTGGATCCTGGAGAGAGTCCCAGTCCCCTGGGTCCGGGAGATCCAGTCCAGACAAGAACGAAACAGCCATGGCGCCAGCCCCCAGCGTCACCCACTGTCCCCATAAACCCTCCTTGACTTCTGACATCAAAAGGAGCGTGTTCGGGGAATATCAGGACTGGGACAGCCACTGGCATGGGGAGGATATTGGGGACGAGGCAGCCACTGGCAGGGGACAAGTTTGGGATGTGAGGGCTTCACACGCCCTCCCCCTCAGTAACCACCGAAGTGCCTCGGCCGTGGGCTAAACCGGGTCCCAGGGGGTCCCTGCGCAGCGCTAAAAATAGGAATCCCCGGCGGGGGGCGGGACACCGCCATCCCCCACCCCCCGCAGCATTTTCCCGCGGGAAGCTCCAATTTCAAAGCACCGGGAGAGGCGGTGAGAGCCCCCGCAAGCCCCCCGCCCCGCGGCCACATGCGCAGCAGTCCTCATCCTCCTCCCCAGGCTGGCTGGGGCGGGGGGGTGACTGCGTGTGCCCCCCAAAATTCACCTCTCTCTCCGTTTCTGTTTCAATTTTATCCCGCCTTTTTTTTTTTGCCTGCTTTTCCCTATTTGCGCCGGGGCAGCACCATCACGTGAGAGCGGGCCCGGCTGGACGGGGCTGCCGGGGCCGCGCCGGTGTCGGGGGGCCGGACACGCACCCCCAGGCCCGACCTTTGCCCCACATCCCTTCCCCAAATTGGGGGCTGGATTGGGAGGGGGGGTTGGTTTGCAGGAGGCGGTGCTCGCTCGCTCTCGCTCCCCCCGGATTTTTTTCCCTGCTGTTGTTCGGGGAGGTGGAGCCTGCGGCCACCCCCGCGGGCAGGTGCCGGATGGCGGCGGGAACCCTCGCCCCCTGCCCTTCCGACTCCCCGCAGGAATTCCCGTACCCCCCCCCAAACAGCCCCCCGGCCGGGGGCGTGCCCCCGGCCATCGACCTAGTGCTGGGGGCCACGGCCGGGTGCTTGGCCTGCTTCCTCACCAACCCGCTGGAGGTGGTGAAGACGCGGCTGCAGCTGCAGGGCGAGCTGCAGCCCCCGGGCACGTACCCCCGGCCCTACCGCGGGGTGCTGCGGGCGGCCGTGGCCGTGTGCCGGGCGGACGGGCTGCGGGGGCTGCAGAAGGGGCTGGCGGCCGGGCTGCTCTACCAGGGGCTTATGAACGGCGTCCGCTTCTACTGCTATTCGCACGCCGAGGACGCCGGCTGGACCGAGTATCCCGGCGGGACCGTGGCCGCCGGGGCCGTGGCCGGGGCGGTGGGAGCCATCGTGGGCAGCCCCGCGTACTTGGTGAGTGCTGCTCCGCCCCAAAAGCCGTGGGCTGGGGGGTGTTTGGGGGACACCCCCCCAAAGGTTCGGCATCTTGCCTGCATCCTATAAACACTGGCTTGGTGCATTCCCTCTTCCCCTGCTTCTCGTCACCCTCCCAAAATGCGGGGCTGCTCTGTGCATGCTCTCCCCCTCCTTTCTCCCCCAAATCCCCCTCAGAAAACCAGCAGAGAACTCCCCCATAAGGAAATGAACCCAAAAGAAATTGCGGGGGTTTCCCCCCTCCCATTTTAGAGGGTCTCCCCGGTTTTTGAGGTTGCAGAGCTCCAGCAGTGGGTGTTTGCAGGGTCCCTTTGCCCTGGGTGAGAGGGGTAAAAGAAATGGGGTTCAAAGTCTGGAGTTACCACTTGGCTACTCAGCTCTGTCCCCGACGTCTGTCAGAGGGGCTGAAACTTCCCCTCAAAATCTGCCGAGACGAAGATGGGGGGACCACAGCCGGTCCCAGCGAGGGCATTGGGGGGTTTTGTCACCTGGCATTGTCCCCCCAAGGTCAAGACCCACCTCCAAGCCCAGACACTGTCGGCCATGGCCGTGGGCCACCAGCACAACCATGAGGTGAGTGGGGACAGGGTTGGGGTGGGGGCACACAGAGGATTTGTTGGCACCTTGTCTTGTGCACGCTCAGGGACCCAGCAGGGACGATGCTATTTTGGTCAGCAGGAATTTAAAGCTGTTGTTTGGCCGCTTGGCCCCGTAATGATGCTATAAATAACAGTGAGAACAGAGGGGGTGTGACAGGCACGTGGGGCTGTGATACCGAATCCAGAGAATCCAGACCCCCTGAGATCTCTCCAAAGCCAATAGTGGCTTCGTGTCACCAGTGACCAACAGGGGTGGGAAATTTTGCCAGGGTGGGAAATTTTGGACAGGTGGAATGCACCATTCCCATTTTCCCCAATTTCCTCTCTTCCCCAGAGTATCTCCAGCGCTTTCAGGAGCATCTACCAGCAGCACGGGGTGGTGGGGCTGTGGCGGGGGGTGACGGGCGCCGTGCCCCGCGTGGCCGTGGGCTCGGCCGTGCAGCTCGCCACCTTCGCCTCCGCCAAAGACTGGGTCTGCGAGCGCCAGGTGAGCGGGAAATGTGCCGGATCCGGCCGCCACCCGCCCCCCGTGCTCCCCTTCGTGGCTGGAAAAGCTGACGCCGGCGCTTCCCGCAGTGGTTCAGGAAGGGCAGCTGGGCGGCGGTGCTGGCGGGGGGCATGGTGAGCGGTGTGGCCGTGGCTGTGACAATGACACCTTTTGACGTGATCAGCACCCGTCTCTACAACCAGCCCGTGGACGCCGACGGCACGGTAAGGCCATTCCGGACACGGCTCAGGGGACACACAGCTTTTCCCAGGATTGCATCCAGCCAGGGTACACAGCTGGCTCCTCTCTCCCCAGGGCAAGCTCTACCGGGGTTTTTTGGATTGTATCATGCAAATCTCCAGCAAAGAGGGGCTGCTGGGCTTGTACAAGGGCATCGGCGCCGTCTACCTCCGCCTCGGCCCCCACACCGTCCTCAGCCTCTTCTTTTGGGACAAGCTCAGGGACATGGTTCAGCACTAGCAGCCCCCAGGGCTGTAGGACAGACTCCTGCCACCACCACCGATGTTAATAAAGAGGTTTTTCTATTTTTGGCGTTGTTTCGGGGTCTTTGGGGTGGTGCAGATGCGGGGGGATGGGACCTGAAATGCTGCAGTGCCTCAGGGTGGAGAGGAGAATGGCAATGCCGGGGTGGGGGAGGTTAAAGGTGCTGGTGGTCCCTGAGCCCCTCCATGTGCATCTCATCCCTCTTCTCGTCCTAATTTTCACCTCCACGAGGCAGCTGGAGCTCATCTCCTCCAGCTGGGGCTCCAGCTGCCCTGGCTTGCCCCAGTAATGATTTACTAGCCAGGGGGGCCACTCCCCGCCTCCGCCCCGCGGACCTTGGAGCCAGGGCCTGGCTATGCCGTAGCTTCTCTCCATTGAAAATGTTTTCTCTGGGGTCCTGGCTCCCAGCGTTGCCCCGGCTGGCATGGGGCTGGGCACTGCTGGATGCGCTCCTGCAAGGTGAGATCCCCCACGGGTGGCCCAGGGACAGCTCAGGGGACACCAGTGACCCACTGCTGCCTTTCCCCACAGGGCTGGTGGGTGCCTGCGCCATCTCGGTGCTCTGCAGCCTCCTGAAGGTTTATCTCTACATCCAGTGTGTGAAGTAAGCACCAGTCCTTCGTCCCCTCTGGAAGGGGAGGTTGGTTTTGGGGATCTGATTTTGGGATCTGCTGTTGGGGGATGGCTCTTGGCACCCAGGGGTGCAGGGCAGGGGCTGCAGCCTCTGCTGCAAAGCACAGAAGGGGATGTCACTAAAGCTGTCATCCCATTTTGGGTGACATCCCCCAGCTCAGCATTCCCCCTGTGCTGTCCCCAGCAACCCAGAGAGGCAGGCGGAGAAGGAGGCGATCGCGGCGCAGCGGCCGCTGCTGGAGCCGCTGCACGTGCTGGTGCTGACCGGTGTCCTGGCCCTGGTGGGCTCCCGCGTGGCCGCGTTCGTGGTGCTGGAGTTCTCCCTGCGCGCTGTCTCCACCGCCCTCTCCCTCGGCAAGGTGAGATGGCATGGGGGAAACTGAGGCACGGTGGGATGTCGTGTGGATGGAGCTGGGAAATCATGGATTTGTTCAGCAAATTCCCCTCCACGGGGAATGAAGGGGCTGTGGTGTGGAGGGGTCCATGTGTCCCTTTGCACCTGAGCCAGCTGTGCCCAGGTGGTCAAGAGGCCAATGGCCCCTGGCTGGTCCCAGTGTGGGCTCAGGCGAATGTCTGTCCCCTGTACTGGCGCTGCTGGGACACATCCAGTTCTGGGGCAGTTCTGAGACCTTCGTGATGAGGACGCTGGGGGCTGGGAGCGTGTCCAGACATGGGAACAGAGCTAGGGAAGGGGCTGGAGCACCAGGAGAAGCGGGGAGAGCTCAGCCTGGAGAAAAGGAGGCTTGGGGGGGACCTTGTGGCTCTGCACAACTCCCTGACAGGAGGGTGCAGTCAGGTAGGGGTCAGGGTCTGGTCCCAGGGAGAAGGGTACAGGATGAGAGGAAATGGCCTCAAGCTGAACCAGGGGAGGTTTAGATTGGATATTGGGAAAAATCCTTCATGGAAAGGGCGGTCAGGCACTGGCATAGGCTGCCCAGGGCAGTTCTGGAGGCATTGTCCTGGGAAAGGTTCAACAAGCGTTTGAATGAGGCACCTGGGGACATGTTTCGTGGTGAACGCGGCAGTGCTGGGGGAACGGTTGGACTCGTTGATTTTGGAGGTCTTTTCCAACCTCACCTATTCCGTGAATGCCATGACCCCCGCACTGCTTTGCAGGGCACCCACAGCAGCCAGCTCTATCTGCAGTGCCAGTACTCGCTGGGCTGCGGGGTGTCCTGCGGCCTCAGCTTCCTGCTGGAGGGGGCTCCCCACCGGAGCTGGAACCTGGCGCTGGCGGCGGGGCTGGCGGGGCTGCTGGCGCTGCATGCCCGGCGCCTGGCCCGGCACATCTGCGCCCTGTACGAGCTGCACAGCCGGGCGCGCTACTGCGGCGTCTGCATCCTGCTGCTGGCCGCCGGGCACGGCATCCCGCGCCTGCTGCGCAACGCCCTGGCCCTCACCTTCGCCGTGGCCGACCTGGCCGCCGTGGAGCTCATCAACCGCGACTTCCTCTCCACGGGCGAGGCCGTGCGCTTCTGGACCCCGCTGACCATCTGCTACACCCTGCTGGTCGTCTACATGCAGGGTGGGTGGGGGGCTGGCCCACTATGGGGGGCTCTGGGGGATGCATGGGGCTGTGTGGGGTATGTTGGGGGTGTAATGGGGGTGTGTGGGGTATACTGGGGGTGTATGGGGCCACTGGAGGCCGCCTGGGGCTGTATAGGGGGCAGATGGGATGTACTGGGAGTATGTAGGGGGTGCATAGGGTGTCCTTAGGCTGTATAGGTGGTATATATAGTACATGCTGGGGGTGTATAGTGCCCATATGGGGCATCCTGGGGGTCTGTAGAGGGTGTATGTATATATATCCTGGGTGTACACAGAGGGTACTGGGGGTTTATAGAGAGTACATGAGATGTTCTGGGGGTACTTGGGGTGCCCTGGGACCGTATAGGGGGTCCATGGGATGTACTGGAGGTGGATAAGGGGTCCATGGGATGTACTGGAGGTGTATAGGGGGTACATGGGCTATACGTGAAGCCACCCCATAGCACCCCTGGAATGTTCGGTGTCCCCATTGTGGGGCTGGGAAGGTCCCAGTGTCCCCGCGGTAGCTCCCCAATGCCGTGTCCTCGCAGAGGAGTCCCGGCAGAGTACGGGCAGGGGGCTGGTGTTCCGGACCGTGGTGGTGCGGATGGGCGGCCTCTTCATCCTCCTCCTCACGGTGGGCCGATGGACCGACATCCTGCATGTCTTCATGTCTCTCTTGGGGGAGCTCTGGTGCCTGCTGTGCTCCGGGGTCCTGCTGAAGTCCTGCTGGAGGCAGGTGAGAGGGGGGGACACCTCCCTGCCACGACGCTGGGGTGAGGGGCTGGCAGCAGCCCTGAGGCCACGGTGAGGGGCCTTTCTGCTTCTCTCTTTCCATCTCCAACAGGATTTTGCCCAGCAGCCTCACTTGGATAGTTTGTCGGGACCCAGATCGGAGCAGATGTCCCGATGAGCCGCGGGGTGTAGCCAGACAGCAGAAACTCAGGGTGGCTTCGCCGGGCACCCCCAGAATCCCCCCATTGCAGATCCCCCATGGGGACTAAGGAAAAAAGGGCTCCTGGAAGGCATCCAGCCCCATCCCATGGGATGCAGGAGGGTGGGGGGAAGACTCACGTGGCCTCTGGTTTTTGGGGGGACCCTATGAGGTTGCAGCACTGCTGGGGTTTGTTCTCTGATCCCAGTGGGACTGTGGGATGCTGATGGATGTCCCGTTCTTGCTGGCTGCAGGGGCCACACTGTCACAGCACAGGGGGCTCCAGGGGGTTATAAATCTCAGAAAATAAAGGTTTTTTTTCCAGCAAAATCCATGGGCGGAGCAAGCTGGGGTCCCGTTGTGCTGGAGAGGCACTTGGGATGGTGGTGGTACAGCTTTTTGAGGGAGGTGGGTGGAATTCCTCCTTGGGAAGGGAAACTGAGGCACAGAGTGGGGTGACCCTCTGGGAAGTGCCCCTGTGCCTCAGTTTCCCCCTGGCTGCAGCCTGCTGTGCTGTTCCAGGGGGCAACAGGTCCTGTGAAGGTGGGGTACAGTTTGGGGAGGGGGAGTTCTGGCTGCCTGGGCATGGNGGGGAGGGGGAGTTCTGGCTGCCTGGGCATGGACCCCAAATGGGGGGGGGAACAGGAGGGGGTCTGGG
>VZTH01018750.1:0-24642 GCA_013397815.1 Aleadryas rufinucha
GTGCGTGTGACTGTGTCTGAGTGCTGTGGCCTGGCCGGAGCAGCTACCCTGGAGGTGCTTTTAGGAAGATTGTGGAACTTTACCACCACCCTCACCGTGATATTGTGCCAGTCATGCTTCTTTAATGCAGTCCAGGATATGGTTGGATTTCTGGGTGCATATTGCTGGGTCATGTTGAGCTTCTCATCCACCAACTACCCCAAGTCCTTCTTCTCAGCACTGCTCTCAATATATTCTCTCAATCCCTCAATCTGTTTGTTCAGCCAAGACATTTGGGTGTAGAAATTGGGCTGGGCACAGCAGGAGCTCTATAAGTGGAATTCTAGAGCTGCCCAACGTTATCCCTTGGATGACTATTGCAAAATGAGTGAAATATTTAATAGGAAGATTCAATCAGTTACCTCTTTCCAAGTATTCAATTTTCTCAAGACAGTCTATTAACTCATATTTTCAGATGATTGGCTGGTAAGGCTCTACATCACCCCAGGAACTACTGACTAAAGAAGCAGCTCTGCACACAGGACCAGCCCTGTTATCTCTATCAGTAGTGCATCTGGATTAAAGTGCAAAATCTTTTCTGCTATCTTCCTGTATTATGACTATTATATGGCAACAAACAACCTTAAGAATCCTGCACTGCACGTCATACAAAACAGCAAGAAGAACTGAAAGGACAGTTAAGACACAGAGCCCCTGGAATTTATAATGCAAGATAAAAATTTGGTCAGCATCCCCTCTTTCTGATGAGTGAGTCCATGGAAATTCAGAGTAATTTTTGTTTTAGCTTGACAATGAATGATTGCTACTAGATTCTAAAATATTCCAAATCAGGTGTATTTCTGCTTTCAAAAATCAAAATTTGAGTGAGAACAAGCAAGCTATAATTATGTGTTCTACATATGAGAGGAATTCATGTAACAAATATAGCAATTAAACTTGGGACAAGAAAAATACAGAAAAAAAGAAAGTAAGATATATCAATCTGGGAGATAAAGAGAAACCAAGATGGAACAAAAGATGAAGTAGAGAAACTGATGAAGGGGGGAAAGAAGGTCTAATGCTGTGAATAAATTAATTATAACTATATTAACATATGTTTTTTACCTAAAAACCAGTCACATTTTGTTTTGTCTTTGATCCACATTTTTTACCTAAATACAACAAGACAGTTAAACAACATAAAACTTGAATAATGAGGGCAAAAGATGCCTGCAGACTTTTACAACAGTGTGACCAGAATCAAAGGGAAATCAAACCAGCAGCTTCAAAGTGCTTTCAATTTTCTGCTTGGACATTCTAGGCAGGTCTAGGCACAAACAGAACAAGTTGTATTCCCAGTTACAGGGCAGGTAAGAGATACTTGGATGCCCAACTTTTCATTTTCTCCAATTCTTTTCCTGCAATAAAGTAAGTTACAAACCATCCTGTTTATAAGGAGTTTCCTTGGGTAACATATGTTAAGAAACAGATGTGTTTTTATGAAGAATCTATAATTCTGGAGGCAGAGGAGGTATTTCATTCTTAGGCTTCCCTCCTCTTCCCCCAGAGGGCATCTGTTGAAAGATGTTTTGGTCCCAGTTAGCAAATACATAACTAAACAATAGAATTATTCAGATAAAATGAACTTGGTAGAAGTTTTAACTAGGCAAGGTTTGAGATGAGCCCTCCATATGCTTATCTGACCTCCAAGCTGTATTTTCAAGTACTGAGCTAATTAAAAGATAAAACAAAACAAGCAAAATCCTTCCTTACTGTGTTCAACATATTCTAGTTTTTGTCAGAAGGCCCTGGGCAGTCTGACCTAACACAAGCTCTGCTGAACACAGCAAGGAGTCGGTATTTTATTTTCAGTATTCTACCACTATAGAAATGTGCCTGTGAAGTGCACTGATCTGCAAAGAGCAAGCTCAATTAAGAGACATTTCAGAACAACCTTCAACTGTATAAGGCATTTGTCAACATAGGGAACCTTGGAACTTTGCAGAACTCTAATTCCAGGGAGACAGGAAGAGTCTTTTTCCAGAGCTTCCACATGTGAGCAGCTGAAAGTTTTTGTGGGAAAAACAAAACAAAACCCGCTACTAAGCCAACCACCAAAACTAACAAACAAATCAAAAACTAATGAAATAAAAACCCCAAACCTAAAGCAAAACCAATAACAACAAAAAATCCCAACAACAATGAACTTAGAAAAAAACCCCAGTCTCAGTCAGATAATCCACAACCATAATATTGATTGTATTGGATGCTATGGACTCACTGACAGAAGCACATCCCTTAGCTATCTTGAAAATGTCAATAATCTTAATAAAGTTGAGGTGACCTGTAGGAACTTAGGATCAGACAAGGATCTGTGACTACTTAAAAGCTGGACACTTAATTGTCTATGTAGCAGATGAGCTGTCAGATGAGACAACTTCTAGAAGGAAAAATAAATTAAGTGGGGGGCATAATTTGGAGATTACAGGTGATTTTGGTTAAATACAACTGATGGAAGAAAACAAATGCAAGTATTCTGTGGCACAGAAATAGAATTAAACTTAAGAGAATTTCTTTTAGACATGCAAAGGTGATAAAACCTTAAAAATGTTACCTCTTTCAAAGTTGTCAAAGCTAGGATTCTCCACTGCCACTCCTTTTAAGAAAATAATATTATAAAAAGGCTGCCATGGAAAAAAAATACTGAAAAAAGCTCATGTTTAAGACACATCTATAAAAGTAAATACCAATGAAAGAAAAATTTGAAAGCTGAACTAAATATAACTTTACATTGTCATTATAAAAGTTGTTTTCTAGCACATGAAAAATGTTAAATAAATTTTAAAAAATGTAATAGAACAACTATAATATGCTTAATATTCATTCATTGTCAGAAACAATCCAATGTGATGAGAATTCATCAACTGAATATATATTTCTCTTTTCCTTATTTTATTTTAAACTGTGATGGTTAAAATGGCTAACATCATCATAATAATAGAAATAAACCTCTCTTTCAGAATTAAGCAGAGATTTTCTGGAAACGAGACTGAAATATTCAATCTTTTCTGACCCCCAACAACACTATTGACAAAATACTTTAGCATTTTCAGGCATGATTTAGTGGCAGCTCATTTGAGCACTCTTGAGCTTTTTTGTACATCATATTTCCCATCAGAAAGCAGTCCTCTTCAATTATACTGTCTGACCAGTGTTGCACCCGGGAGCTCTTTTTCATGGTGGTGTAGTTTTCTTTCTCATATCATCATTGCTGCGGCTTGGCCATCTTAGTAAGTGGGAAAATGTGGCAATGAGAAAAAATGAATATAAAGAAACGTATTTCAAATTATTATGGCAACTTCAACTGGAAAAAAAAATCTGAATGTTCTACTGTGAAGATTTAGGGGGCTTTTATTGTGAGCACAGAAATTATTCTTAGAAAGTTGTCACTTTTTGAAGGAAAAAGAGGTTTTACTGTAAACACAGCTTTCTGTCTAAATAATATATATGAAACATTTTTATGACAAAGCTTTTTATATAAACATTAGTTATGTGTTTTTCAATGTACCAGTGTTTCAAAGGGAGCCTTGCCCTTGAGTTACAAACCCTTCATGATATATTGCACTATGTATGCACTGCTGAGAATTTGTTGTAAGAAGGGCAGGACAGTATAAGGTTTTCACTGTCTTGGTATTACAAGATGTTAAATGAGTGCTGATACAGTTAGAAAAGCATATTTGTTTAAAATTTAGCTTTAAAGCCTGTGAAAGGTTAAATCAAGGCTAACAATCTCCATCCAGTAGAAAAGTAAGATGTCAATACAACATCTACTGTTGGCCTAAACCAATCATGCCATAAAGAGTTCTCCTCTTAAATTCTATGGGTGAAGTATTTTATAAAAATGCTAATTAAGGTTTAGCAAAATCTGTTTTGCTCTGCATTTACTTTTAAAAAATGTCTGTTCAGCATGGAAAAATAGGAACATGGCAGATGTTGTGGAAAAATCAGCATCTATTGAGGGTTTCAAGTGTCCTAAAAAAGACTTACTGCCTTTCTGAATAAGATCAAAAGAAGAGAATTTTTGTTAAGAAGGGAAAAAGAAAGTAATTCTAGTGAACAGAAAATCAAATAGCATACGCATCTATTTTTTAAACAATCAGCTGCTGTAAGTGATGTGCATTTTGTTCTGATAGTAATAGCTTAAAGATTTATTGTACTTCTACTTTACTGTTTTTGACTATAAGAATAAAAGCAAAGTGTAACATAAAAAAAAATGCTACTGATTTTGACAAAGTTAAAATGTTGACCCTGACATGTAACATTACGTAGGACCAATAGTGAATATAACGGGAAAAAACAGGCCAAATTTCTAGGCATTAGAGGAGGGAAATCTAATCTCTCTGTGTTTACAGAATAAATGGATTCACAGGTAACTGTATAAAAATATTTTCTGAAAGATTCCCATGCTATTCCCCAGTCACAGATCAGTTTTCAAGGATGCAAAAATCCACTGATTTCAAAAGAATTCTCAAAATAGAAGAGGACTCAGGAAAAAAATCTCAAGTATGCAATCCAGTAGTATTTTAAGTTTAAACTTAAAGGTTGGAAACTGTTTAGCAGAACCTTAGATGCTGTCAAATGGAAAACCACACACCACAAGGTTTTTTAACTTTTTTGATAAATATCCAAATATTCAGAGTAAATTCAATAATATTTGCATAAATTATGATAAAACTGTGGTCTTATGTGAGTTAACAATTTACTTGTCAAAAGCCAATAATGTCTGCAAGAGATTGTGAAAAATATGTGGTTTATTTCTGGCTTTTTTTGTGAAGTATTTAATTTTTATTTTGAACAAGGCCTTCACTATTACGTAAATGAATTATTACTTTTAGGTTAGACATACATATTTGAATTACTTGAATAACAGAGACACATTCTCTTGAAAAATTTCCTGCCTTGGCCCTGCTTAGATACATCTACTTAGTGCTATTTTCAAGGTATTACCACTCTGTGATGGAGAAGGCAAGGAACTGAAGATGAGACATTATCTCCCTTGCTTTTAATGTTCTGTTTTCAGGCCAGCAGTTTTGCTCCATAGACATTCAAATGCAACTGAGCAGAGCTCCAAAACATCTGTGAGTGAGGAACTTGTCTGGGTGCAAGGATGAAAGAAAAAATCCCAATGCTTCCAGCTCAGCATTTGCATAGGGCTTTGCTCTCTGACAGAGACACCTACCAAGTTCTTGCATTATTAGGGACATGGCAATTAATACAAAGTGAAGTGTAAGTGAGAGAAGAATGAGGGAGATCTGTTTCCATTTACAATATCTCTCAAATCCTATCTTCTTTTCCATTAAAGTTATATGCAATTCATAGTGATGTCATGATGCTCTCCTTTTTATTCTCTTTTCTAAAATCAGTATTGTAAGTCAAATATATTATAGTTACTACCAGAAAAGTGAAGGAGCCCTTCACTACTTTCATCATTTTGAGGTTTTGTAATGTCTTCTTATTCCTGTAGTAGATAGAGATCCATAAATTTCCATTCTGCACCACACACAATGAGACAAGGAAGAACTTATGTCTGAATGGAAAGGAAAGACAGGGTAGAAGATAATAAAAACTGTAATAACCTGATGGTATGTATCTCAGGTCTCAGGATAATGAGACTTTAACTTCTAATGCTATACATTTTCTTCCCTGCTATATTTTCTACATATGTATCTGATAGTCTTAGAATATTTTTCTTTTACATGTTTTACTTGAGAAAAAAAAACAAAGAAAAAGATAACACATTGTCAGCTGGATTCAATTTATGCAATCCTATTTTAGATGACCAACTTATGGGCATTGACATTTGATTTTATTACTCAGACTTCTTTTACAGTCTGTGGAGAGTAATAAACATTTTGGTTGTGCAATAAATATGTAAAGCAGAAAAACTCTGGTCTGGGAATTCCTGCTTTTCCCCTCTGTCAGCCTAGAGGCTGAAATACAGAAGACAAGTTACAGAGTTCAAGTATGTTGGAGAGCCAGTGGGGGAACAGGATTGTGTTGCAAACCAATAGGAAAAAAATAAAGTTTTTTGAATAACTTTTTTTTAAGAGCCAGCAGAGTTATACTGAAAACATTTTATATGAAAATTCAGATATGTTTATGCAGGAGAAAACCTGCAGATCCAGAGTGCAAAAATATTTTTTTTGCACTCTGGATCTGCAAAAGGAGACCAGATTCTTTTAGAATCCAGACTATTCTAAAAGATTTCTCATAGCAAACACTATATGTACTTATGAGGACTGTACTAAATACAGTATTCCTGTATTTACCTTCTTTCAAGGTAAATACAGGAATACTGAGACCCAAATTTAGTATTTTGGGTTGAATAGCAAACATTTTAATACTATTTACGAGTAGCAGACTTCATGAGACTTTGCTAGCCAGCAAGACAGCTGACAGAGCTCTGTGATTTGGCAGCTGCAATAGCTTTACTGAAAAATGCAAAAATGTAGGAACTGTCCTAGCTAGTTGTGTAGCAAGAATTTAATCCTTTGATCATTACTTTATATGAGAAATTACTTAGGTGGTTATCACACATTATTCTATTTATTATCTTTCTTACTGTCAATTTTTTCTTACCTTTCAAAAAACTGTATTTTTTGGTTCTTTGTAAATTCAGAGTTAAAAAGTACAGAATATCAAGTATTTATTTGCCCAGATTTCCAAGTGGTGTCCAGAGCCAATATTCGTTAGTAACCCCAGAAACTCAACCTGCCCGTTTAAAACACAATCATGTCTTGGAAAAAGAATTTTACATCTAGAAAACTAGTTGTAGTGGTAGATTTTTGTATTGTACAAATCTAAAATGGGGTGAAATGAAATACAAGGAAACAACTGAGATACTGATAAGGGCATGCTCCAAGCAGCTGCTTGGCAGAATGATCATAGATCAGAGCCCTGTGGAGCACTGTGATGTATATTAATAAATAAGTGTAGACATGGTCTAAATGTCCAGAAGATGTTGATAAAGTCTGGTTCAGATAGCAATCAAAGAGTGCCTTTGGCACTGCATGACAAAACATTGCATTGATAGTACAGAAAATGAGGACGGCATTCCTTATCTGTTCCTGATACTTGTGAGGGAAGACAACATAAAAATATGTATAATATAAAATGGAAGGAGAATACAAAATATTGGTCACAAAACTAAAAAGATTAAGCATTTTGTCCTTTTTATTCAAAAAAAGTCACAGATATTCACATAAAGAATTAGTCACAAAAGCTTCTATTTCTGAAAAATTATCTAATCCCATTTAGTATACTAAAAAATGACAACAGCAACTATTTTGACAGGTTTGTTGTCAAGTGATGTGGACACTGGGAATCAGATATTTCACTAAAATGTAACTTCGAGACAGTGAACTGGGTATCTCACTCCTCGGAAAGCTATCATAGACTAGTTTTTTACTTATTAGAACACACAGTAAGTCAGAAGTCAGAGTTTCTATAAAGCATGTAGGACTCTAAACTGAATATTTATGAAAAACAACCTTTGTTTTTTCCTATTCAGTTGTGCAAGACAAAGTTTTTATCCTTGAAGAAATTATATATTTTAATTATTTTTTTTTTTACATTCACTGACTTTCTCCCCCTTTTTTTTTCTTGTTGCTTTGTTTTGTTTGTGTTTGGTTTTGGGTGGGTGAGGTTTTTTTTGGTTTGGGTTCTTTTTTTTTTTTTTTGAGAAGAAGAGGAATTATGACAGACACTAATTTACTCTGGATTTTATTTTCAATAATAGGAATATTTTTGTAAACGAGGCATATTGATATAAGAACTCAGATTTTTGGGGGAGAGAATTTTTTGGATGTTTCCTTTAACAGCCCCTCCTTTGCATTTTTATACAAATTAATTTATTTATGTTCACACATGCACACACCACACAGACGGATAGCTAGACAGACACATGCACGTGGAAACAAGCCAAGGGACCATACCAATCATTACTGTTTGTCAAGGTGCCAAAAGTAGTGTCAGGACAAGGCCACATATGCAATTGCTTTGTTAAGATAAGCAAAAGTTCTCCTATATGAGAGCAGGTCTTCAGTCTGTGTATCCTTCCAAGTTTCATCCTAGCTTTGTGTCAGGAATATGTCAACCACATGCCAGTTCTCTCCCATTTTATCTTGTTACTTGTTTTCTATAGAGGAAAAATAAAACTTGTGAGTTCTTTAGAAATGAGGAGACTACCCAACAGATCCCTAACATGAGCAATGGACCAGTCCAAGAGGTGTGCCCAAAGGCAGACACATTCAGACACAAGTGAAGTATGCTAAAATATGTGACACTTGGTTTGGAATGTTTTTGCAGTAAGTGAACTGGCATATGCTTTCAGTACTTTACAACAAGTCTTTCTTTCTTTATAATTTTTTTTTCATAAAACTTGCAGTAATTTTTCTATTATGAGCATTTTTTCTTTTATATTCATCGCTTTAAGTTCAGACTTATGAATACATATTAGTGTGCTATTTGAAAACTGAGACTTTTTTGCTTTGCAAAGAGTTTTGTCATGTATAAGCTTACTGGAAAATAATAGTGATCTAAAAATGAACCTGGGATAAAGAAAACATACACAGCCTTCAGGGCTGAGCAACATCTTGTACCTGTAACTTCTAGTAACCTGCAATCTTCTGACATAGTCTCAAACACTGGTTACTAAAAGTGTTGGTAAGACTGACGAATATGACACCATTAAAATGTATTAAAGACACGATAGACTGAAGAAAGTAGAATCCTATCACACTGCAGCATCTTGCCATTATTAAAGTCTGTCCTTGGAATCTTGCCTAGTGCTATATCTCTTAACAGATTTCATAAATGCTACTCTATTAAAAAATGTTAACAGAATTTTTAAAAAATATATCATTTTAGCCTATGTTGCTTGGGTTTTATTTGGTTTCTTTCTTCCTATTTGCTAAGTGCTAATCAACCTTAAAGCTGAATGGAATTTTATAGAAACAAACCAAACCAGCTTTCACCATCAGGTATATTTACATTAAATCTTAAATTACATTTAGCCTCCAGTCATGAAATAAGGAGATTTGTTTTATTTCCTTCTGCATGTCTCCAACTTTTTTGTCATGGTTAGTACAGCTTTGTAACAACAGTGCATTTATTTGTCAAAAGTATTGTTCATGTCTTGTTTAAGCTTGAAGCAGAATAATTGAGAATGATTGCTGAAATCATGTTTAATAATTTGTGCTTTTTTATCTCCCTGATTTATGTTTTATTAAGACATTCTGCATTTACTTATGACTGCTTATGGATCACATTTTGATTTCCATCTCTACCATCATTTCAGTTGCTCTTAAAACACCTTCAAATCAGCATCCCACCCAATACTGGACTTTTAGTCCCATCCAATATTGGACTATAGTCCTACTTCCAGTTTTTATTCATTTTCACTCAATTTTGCACTGTGCTCCTGAATTCTGGTACACTTCCTTTTATCTTTTGGCAAGCCCCCAGTAGAGTATGTGACACTACACTCTCCCCAGTGTTCTGATTCCCTTTTTCTTTCTCAGTAGCAAAAAGCAAGAAGGTTGATAATGGCTTCTTCCTTTTGTGCAGTCCTCAGTCCTTTTCACAGTTATGTCCTTCATCTCCTCTCTACGCTTCCCCAAACTCATCTGAGATATTTCTCCAAACAGATTATTCTTCACTCTGCACGTCCTCAAGTCTCCATTTTTGATGAGCCCTACAGGCTCTGCAATTATGAACTCTCTGCTCAGTAACAACTTAGTCTATGAATATTTATACATATTTAAAGCAGATAGCTTAAATTTTGTTTTAATATATTTCAAAAATCTCCTTCTGTCTTTAAATGAACACCAAAATCATTCCCTCTTGAGTTTCAGATTCCTTATATAAGTATCAGCTGAAACTTAAAGCAATACTTCCTGAACTAAAGGAAAAAATTTAAGTCTCTTTTTTACCCAATGTTCTTGATTTGATTATTAATTTTGCACTCTACTCATTTGCTTCATTTCAAACACATTGTAAGGTTTCTGTTTTCAGATCATGTCATGCTACCCTACAATAAAAGAAAATGTGTCTTTAATTAAAATCCATACAACTCCCTCTGATATCTAGCGATATGTAGCACCAAAACTCAAAGGAAAACCCAAAACATCAGCAAGAAAACCCCAAAATTCTGCAACGAAGAGTGTTGTGGACAATTTCAAGGTCTTGTTTCTTCACAAAGAAGTTCTAAAGACAAGCATTTCTAATAGGAATCTTCTGCAATGCTGCCTGTAGACTGATTTCTGCTGATGTAAAAGGGTAGGATAAATGGGTATGAAAATGATGAAGATATTCAAGAAGCATCTGAAAGTGAGATATAATTATTGTTACATTAAATGTCTACACACCACACTGAACCATTCCAATATAGTAATTAAATTATAGAAATAAAATCACATCCAAACATAATTTAAAAAACATGTCCAAACAGTTTGCCACTTCTACCTGCAGCTAAAATCTCCTCTGTGATACATACATATTTTCTTATGCACTTACTAAACAGAATAACCTTAAATGTATTTTGTGGTGTGGTAAAAGCGCTGTGCTCAATAAATTCTGCTGTACAGTTTGAGTATTTCCCTGTAGTCAGAGGCAATATCAGGCTTCTCTGCTACCTACCATTCACAAAAAGAACTAAAAGGATTGAAAAAATTCTTCATTAAATTTTGTATTTTTGTACTCTGCAAAATTTATTATGTTTTAAAAATCAAATGTTTTTTCCTGTTTATACTTATATAGATGAAATGTATATAACATTATGCAGAATATAATGCAGAAATTAAATAAAGGACAAAATAGAAATATTGTTTATTTATTGAAGAAAAAATAGGTTAGATCTGAGATATTAATTATTTGAGTTTTCATCCAAAGCTTGGTTAATGATCTCTGTTATGGAAAATCTCAATTATGCCTGTCAAGAGATAAAAATACAGTTTAAAATATTTCAAAAACCAAAACTGTAATCCTTTATTAAATATTATCCACTGAATTTTTTATCAAATATGGAATATTCCACAGATGTTAAAATATCTCATTATTCAAAAAGCCCAATTCTTTTCCAGTAAGAGATATAAATGTTTCAAAATGAAAAAAAAAAAAAAAAGTAATAAAATCAATAATACAAAAAACCTAACAACAACAACAATAATACTGATACTAATAACAATACCAGTGAAAAATATTAAGATACTGATGCATTTCAGCTGTCAATGGTGAGAACATCCAGAGGGAAGTTTTGCATAATCATTGCTGAGCCATACACAAAAAAAAATGTTTGGGCTTTGAAGGAAAACTGAAATTGCACACTAAGGAGAATTCAAATTGGGCAAGCTGTACCTGTAACAATTATTGACAGAAATTTCAGCTCTTAAAGTTTTCTGTTTATGTCTTTGAAAATAAAATACCTGTGTCAGGTAGAAAGTAGACTTTACTCTATTTCTGTGTTTCAGGTCATTCTGTAGTTGCTGAAAAGCAGACACGATTTCTGTGAAAAACGAGCACAACTCTCTTGCTGCGAGGTAGAAGATGTTTATTGGTAGCAGCAAGCGTCCGAGGAAAGTCCAAAAGAAAAGCCGAGAGAAAAAAAAAAAAAAGAAGGCAAAAAAGAAACCGGGTCCGTGGCGATCAGACCCCGGGCCACCGCACGGCTGCCCTAGGACAGGGAGCTGTATGGTGCTGGGGTGAACTCCGGCTAGTCCGAGGCTCAAAGCAATTATAAAAGTCTCTCTTAGAGAGAGAAGAGGCCCGCTCCCAGCACCAGTTCTTCACCACCACTAATTGGAGGAGAAAGACTCAGAACTGCCTTGCGCAGCCCCCTTTATAAGGTTTGGTCTCCACCCCTGCCCGCCCCTGTCCTGCCCCCATGGTACCTGTGGATTTGTCCAGGTGTCTGATTGAGAGGACGCCTTCCCACCAATGGCTCGTGCTGCCAGGGGACAGNATTTCTAAGAAGATATTTTAGGATGCATATACAGTGAAAATTATTCTTTGTTGCTCCATGCAGATTTGTACACTTTCTCTAGTTTCAGTAGAGTCAAGCTGTATCTGCCAAAAGTGTTTTTAGGGGGGTACTTTGACTTTATCACCACAGCTGAACATCAACAGCATTTATACTTCCACACTTATCCTACCATCTACCTCCCACAGGTCTGGGCCTACTGTGCCTACAGCATTTCTGCAGGTTGGGAGGAATTCTTCCAGGAGAATATCTGTTAGGAACAAAAAAAAAAAAAGATGTAGGATTATGCACAGTGGTAATGTTAGTTCACTTGGAACACAAACTACACGGACAAAAAAAAATTAAATCAGCATGGTCACCTACTGACACTTGGATCCCAGTGTGATGATCCCATCTGTCCTGAAAGAACAACACTATTAGTAGCCATGGTGACTAATCCAATGTTAGTCCCACTGAGTATAAACACAGCCCACTCTAAGAACCAACTCTCTGATGGTAACTGACCACATATTTGAGAAGATGGTATGTCACATTTTACCTTATAATGAGCTGTAAGTTTTTGTTTCTTTTTATATCTCTAATTTTTAAGAAAAGCTGTTTTTAAGATAGCAATTTTAAAATAATGGGTGGTGAACTTTACATTCTGGGCTCAATAATTGCTAAATTGCCAGTAATTGCTAATTTGGCTACCACTTAACAAAAACAGCTCTGTGAGAGGTCCCGTTTCATGTGATGCTTTTCTTTTGTCATGTTCCTTATGCACCTTTTCTTGTGATATTTATTTAGTGAGGCTAGGTCAGATACCTGTCTCGCATAAAAAACTACTTGTTCTATTAAGCTAATTTCAAATCAGTCAGGGTTGCAAAATTTCATCTCTAAATTTTTCAAATTCAGTTTTGGTTACAAAATTGCAAATCAGTCATTTAGCAACTCAGTAATAGAGCTCACTTATTATTAAAAAATAAAATTATGTCTAATTTTTTCTTGGGATCAAGGAAAAATTCCACTAGAAATATTGAAATGCTATGACTGCAATTTTTCTAACACTGAATGCAGAAAGATTTGTTTCCTTAAGTGGTTATAGAATTAAAATAATTCCAAATGTTTGCGAAAGCTTGCATTCATTCCAAAAGATGTTTATTGGCCCTGGATACTATTTGTTTGCCTGTGGCAATGCTTTTATCCACTTGAAGAAAGGAAAAAAGCGCATCTTAGGGAAATGATGGCAACCTATAAAAAGTAAATAGATTTTTGTGGAGCATTTTGTATTTGGTTGGTTTTGGTTTGTTTGGGGTTCTTTTGATTTTTTTAAACAATAGCCAAAATAAGTAGCTAAATGACCAGTCTGCAGGATGACAAATTCTTGATAAAGCATTTTTCAAGTATTTTTGAAAAAAGTTTTAAAAATCTAACATGGGTAATTATAAAATTGGTAAATTTTATTGATTTATTGAGAATTGATTTGTTGAGAATATATTTTCATAGAATCAACTTTTGAGGTTGGAAGCGATCTTTGCTCCTCGTTCTACTGCAACAGTCAATACTGAAAAATTATTCCTCATCTTACAAATCCCCTCTTAAGTACTGGAAAACTGCTAGAATGTCCTCCCACAGCCTTCTCTTCTGCAGGCTGAACAACCTCAACTCTCTCAGCCTATTTTTGTACGAGAGGCTTGATCCCTCTGGTCATCTATGTGACCCTTCTCTGGACTAGCTGCAATAGGTCCATGTCCTTCTTATCTTGGGGGCCCCAGAGCTGGATGCCGCACTCCAGGTGGGGTCTCACCAGAGCAGAGCAGAGGCGCAGAATCCCCTCCCTTGCCCTGCTGCCAGCACTGCTTTGGATGCAGCCCAGGACATGTTCGGCTCTCTGGGCTGCAGTTGAACATGGCTGGGTCATGTCCAGCCTCTCACCCTCCAGCACCCCCAAGTCCTTCTCGGGGACTGAGAGTAGTCCTTCGACAGGGCTACTCTCCATCTGTTCATCCCCCAGCCTGGATTGATATCAGGGGTTGCCCCCACCCAGGTACAGCGCCTTGCACTTGGCCTTGAACTTCATGAGGTTCACACGGGCCCACTTCTTGAGCCTGTCCAGGATCATCTGGATGACATTCTTTCCCTCAGGTTTGCCATCAGCACATGTCCTTTGATCTTCCTTTTCTGGATGACACACCTGCAGAAGCCCTTCTTAATACTCTTTACGTACCTTACCAAGTTCAGCTCTAGACACACACTGGCCATCCTAACCCCAACCCTACACAACTTGGCAGCATCATTATACTCTGCCCAGGATACCTGTCCTTGCTTCCACTGCCTGTGAATTTCCTTCTTGCCCTTTTTTTTTGGTCACCAGATCTTTACTCATCATGCCAGTCTATTGCCTTTCTTTCCTCATTTCTTACACCTAGCAATTTAGAACTCTTGTGTGCTATGTAGTGTCCTTAAAATCTGCTGGCTCTTTTCTGCTTCCTTGTCCCTGAGGGCATTTTCACAGGGAATCCTATTGACGAACTACTTGAACAGCTGGATCTGAAATTCTTTTATAGGGAACTCAGCCAGGGCACTTGCTTGCAGTGGATATCCAGACTGTATTTATTCACTGGGAAAATGGAGGGATGAGACACATGGTATAAATCAGGGATTAAATAAAAGCTAAGGAGCACCAGAGACAGAACAGAGGCCTGTGACTGTTACCTGGATGTCTTCATTCTGCTGATTATCTCCCAGTGTTTCTATCACATACACATTCATAACTGTATGGACATGTTTTTTAATGGTCATATCAGATATTTATTTACATTTATCCCTCAGGTTAATGTGTGGAATTAATCTGCTCTAACCTGAGAATGTGCAGATCAGATAACTAAGCGTGAGCAGGTCACCTTAGTTGGACTTGTCTTATTTTAATATCAAGAAATAAATATCTTCTTGAGGTGATTTATTTTATTTTGTGAGAAGGTGATGTAAATTACATGAAACATTCTCTGAAGTGTCTGATTTTTCATCTGACTGTAAAGGCAGTCTAGCATTTTTAAAGAGATTTAGTAATCTACAATTTTTACATCTAAGACTGAATTGAATCCTTTGCTTAATTTCTTGAGATGAATATGCTCTGAAATGTGTATTGATTTGGTGTTCTGTCTCACTGATATCTGGGCTTCCAAATATTCTTATATTAATTTCAAATAAACATTCATGATAGGATCTACCTCACCTATTTATCTGCATCTTTTTCTAGAGGAAGACTAATATATATGAGATAGTCATCTTAATTTTTAGCTTACAATAGTCATCTAATTAGTGCAGTATTTAGAGTTTGAGATCTATATGAGTTTGTTGTGGTTTATTCCCCAGAAGCATTTATTTTCAAAAAAATAATAAAAGTTTCCCCACATAACTTTCTCAGATGTCTTTTCTTAAGATTTCCAAAATGAGGCAGTTGATTCTCAGCTGTTCTGATTTCTAAACCAAGAAATTCTCAGCATGTGCAACTGCAAGAAAACTGTGAATTAGTCAGAGGAAATGCTATTCTCACTTAATTAACTGCATCCTTATAAAAGTGTCCTGATTTCAGCTGAGATAGAGTTAATTTCTTCTTAGTAGCTGCTACAGTGTTGTGTTTCAGATTCAGTATGAGAATAATGTTGATAACACGTTGGTGTTTTGGTTGGTGCTAAATGATGTTTATCCTAAGTCAAGGACTTTTTCTATGTTTAATGCTCTGCCAGTGAGAAGGTACACAAAAAAAACTGGGAGGGACCATAACCAGGACAGGTGACCCAAACTGGCCAAAGAGATATTCCACACCATAGAATGCCATGGCCAGTTAATAAACTGGGGGAGTAACCCAGAAGGGGTTGGATTGGGTTGCAGGGACATGCTCTGGAATTGGTCAGAAGGTGGTGAGCAATTGAATTGTGCATCACTTGATTTCTTTTGTTGTGTGGGTTTTTTTTCCCTTTTATTATCATTATTATTATTTGCTATTATTACTTTATTTAACTTTTTTTTAATTTATAAAACTGTTCTTATCTCAACGTAAAGTTTTACGTTGTATTGTCCTCTCCATTCCACTGGAATGGAGGAGGTGAGCAAGGGGTTGCATGGTGTTTAGTTGCCAGCTGAGCTTAAGCCATGACAAGAAGTTGGGCATCTAGTACAATCCCTTCAAGAAAAGTTTATCTATTGCCATAGAGAGAAGATAGGCATTTCCAAAGTGGAAAACAACTTGGTAACTACCTTACACTTTTTGGACAGTGAGATTTAATGAGACAAATCCAAAATGTGTGAAGAATATTTTACATATGCATACTGGTCAACTTGCACGTACTGAAGTTCTGATTTGTATTCGCTGTTGTCTTGGCATTTTGTCTATAAAGGTTGTTTACCTCTGTAAAATAGGAATATGGAGCTTTTCTGTTTTGGGACCCAAATATATAGAGTAGTCACTAAGTTTATGATGCCATTAGCAGAGCATGGAAGTTATTTGGCTGATAAAAGATAATTTGGCTGAAGTTATAAAAAATAATGAAGGTTTTTCCACTCAACAACAACCATTTAGCTGATAGTCACTGAGGAGGAATATGTTTATTTTGGCTTCCTCCCTAATAAGTAGAAAGAGATAGTCCTTCCTAGATGTTAGTATATGTAACACTGAATTGCTTTTTAAAGTCTCTTTTTTTCCCTTTCAACTAACTACAGAGTGAGTTCATGAGGAATAGAATCCTAAATTATGTGTTTTGAATAGGTGGCTAGAATTGAGGAGAATGAAACAAGGTCAGAGAGCAAAGTCTAAGGAATGGAAATTGTGCTTGCAAATGTGTTTCTCTAGTAAATATGTTTATCAAGGAAGTTTATGGCAGGGAGCAATCAAGATATGATCTACCAATAGAATTTTCACATTAGAATAATATTCAGATGTTTTTATTTATGAGAGACATTTCTGAAGATAGTTAATTACATTTTCATCTTTCTAGCATCAGGATTTTGAGGAAAATGGTATATAATTAGTATCTACATATATGACTGTATATTCATGTATATATAGGAATATGTATATACATTATTTTGTATTGGTTTTTATATTCAAATTGAAGGATTATGAGCATATCCTGCAGGAAAAGCTAGGTGGTGTAAGACAACCTGTCAGTAAGATGCAAAGTAATGACAGATGACTATTTTCCTCAGGACTGTCTTCCTTCATCCTGATTTAATTATAGTAATATTAATTTTTGCCATTTTTTTCAGCCATCTCACACAATTTTACTATCATAATAGAAGCAGGAGACAGACCCTGTCTTCTGAATCTACATAATAGCTGTACTAGATCAGCAAAATATAAAGATCTTATTCATCAAGTAAGATCTAAATATTCCTCAGCTATGACAGGCATGTAGAATCAGCAAATACACTTCAAAGAAAATGTAGATGTTAAAAAGGAAAGAGTGAGCATAGATTCTGTTACAAATGCCTTTAAAGACTACAAAACCTGTCACACAGTGTGAATTGGAACAGTTTAAATAGGTTGGCATGATAATTTAGGACTTTAATTATTTTAAAACACCTGATATTATTTTGTTTGTTTGTCTGTTTTGCTAATGTTGGGATGAGACTGGCAGAATATATTTGCTGTTGAATAGATGAAAATATACATGGATTTGGTTACACAGTTACGTTACATATTCAATACCACAGGCACCAGCACAAAGTCTGGTATAAACTGTAGTGCTGGAGCTCTTCCACTTTATATAAATAATAAAAAATATTGTCTTTACATGGGGCTGGAATGCAGCCATCCTCCTTTTGGTTTCTGTATTAATATTCTGCCCACCAGACCAAAGAGAAACATTCTCTGAAAAGAGTTCTGGAGTATTTCTGAAGCAAAAGTGAATCAGATGCAAGAGGAGAAAAGAAGTCACTACTCTTTCCACTGTTGCAGTTTATCTAGAATCTCCAAAGTACAAATACTTGTGTAAATCCCTTTGGCAGAGAAGAGAATAGAAATTTTCCATGATCTGCTTAGTCCTCAAACCACTGACCTAAAGGACTGCAGACAAACACTGCTATCACAGAATCACCATTACCTGATTTTTTTTTAAAATTTATTTTTATTTCTTGTTCTCTTTCTCCAGACAGACTAGTTGGTAATTTTTTCCTACTTTTATACATACATTCAGAAAATTGTAACTCAGAAAAAAATACATGCCATTATATACCTATAAGTGCTATACAATTTGGAAAAAAAACCAAAACGAAACATCTTCTGGGAAGGGATGGAAAATTCCCCAAGTCCTCAACTGTAACTCCAGCATAAGCCTAACCTTACTATTCATGGCTAAATATATACACAGATGGAGTACAGGGACTTTAAATGCGCTTTATAAGTTCTCTGTAGAATTGTCTTATGTCTTTTATTTTTTTATAATAATATGCTGATCTTAGCCTAATAATCATTGGTCCATCTGATAGTTCTGCTTGTGTGTCTGTGTTGATTTGTAAGCAGTTACTTTATAGACTGGCATCTGATCTTGTGAAGTTGGCCGTATCTATCCATGTGTATGTTTCTTACGACTGCCATAGACTTTTTGTCAGAATAAGGTTTAGAATTTTATGGGGTAGAACTAAAATTCATTTAATTCTCTTTAACTCTGTGGGCCAAATCAGGAATTAACTAAACTGACTAAACTAAGAACTATAAAATATCGTTCATTTACTTAGAATATATATCAACAAAGGACTATTGGCTCAAAATAGACATATTCATTTGATTACTTGAAATAAAGTAATATAACCTTTTTATTCTTTAGTGGGAAATCACAGCATGATAACATAATTTAGGTTAATTTTTTTCTTCATATTATCTATAGTCAATATAGAAACAAGGTGTGAGATGTTCAGTTTCTATTAAGAACTTTGAAATTGTGAAGGTGATTCAAAGTTTCTTAATGGTGAAATTGTCCTTCAGAAACACGTGATCTCCTACACAGAACTTCTATATTGTTCTCAAAAACATGTTCAAAAACTACCAAAAAAAATATTATTCCTTCCATAGTTAGGTACAGCAATCATGAAGCCTTGTAAATAAGGGTGATAAAAATTATTCTTTCCACTCTGTAAACTAAAAAAAAAAAAGTAGTTTTATTTCCTCAATGACAAATGTACCACACAAAGAAATGTTTCTACACAAAACGAAAATTACAGGGTTATCATCATAGACAGTTTGTTTCATTTTATTTTTCACTGATGTTCTAATTTTTATAGTTAATGAATAAATTTTAAAAGTAAAAAAAAATTAAAAAATGAATAAAAATTGAGATGATACATGCAGAACGGTTTGTAACATATTTAAAAAAATGTGTCCAATAGAGATGGTCTGAGGAGTTTAATAAAATAATCCAAGGTAGCTGAATATAATAAAAACATTGCTGACTTATGAACAACAGCAACTCCTAGAATTTAAAAGATTGATGCTTAATTTTGCAATAAGAAAAACTACTAAGAGATCTTTAAATCTAAAAGAGGCTTTCATATTATCTCTTTGTAAACCTTAATGAAACAATTGTAATAAACAATTTGTGTACTGATGATTGTTTAGTTTCATTTTGCATGAGGTATGGAAAAAATTATTTCATTACTCCACTAAGTTGAATATATTGACACTATATAGCTATGCCGTATGAAACATTTACTTGTTTTGTTTTCAGATGGCCACAGCATCACAGGCACATAAAGGTTCAGCCTTGCCAAAATAGTTGTAAACTGTGGTTGCCATTGTTAAATAAAATAGAACTGACCTTTGCTAGTTCATTATTAACAAAATAGGATGAATAAAAAGGTATGATTGTATTTCATTTTCAGGGTAACATTTCCTGTATTATAATGTGGCCATTTTTATAGAATCATTTGCCTGCCAAGCATCATCCATATGAACTGACAATTAAATTTCTTCTTTGCTGCTATTTAGCCTTTTTGATCTGTTACTCAGAGACCAGTCTCCAGGGAGTGAGCAAATTTCTCCTAAAGCAAAACCCTGTGTTTCTAGGAGCAAATAAATGGCAGCTGATACTACTCCACAGAAAAGGCAGCTGAGAACTGGTTTCACTCTTTTATTGCCCATTATTGCCCCTCAGTTGGCTTCTTGCATCTAATATACCTGCATATTCATGACAGCAATGGAAGAAGAGAAAACCTTATCCATCAAAAAAGCAGCTTCTGACTCAGCTTCTCACTCTAGCTTACTGCTCTCCCATCCCTTAGATTGAAATAGCAACTAAGATAAAACTGTTTCTTTTCTAAATAATAAGCTTGATTGGCCACTGTAAATGTGTAAATTCATTACTTGAGCTCAAGTAGTGAAAGTGCTCTGCTTCTTTCCCTGCTTTTCAAATGAGTTGAAGTGGGAATGGCCCTGTGGACTGTGAAAAATATTATATCAAGTTCTCATGAAAATTTTCTTTATGCAGCCTTTGCACTTTTCTTCTGGGCAATGGTTTTAGTATAAAAGAATGAATTCTGATTGTGTTTCTAGGAAAGAATGTTCAGTCATTCCTACCTTTTCATTATGATCAGAATTTCACCATACACATGGGGAAGGAGAGACTAGTGAGGTTTTATTGGGAACAACTCTTTCTTTTGTGTTGAACACATGGAGCTTGCTTCAATGTGTGCTTGGTAGATTTGGCATGTCTCGTCCTGTATAATATCAATACACATCAATGTTTTCTATGTCTACCTCAAAACAAGATGATTAAAGGAAAATAAACACACACACATAGATTTATATGAATACAAATATTATTATTAACACATGTAGGCAGATGAGTAGGCTCTGACCTGGTGTTTAGTTAACTGAACAGAACATGAAAAACATGATAATGTGAGTTCAGCATGAGATAATGTTGAACACAAGAAATTAGAAAATAATGACCTGATAAAATTTTCAGACAGCACTGTGAGAAATGGCAGGACTAGCCAGCATGTAGGAAGAGCCTAGAAAAGATCCAGTCTGAGTTTCTGCATGAGCTGAGGACCTAAGGTCCAGGGTGAATCACACAGGTGTTAGGTGAGCATAAAACCTCTGCTAATAGTCAACAGATCTGTGAATGTGGGTGTGACTGTGGGTTAAGGAGTAAGAGTGACTACCTATCGGCAAGTCTGTCTTCATTCCTGATCGATAGGAGGGGAGGAACACGATTTAGTGCTGTCTGTGTTCATGGGAGTGCTGCATTAAAGGCATTTGGTTTCCATGCATGTATATTTGTGTGTGTCTGTGTGTGTGTGTGTGTGTGTGTGTGTGTGTGTGTGTGCATGCACGTGCACATGGTCTTTGGAGAACACCTATTTGCTGTCTGGATCTACTGATGGAAACAGTAGCAGACTGTGATTCCTTGGAGAATGAGAGTGCACAAAATTAAGGTGTAGTGCACTGGGAATGAGGAATTCCCTATATTCTGAGGACCATCAGGTTCAGTTTCTTTAACGGTGAGGAGCACAGGAAAATTTAGTTTAAGCACTTTGGTGGTTGTGCTCTACATTCATGTTTGTCTTGCTGAGCTTTACTATGATGTGCTGCTGCTTCTAAAATGCTGAAAATCAAACAGGAGCCTTTACTGAGCAGCTCTGGTATGCTGTTTGCATTTCCTGCATTTCTCCTGCTGTGTGCTCCAGGCTACTTCTCTTCTGAAATTCAGTGTCACATATTAGATATACATGTGAAATTCAAGCACAATTCCAGGAGGAAAAAAAAAAATATAGTCTCAGCTGATTGTTATGCTTGGGTACCCAGCTGCTGAAACACAGGTATTGAGTATGAAATATTTTTTTTTTGCTCTTCAATGTGTGAGAAAAATTGGTGCTTCAGATTTAAGACCAGAATAGTCTGAATGCTGAACAGAGACCTGCCCTTATCATGCAGTTACATACTGCTAGGTAATTACAAATGTTGAGGTCACAGATACATTTTAAATTGCTTGTTTAACTGGGTTGTAAGACAGTAGGTCTGACAACAGAGAACCTATGGACCTGAAACCTGTCTTGAAGGTAAATGCTTAGTCTTTCCTCTGTATATGAATAGGTGTACTTTTGCAATTTTTCTTTGTAAATTTACCCAAATAGAAAGGAATTAATGAAATGCTTGTCCCTCTTTTAATACTCTTGGACCATGAAAGAAATATGCATCTGAAATTACTTGTTTCAATAGCTCTCTGACTAAAATGGTATTCAACCCAGTTCTAGAAATTCAACAGCGGTTTTGGAATACAATATGCTATGAATATTTGCTATGTAGAGACATTTGTTATGTCTCTTATTGCAATTCTAATATTGTGATTACAGGGACCTAAGGGCCAGGGTGAAGGGAATGGAAGGTGAGATAGTGTAGCATTCCATCCTGAAGGTAAATGGCAAAGCCTAAGCCCTGTCTCCTCTGTGTGTGTGTGTGTGTGAACATATGAAACACAAGAAAAAGAAGGAATTAAAAGACTGCATGCAGTCACAGAACCACAATATGATTATGATGCAAGACACATCATGGGGCAGCTTCAATGACTAAAGATCTGGATGGATTCAAGCTCTCCCAAAAGTAAAACAGAGTGAGGAGACAAAGTTTTGCACCTTGTGTGGAGTAGCTTGAGTGTACATTTATATTTCTAAGGGATGACTGAGAATTTATGTGTCTGGATCAGGGTATTGGGTTTGCATGGCCAAGAGTTGGTAGCGGGGTGGAGGGTGGCTACAGGGTGGCTCCTGTGAAGGGTTGCCAAAGCTTCCTCAATGTCTGTCAGAGCCAAGGGGAGAACTCACTGAAAACCTTGTTAGAGTGGAAGTAAATAACATGGTTGCTCTACTGTTCACGGTCAGTCTTTTCTCAAACATGTTGGCTGTACACATTGGTAAATTCCCTAGGAATTCCTTAGGGTATTCCCTGTAAGTTTTTGTTCTTCACACCAAAATAACAATAAAAGTTCTCAAAATTCTTAGCATTGGGAAGCTACCACTGAGAATCAGAACTCTGAGCCTGAAATGCTCTGCTGCAAGCAGAATGGTAGCAGGTACATAAATCTACATCTTTAATATTGCACTTGCAAGGACTAAGGGCAATGAGGAAGCAAACATCTTTTCTTTTCTTTTCTTTTCTTTTCTTTTCTTTTCTTTTCTTTTCTTTTCTTTTCTTTTCTTTTCTTTTCTTTTCTTTTCTTTTCTTTTCTTTTCTTTTCTTTTCTTTTCTTTTCTTTTCTTCTCTTTTCTTTTCTTTTCTTTTCTTTTCTTTTCTTTTCTTTTCTTTTCTTTTCTTTTCTTTTCTTTTCTTTTCTTTTCTTTTCTTTTCTTTTCTTTTCTTTTCTTTTCTTTTCTTTTCTTTTCTTTTCTTTTCTTTTCTTTTCTTTTCTTTTCTTTTCTTTTCTTTTCTTTTCTTTTCTTTTCTTTTCTTTTCTTTTCTTTTCTTTTCTTTTCTTTTCTTTTCTTTTCTTNTCTCTTCTCCTTTTTCTTTCTTTTCTTTTTTTCTTTTCTTGCCAATTTTCTTTTTCTCTAAATTTTAGGTGGTCTTTCACATCTGAAGATGTTTTCTGATTTGTAGACTGAGAAACTCTCTTAAAGGAAGATAGAATTTTTACAAGATATCAGAGCAACTGTGGAGAAATGCAGGGGTTAGCAGGTGTTATGTTCTACTAATAGCAGCTTAGATATTGAGCTTGAATCTTAACGGTGATTAAGATAATTTTAGCTTCTCAAAGTGGTCTAAATGTATGTATAAATTAATAGGAAACTTAGGTTACAGTCTATCTGTGTTTTGGACTCTTTTTACCTGTAAGGAAGTGGCTAAATTGTTCCTTGTGAGGTAAATTTTTTGGTAAATGTATCTCTTCCCACAAGAAAATTCTCATTTAAAAATTGCAACCCTTTGTTGAAAGGCTTTTAAAAAGTCTATATGTTTGGCGTAATTGCATCTTTAAAATGACTGAAATAATCCTCCCAACCATCCCTTCCTATTATCCAGGATTATGAATAAACCTTTAAACAAATTTACAATCTCTTAAAGGCCTGATTCTCAGCTGGTATAAATTAGCATATATTCACTGAAATGTGTAAATTGGCAAACCTCTGGTGCTAGTAAAGCTATATTGATCTAAGTCAACTAAACTGCCCAATATTCCACTGAAAACTCTTCAATAGTTTGTTTAAAATAGTGTATTACTTCCAGGATGGATTATAGGAATATAAATGTTTCCCTGTGGAGGTAAAAATCGTTGACTTTTCCCATCTCAGTAGAACATTAATAAATTAGCTGATTTCCTTAAGGCTTTCTTATACATAATTTCAAAGTGTTAAGTATGTTATCTTTAAGTCTATTTACATAATAGACAATAACAGCCATGATTTTAAAACAAAATTATTTTATTTGATTAACAGTACTTAAAAAATAATCTAGTTATATTTACTTAGTTCTGTGAAGATTCTTTTTCTGTGAGCATGAATGATACACACTTCAAAAGTAAACTATGACTAGATATTTTGCTTTTTTAATGCTTCTAACACTCAAGATGGGTACCAGTGTCAGAGAGTTTAATTTCTTGCACTTTCAGTTACACTGTACTGTACCGGTACTGCTTGCTGTCTTTTTTTTTTTTTTT
>VZTH01018750.1:24666-266527 GCA_013397815.1 Aleadryas rufinucha
TTTGGTTGGTTGGTTTTTTTTGTTTTGGTTTGGTTTGGTTTTTTGTTGTTTGTTTGTTTGTTTGTTTTAAGAGAGTTTCACACTGTGTGTTAAAGTTTAACAGGTTAAACCCTACTTCATGTCGATAAGACACACCAACATCCTTTTCAGTGACACCATAAAACATATGAAGAGTTATGGAAATATTTTGGGAGACCTATACTCACAGAAGAAGGGTAAAATGACTTTGTACGCCTACGGGTGGAAAATGTGTCTCTTCTACAAGCAGCATTGCAGAGGGGAAAATCATGAAACATAATATACAGGAAACTTGATTCTTCTCTCAAGACCATGCTCTAATTCACTGTTTACCTACAGAAGAAGCCAAAAAGATGGCTGCTTGCTTTAGTTGGATTATATGAAGACTGAATGAATGAAGTATTTGAATGAAGTTGTACAATCTATAGCGTGCAGATGGAAGTACTTACCTGTAACAGAAAAGTCATTCAACTCAAAATATCCCTAAATGTACCCCTAATACATAAGAAACAGATATCCAGGCATCAGCTCACCGTTTAAATTATATATTTGCTCACATTTGCCTGCAGATGACCATTACAAAGACCAGAAGACCAGAACTGTATGTTTTGTAACCACAAGCAATATCAGAGAACTTGCATCTTGCTAAGAATATGTCCAGTTTAAAGACAAAAGTACCACTCTTGAATTACATCAGTCAAAGATAGATCCTATTTACAGTATTTTTTTACTAGAAATCCAGGTTATATTTAATATACTTAATAATAATCATGGTTCATGTGGGCCATGTTTTTTGATAACACCATAGATAAAGCAACTTTATTTCAGTATTTATGTAATTTCACTTTTCTGCACTATAATTTAAATACATTTTGAGCAAACAGACTCTTTAAAGAGAATTTTAAAAACACTTTGACAAACAAGAATTAAAATTGTTACATAAAAACTGTTTTTGCTTTTTATAGAATATGCCCTATTGAGGTCTTCATTTATTGTGAATAACAGATTTGGGAAAATAAATATGTTGCTCCTTACTTATAAGGCCTTTGGTAGCTGTCAGAAAAATTCAAGAAATAAGACCCTACCAAAAAAGAACTAAAATATGAGTGTTTATTTAAAGACATTTTTGGAAGAGATTGCAAAACTACAGTAGTTCCTTAAGTTAGGAGCAGTGGATTAGTGGAAAATTACATTCTGTGGATTAGTAAGCAAAGTAAATGCAGGGAAATAATTCCCAGAATCTTTCATATTTACATAATCTTTCATATATATTTTATACATAATCTAAATAATGTCTCATTTTAATAAATTAATGAGTGAGTTAGGACAAACACCTAATAATTTTTCAGTCTCCTGACTATGTGTATTGGTTCTGGATGGGATGGACATAATTGCCCCATAGCAGCCCGCACGGAGCTATGTTTTGTGCTTGTAGCCAGAAGAGTTGGTAACACATCAGTGCCTTGGCTGCTGCTGAGCATCACTGGCACAGCATCAGCACTGTCTCCCCAACCCTCCCTCTCCCCTCAAAGGGCTGTAGGCTGGGGTGGGCAAGAGGCTGGGAGGGGACGCAGCCAGGACGGCTGACCCTAGCTGACCAAAGCCATATTCTGTACCATATGACATCATGCTCAGCAATGAAAGCTAGGAGAAAGGAGATGAGGAGGGGTATTAATTAAGGAGATATTTTTCTTACAAAGGAGCCACCACTCATGGTGAAGATCTACTTCCCAGGAACTAGCTGAACATCGCCTGCTGATGGAAAGTAGACGATAAATATTTTTGGTTTTCTTTGCTGCTATGTGTGACTTTTATTTATTAAATTGTCTTTGTCTCAACCCATGAGATTCTTGTCTTATTTTCTTCCCCTGTTCCAGCAAACAGAAGAAGTGAAAGGGTGGCATCAGGGCCAGCTAAGATCACTCCATCCCATTAAGACTTCCAGCTTTCAAGTATTTGTAAAGATTAATATTTTCATACAAATTATTTCATGTTTCAGTTTTCTTCTGGAGTTGAAAAACAGGGAAAAGAAAAAAATTACCTACAAGCCAATTATTCTGCTTCATGTAGAGGCAAGGCAAGGCAGCAAAATAATTAGTGGGATGTTTCAATATAAAGATCACAAAAGGGATGCCAAAGTTTCTGTTTTCAATTCTAGAAGGATGATTGAGTTTTTGTAAACAAATGATATTTCCCTTGTTATATTCTGGTTTCTCTTCTTTGCCTATTATAACATGAGAAAAACTTCCAAAGTAAAGGAAATAACTTCAACAATAATTTAGTCTCCCCATTTGTGTCTAAAATTTCTTTCCGAAATTGTGTAATTAAATGTTGAATAGTAACACTGTCTGAGCTAATGGTTTTCCATAAAAGATCCTGTAGGTCTACTGAAGTTTCTATGTAGTGCTGTTCCACTGCATGAAAAAGTGAACCCATTCAAGTGGATCAAGGTTAGCATTAGTTATAATATGTTACTTTATTGTTTCAAGAATTAATTTGTATAGAAAAAAAAGCTTTTGCAAATATTAATTGGAAGACATATTGTGCTAATGACTGAAGGTATTTTTTAGGTACAGAGCTATAGAGGTTTCCATAAATATCATTCTAGTATTATATGGAGAATAAGAAGAATTTTAAATAAAAAGTTAAAATTAATACCTTCCAATTCAATCTTTAATTGCATTGAATAATATATAAAAAATTACGTATCTCAGATGTTCTAAGAAGTGCTCTCCACATATGTTGAATCAAATCTCAAATAAGCCTATTATTTTCAATGGACATTACAATGATAAAGCAGCACAAAGTCAAACAGCAGTAGTTGAAGATCACAAAGATGAAGATCCAAAATATTTCTACTTAATTCTATATTGATCCACTAATTGTTTCACAGATTGGAGGCCAGACCCAAATAAGTACTTAGATACTCCAATGCACAGCCTTTTCAATATATAGGATTGTACAATAATAAAAGTAAATAATAATAATATTTTAAAAAAGGTCTGGGAAAAGTTAAAGCAGTAAATTTTGTGTGCAGTTTTGATTCTTTAAGGCATTAACAATATATTTTAAAAGAAACTTTAAAATCCAGAGGTTTGCCGCTATGGAGATTCAAAATGCCAAAGCCCAGTTGTGACCTGAATTCTCTTGCTCATTGAATTTAGACATGAAGGTAACCAATGCTTCTCAACAGATTAATTTTTTGTTTGCTATTACCTCAACATCTACTATTACAGCTTGTTATATAGCCAAAATTTCCCAAGAAGAGACAGGATGAGCAACCTTAAAAGGATTTAATTCCTTTTTAAGTCCAACAAACCTGCAAAAATGCATTCTTCTGCTGTTTAATAAATACATTTCTGTGATACACCTGTGAGGGAAGTCAAAGAGAATTGGGGCTGTGCAGCTTGGAGAGGATAAGGCTTCAGGGTGACCTAATTGTGGCCTTCCAGAACATAACAGGAGCCTACAAGAAAGATGGAGAGAGATTTTTTTACAAGGACATGTAGTGAAGCAAGGGAAAATGGCTTCAAACGGAAAGAGAGTAGGTTTAGAAGAGATATCAGGAAAAAATTTTTTACTGTGGGGGTAATGAGGCACTGGAGCAGGTTGCCCAGAGAAGTTGTGGATGCCCTGTCCCTGGAAGTGTTCAAGGATCAGCAACATGATCTAGTGGAAGGTACCTCTGCCAATGGCAGGGAATTGGAACTAGATGATCATAGATGGTTCTATGATTCTATAATCTTAATTCAAAGTACTTGATTCAAACTGCTCTATAGCATGGTAAATACTGGAATTAAAAGTGAGCATGGTTGCCTCTCTACTGCTAGTGTGCCTGAGTCTCTGAAAGAGAGAAACACCTGCTATTTGTGAGTACAGGCTGCTGAACAACACAGGCATACAATTCTGAGTCTATATGGCTACGGCTAAGATCAAGGAATTGGTTTTCTCTGATTATATCTGTGATTTCCTTTGTTTGTTTTGGATTCAGCCTATAAAATTTCCCTTAACTTTTCATGTTTTTCCTCATAGCTTGTTAATTTTGGGGGCTTTTTAACCCGTGTTATCCAGTTCTGAGCTATTTTCCCTTTCTCTGCCTCTATACTGCCAGCTTGCAGAGGGGTTTTACAAATGCATAAAAAATCTCCCACATGTTCCTCATCTTCAGACTTTACGGCAAGTATTGCATTTGGCAATACTTGCCCTTACATACAGGCATATGCCTCTGTGTTTTGGGGTCAGCTCCAGCAACGTCCTTTTGAAGTGCACTACGGCTCTTACCTGAGGTATGGGCAAAGGGTCCTTTTCCATTCCAAGCAAAGAGGAGCACGGGGTGTGTGACAGAGCTGCTTGTTGGGTTCCTGACAGCCAGTCAAGGTCAACCCACCACCTTGCGATAGAGTTACTATCACTTTACACGTCCAAAGAGTAGCAAAAGTAACACACAAATTCACACATTAGAAAGCAATAAAGCAACTAATTTTTTAGTGTCATAAAGTAGCCATATTAGAAGGGAATATACTGCAACTTTTACAGGGGTGTTACTATCTGCTTACTGTATATTCATTGCCTGCTCAGCAAAGGGAAGAAAAATGCATTTAACCTCTGAATTCTTAAAGTGGAGGGGGAGGGGGGGCGATTAAAAAAAAAAAGTAGGATAGAAGAATCTGAGACGTCAAACTGAGTAAATGGCTGACAAACAGCCTGATCTTTTTTTTTCAGCCTTGTCCTTTGTTTTCCCTCCAGATACACCACATCTGTTCATAAGCCTGACTTGTTATGTCATGTTTGATTTAGGCCGTACAGGGCAGGAATCCTCTTTGTGCTGCATCTGAGCGGCATATGACATGTTTACATGTGAAAATGAAATATGCCACTAGAAGAAGAGGCGTTCATCTCAGCAAGCAGGAGCATAAGCTAAACACTCTAAAACATTTTTCTGGACTCAGGTCCAAGCTTAAGGACACTCGGCGTTTTGAAGGCAGATATTTTTATGCAGCCCATGAAGACTGTAGGACAGGTACTTTGTTTGGGTTTGGCAACATTAGTAAAATGAAATTTTCTACCTTACCAAAATAAACTTCACAAAATCTCATTTTTAAGAGCTTAAGGTTTAGGTGCTTAAAGATTTAAGAGCTTAAAGCATTAAGATTTAAGCGGACTACCAATAATATAAAGTAAAATAGTATAGAACAGAACTAGTGCTACTTCTAGGGAAATTTATTTTTGAGTTACCATGAGTTGCACAATGAACTCTATCTGGAGGGAAAGAAAAGAGAGACAAAAAGACAGAGAAATATAGAATGGTACCATGTAGAGATTCATTTTTAGTGAAAAGGAGAAATCCTATATTTCCAAGAATATACATGTTCTCCACTTAATCTGTGCAAATTTTATAAATTTTACATACAATTTTCATCTATTGTTGGTAAGATAAAACTTATTTAGTTTTTTAAAAATGTCCTTTTTTTTTTTTTTTTTCCTCTTGAAAAAAAGGAATTATAAAAGTCTTTCTTTCTTTTTTTCTTTGTTTTTAACTTTTTTTTTCAAGGACACCCACCTGGAAGAAAAGTTGTAACTTTTTTCATATTCTGAAGAGATAGGAAAAAATGGCAAACGTTTATACATTTTCATTATTTTTATTATAATTTCAAACTGGTACCTGGTAGGGCAAGGACTGAAGGTCTGGGCACACAAGGGAGTCACATTCTAAGGGGCCTATTCTTTTGACAGCCATCAGTGTGCAGGCTCAGAGCAAAAATTTCATTTCAGACTGCAGACAAAGGGTTTTAAGGCCAAGGTCTCAAGATCAGGAGTTTCTCACTGTCCATCACTGTGACTGTTTAGCAAGCTACAAATTCATATAGAGAGAAAGTTCTTCATTGCACATGTCCTTAATCTGCCCTTCAGGTCTGGTCCATAGTTACTACAGACCTGAAGGGTGCATTAACGAATAGATGTATCCCTATAATATGTTTGACAGAACTTTATATGTAGGGGTTTTTTAGAACACTATAGCTTCAGAAACTTTATGTTGTATCTCACCTTTTTATTTGGGTGGGAAAAAAATCATGTGACCAAGAGGTGTCTGTGGGAGTGGTGCTGGCAAGAGAGACTGGGAGAGTTACTGGAGAGTGGGAAGTTTTTAACAGCAAAACCTTGGCATGTGAGTAATAGGCTATTTCACCATTCTACTAATACTGTTGATGTTAACAAGGACAGACCTGTCAACAGTGTAGCTGAACTACTGACATTTGTCATCTCTTGTCAGCTCTCACATCTCTTTTCAGTTGGGGCTGTACTTTCCTAGAATGTCAGATTTTTGAGAAGAGCCCATTTATGATACTCATAAGGCAAATACAAGGGTACAATGAAGCGGATTTCCATGAGTAATTACATCTGTCAGCAGTGGCAGTATTTATGATCCAGAATCATTAACAAGACACAGAAGCTACCAGGATTTTGACTGTACCATCTGAATGAGTGACTGCTATTGTCAGCCACTGAATGCCCCAAGGAAAGGTGGGCATGATGGCTTTTTGAAGCCCCAGCAAGAATGACAATGTCCTGGTGGAAAACAAGCGAAGAAGTTGGTATTTCCTTGATTCATACCTGCAGAACTGTTAGCCTCGAGCAACACAGCATGATTGGCTTATGCATGATTGCATTTTGAGTGTTAGTTTGATTTCTGCATACGAGCTTTCAAGGATAGAATGAAAACAGCTATTCATAAATGCAATCCCAGTTGTTCTCTTTTCTGTTGTCTGGTCTGAGAGCAGAGGATCTGATGTCAAAAGAGTTGGAATTTTAGGTATGGAATTTCTGTGTATAATTTCAATGATGACAAAAGGAGCCTGGCTACCTGACTCTCTCAAAGGTGTAATAAGCCAAAATTTTTAGGGACTATGAATATCTGTGGTCATAGTATACCATCCAGCACTTTTTATCAAACAGAAGAAATATTATCCCTCCTATAGTTATCTTTTGCCTACCCAAGGCAAATATATGAGATATATGAGAGCAATCTCACAGGTATCTATCAGTAGATGATACAGATAGATGTAGATGTAGATGTAGATGTAGATGTAGATGTAGATGTAGATGTAGATGTAGATGCAGATGTAGTCAGAGACATAGATATGAAAAGAAACCCAGAAAATAATACCAAGGAGGGGTGAATACTTGTGGGGATAAAAGGTCTTTTGTCTACTCATTGATTAGATAAGGATTCCAGGAATGGAGGTTAGTATCAATTGTGTCCATTTGTTTGGGTTTGGCTTTTTTTCAATTAAGAATATCTCAAACATTTGAGGTACAAGTATGGACACATAATCATAGTTTGTCTTTTAAAAAATGAGACCTATAAAAAAACATTATCCTTTAATACATTTTCTGAAGACACTTATTTTTTCTAGTGTATAATAAAGTTTATAAAAAGGAAAAATGTTTCTGTAGACATTAATAAGGAAACCAAACAACAAAACAGCAAAAGATGTTAGTAAGTGAGAATTTAAGAACAGATACTGTTCCTGACGCCCTACTGCAAGGGATTGTGCTTCTACATTTCGCACAGCAAAAATAACACTGACTGGATCAGCAGAATAGTAATACTGTCATTTGCCCTCAGTGTCAAGCTCACAGATTTGCAGTAGTCTCTATCAAAAGCTGTAGTAATACCAATGTGAATTCCTTAGATTCTGCTTTCTGTAATTTTGTAATCCATGGTCTTGGATTCCAGCAAAATTTAGGTTGGATACAGTGGTGTCTGTTGATTCAGAACAGATTACAAAGCCAATCAGATTTTTAGGGCTAAGAAGGAAAGGTAGATTTACCCAAATAAAATCCAATAGGAATGCATAACTTTTGAGATCAAAGTAATCTTCTAGTTTTTGTTATCCAAACCCACGTTGTAGCAATAATTCCATTAGCAATAGTTGACATTTGAATACAGCATAAGCATTTCAGTGACAATTAGGATTTTTACAATACTTTGATTTATACTTTACTACCAGTAATTTCATGAAAGGAAATCAGCCTGAAGAAGAATAATTTGGTGTGTACAGTGAGAAACAGTGACTATAACCTGATTAATTTTAAACAAAATCTAGTAAATTAGGCTGACATTATCATAGTACTGATTTCAATTTAAATTAAGTTTTGTGCATAAACATTATTTTTTGTGTTCACAGAAGTTAATTTCTGCTTAATATCATTATATTGTAAATACCAATTGAATTGGGATACATCTAGAACAGTGGAAACAGGGCTTCATTTGAGTTAATGAAGATATATTTATTTCTAGGTATATTTTCAGGTCCTCAGTGGGGATGGCTTGAAAGCAGGCTGAAACACAGCGTGCTTGGTGACCTTTGTTCCATCTGTTCACAAAAGGGCCTTGTGATACCCATAACTCAGCTTCTGCATATTGCACCCCAGAAGTCTTAAAAAACCTTGCCTGTCCTCCATCAGTAATATGATACTTCTTCAAGGCATGTAAAATATGTGTTGATGGCTTAAAGCGAAGCAGGCAATCTATGACCATTCCCAGCTCATCCACAGCACTTGTAGATCTGTTCTTGATTTCCTAAAACAAAGAATCAGTGTTTTCTGTTTCAGATGCTGTATTTTTTTCTTTTTTTTCTAGCACCTGTGCCTGAACATAGAATCCTGAATTTAGTTCTGGGATTCATGATGCAGGAAAGACACGTGTCTGTTAGAGCAGGTCCAAAGGACGACCATGAAGATGATCAGAAGGCTGAAGCATCCCTCCTATGACAACAGGTTGAGGGAGCTAGGGTTGTTCAGCCTGGAGAAAAGAAGGCTCTTATTGCAGCCTTTCAGTTCTTAAGGAGGGTTTATAAGAAAGAGAGAGGTATTTTAAGAGGATCTGTAGGGCAATGGTTTTAAACTGAAAGAGGGTAGGTATAGACTGGCCATTTAGATTGCCTGTATTCTTTATAAGGAGGTCGGTGTAATACTGGCAGTTTGCCCTTAGAAGATGTTGGTGTCTCATCACTGGAAGTGTTCAAAGTCAGGCTGGATGGAACTTGAGCAACCTAATCTAGTGGAAAGTGTCCCTGCCCATGGCCAGAGGGTTGGACTGAATGATCATTGATGGTTCCTTCCAATCCAATCCACTCCATAATTCTATAAGAAATGGAAAAACAATAATTTGGAAAATAAGTACATCACATTTGACACAGGCAGGATGAAGCACATATGCATACATAAAATGCAGAATAGAAGCAATTTAAATTAGTTCTACCATTGACTTTATGTTGGTATGAATCCGTGATCGTTAGAAAGACAATAAATATATTCCAGTTTATACTTATTACAATTTGTTTGGTTTCTTTTCCTCAGAAGAAAGGGTTACATTTTTAAATATCCATAAGTGTTACCTAAATGAGTTAGCAGTTCATGATGCAACTGTTATACACTCTTTGAAGAAAAGAGCATTGCTTTTGTTTAAGTTTGCATTATATGAACTTGTTCATGGGAGGCTGATGCAGATTAGGGAGGAAAAGAGATGGCATTGGTAAAGACGTATTTAGATCACTATAGTATATGAAAAGAGGTCATCTGTAGGAGAAATATATAAATATAAACATGCAATTTGGTTTAAAATATAAGTCCTAAAAGAGGGTATTATTACGACAGCAATATAGAATTATTTGCACTAACATTTTGATATTATTGTAAGAGGACATTATCTTAGACCTTTACTACTATTAAGGAAAATGAAAATCGTAATTTACACTGAGAGCTCTAATAAGCTCATCAAGATTTGAATCCTTAATATGTACATTTAGTTCAACACGTCTGTCTCTGGTGAAATCAATTAAGTAAATTAAAAGTCACTTTTTAATTATTCCATTTTGTTATATTTTAATACATTTACTAATTGCTTAAAAGTTCTCTTTGTAAAAGGACTGAAATCAGATTTCTGGCCCATCAGTCTTCTCATGTCATCACATATTTTTCTGATTTATTTGTTGGGAAATGAAATACTGAGACAATTGTTCTAGCAATATTTATGTCTTTGTAGGTAACTAGATTTAAGTGTTTCTAACTTAGAGATAAAATATTCTTTCATATTCTGATTTTGGAGATTTTTGGAGGAGGAACAGAAAACTAAATTCATGTTTGCACTATATATTTGAGATTCTCGCCACACAAAATTTTCACCTTAGAAAGAAGTCAAGAGAAGACTAAAATGCCCTCAACGCTGCAAGTTCATATCTGGCCTATCTCACATTAAAATCCACAGAGAAAATATTGCATCAAACAATATTGACAGTCAGTAGATAGTAAATTTAGACCCCCACTTCAAATATTCCAAAGGAAAATGAGTCAATCTCATTTTTAAATATATCTGATTTAAAAGTATACATACAATTTATGTCAAAATGGAAAGACAGATGAAACCTTAGTTTTTAGTTCAGATCTCAAAACATAAAACAGCAAAAGATATGCCAAGTACTAACACAACTATTATTTTCCTTTTATGGATATAATTCTTCATCCACTACCTTCCTTTCCTTTAATTTTAATCATATAGTTGTCTTGTTTGGTTTTTTTTTCAGTTGAATTTTAACAGAATATTATGATGTTTACATACCTTCACTCTTTTCCCTGAGTCAAGTTTCTAGTTCTCCATCTTTTTCTAGGAGACAGCAACATGGAGTAGATGAAGGATTGGGTCAAATCATAAATGACAAAGAATCAAGACAATACAAAAGTAATTTGTTGTCTGAGGTCCAACACATAATGGAATTTTGTGTAAGGAGTGAGCTACTTTAAATTTTTCTAGCAGGTATATGGGCAAGCAACCTTTGAACTTTCAGTGTTCCTATCACAGGAAAATTTTTCCCTAAGTAAACGTAAGAAATAAGAGAACCCTTGAATGTGTAATTAACATTACCATTTATTGTGATGGTATTTAGTTTCTGTGTGACTGAACACATTTAGTTACTATGTAGGAATATGGAAAATTTCTTCCAATTTCATGTACCTATCTGCAGGTACCAGCTTCCTAATGGATGATATCTGAAGGCTTCAGTGCATATACCCAAAGAGCATTCCTCTGCATGGTTTTATACAGTTTACAACTCTGTATTCAACTGTATTAACATCCATGTACGAGAGTAAACTAAAATTAAAAAGCCAGTCAAACATCTGCTGTATTTCTGGAAGACATTTTTTGAGTTAGACTGGCAGACCCAACAATATTGACCAGTGGTGTACAGATCAGCAAGGCTACATGTTATACCCATTAAAATATTTTTTTTCTTCTGTTGGATCATCTCCATAATTTTTTCTCTATATAACAATATGAATTGCTAATTGTGTTGTGTGAAAACACAAATTTACACAAAATGAGAGCAATTTTGATCTCAGTGTTATTTATAGACACTGAAAATTAATCGCAATACAATAATGTAAATACTAGCATACAGAAAAAGTTGTATTGAAAAGTCATGGAAAAATAACATCTCACTATATTACTAAAGGTAATCGAGTTTAACTGCAGACTTAATATTTGTTAGTATTCATTAGAGTTCTCTTCTTTTTCTGAATTTTAGTTCAATACCATAAGGTTCATGATCTTTTAATATATTCAGTTACATGCGTTGTACAAAAAGTACATGCCTACTGTTCATCGGCAAAGTGGAATGAACTCTGGCAGCATTCAGAATTAGCACAAATACAATTTCAATTTTTCTAAGAGTTTTTTTACCTGTGAAATTAAAGGAACATGTTGAAATACTCTGATTTGTTTGATCAATTCCAAGCTTGCTGGCCAACACAAATTTTTGCAAGCAGTGTTTAAATATATTACAATTTTTGATTCAAGCACTTCTATAAATACATTAAACAATTTGTGAAAAGTGAGTCACTGTGAAATGGTGTATTACTGAATTTGTATTCAAGAAGAACTATAATAGTTTAGTTTATTTTCCTATTTAAAAGGTTAGATATAGTAATCTAATAATTATTATCATTTCTTTTCTCTGAGTATATATATATTGTATCCTACAATGCATCATAATCTATTTCTATTACTGCATCACACTGATTTGGCCATATAGAAAAAATTCAATATATATTCAGTGTAAATCATATACAAAATACTTAACATCAATTCTTAATAAAATATGTGTATGTGCTTACTTTTATCAATATGCAGAAAACTCTTTACCAGTGCAATGTTATACAAGAAAAGCATATTATTTCATATAGGCCTAAGCCTCAAATTTAACATCCAGTTTCTCCTCCTAGTGAACTAACCTTTTGTCTTGCTATGCTTGACAGTAAACAGCCTACGGTGATTTTTCCCTTAAAAATATTCCCATCACATGTTTTACTGTCAGAGTGATTTAGGCCACTGTTTCTGGAAATGGTTGAAGCTGCTTCTTTTTGCTACACAAGTATTTGCATGATGAAAGCAATCATATATTGTGTGTCTCATTAAAGACATTTTCTAGCCTTATCACGACTTCTTAAAAGAAGCAACCAACTTCATATGTACATAAATAAACTTATCTGGAAATCTATCCTAAGACAAGCTAAAAGAAACAAATTGTATAATCAGAGTATCTGGATATGTGTACGATAAATGATAGGGATTGTTGTGCTCATATAGATTTATTTCACTGAAAGAGTAACATTAGTGAGTAATATGTTATTAACACTAGATTATTTATGTCCTTAAGAAAATATTATTGCAGAGAACTGAAGATAAAAAAGGGGTTGCAGAAGTTTTAATTGCTTAAAAACTCTATAGTAGATGAATAATAATGATTAGCTTTTTGAATATTTTATTGATATCACTGAAATCTTGTCTTCTTTTTTTTTTCCCTGCTGAAATAATTTGTTTCTGGGGAAAAAATACAGTATCTCAGAAACATATGTTTTAGGCTTTTTAATTTATTTTTTTAATATGCCACCTGGATGAGAGGTCTATGATATACTCTGGCATGTCAACACTAAAGAAGAAGTTGACATCAAGTTATCAAAGCATACATTATATTACTAAGGAATCGGGAAAACAAAAAGATAAAGTTCCTAATTTTCACTTCTGTGAGACATCACAGTGCTATTTTTAAAACTAGTTTTTTGGACAACTTGGTTTATTCTGACCTAATGTGACAAGCATGTGAAAAATTCCGAGGCATAGGATTCAGTCTATAATGTATATTGAGAGGTGGACTAGATGACCTTTAAAATTCCCTTCCAATTCAAGCTATTCTATGATTCTATATAGATTTACGCATTATATAGTAAGTAGGTGTGCTAGGAAATGTAAGTAGATAATAGTAGTGGTAGTGCATATGGCATATAAAATTCAGCATACTTGCCAATGTGGATTAACTATGTAAGCACCCTAATAGGATAACTGTAATAGTGCCTCCTGATTATTAAGGTTTGCCTTCCTTTTCTCAGACTTTATTTCCATATAGTGGTGTATTAAAGAGAACTGAGCTGAAGTTCTGCATAATTGTCTGCATCACTCTGAATTTTGGGCAACTTTTTGTTTACATGATTACCTGATTCTGAGAAAATGGCTAGAGTTCTTGACATTTTACACCGTGCTTTGTGGTGCTTTGGAGCCATTTGGAACTGGCTGTGTCTGGCACAGGACAGCCCCTGCCTGGTCTTCTCAGAGGCTATTCCTGCAGCCCACCCCACTCCCAAAATCTTGAGACCTACACCCAATTCAACCACCATTATAGTAAAAAAGTATTTGCTCATGTATGAGAATTCCCTGCATCTCTGCTTTGCTCATTGCTTCTCATGCTCTCACTGGGCCCCACTAAGAAAAGTCTGGCTTTATTTTCTTTGTTTCCTCACCATCAGGCATTTGTACATATAGACAAAATCCCATAAATACTCCAGACTTCACTCTACCAAGCTGAACAGCCCCAGATTTCTCAGCCTCTCCTTATGTGACAGATGTTTCAGTTCCTTCGTCATCTTGGTGGCCCTTCCCTAGACTCTCTCTAGTATGTCCATGTCTCTCCTGTACTGGAGAATCCAGAACTGGACCCTGAGCTCCAGATGGCCTCACCAGTGCAAAGCAGAGAGGAAGGATCATTTTCCTTGACCTGCTGCTGACACTTTTCATAACGTAACACAGGAAGCTCTTGGTTTTCTTTGCTTCAAGGGTGCATTGCTGCTTTGTGTTCAGCTTGTTTACTAGGACCTAGAGGTTCTTTTCTGCAAAGCTGCTTTCATATTTGAGTTCCCCTAGAACTCACTGAATATACCATCAAATGCTAACACTTTTTAAACTGTTCTTTTCAGTTATTTATTTTAAAATGTCTTTACTCAGGTGCAATACTCTGACTAATCCCCAATAAAAATTGTTTCAATGTTCAAATTTCTCTACTGGCCTCTCTCATAAACTTTGAAGCAAATAATTGATTTAGCTTCATTTGCACTGGTTTTATACTCTTGAAATCCTATTTTACACTCTGATTACCTCTCATGTCTTTTTGATTCTCTGGCAGAATCCTTGATTCTGACTTTTTGATGAAAAAAATAAATTGCATCCAGTGAAGGAAAAAGCGTTTCACAGCAATTTTTCTTAGACAAAAATATGTGTTTTGACTATTCTAGGACAACCTCTATATACAGAAATCTTAATAATAATATCTTGAAAAAGTTTCTTGCTTCTTAGAGACTCCAAAAATCATGACCTATATGAAAATTCGTTGCAAAGGGATGCTATAAATGGCCACTGACTCCAAAACCTCTGGCCCAGGACCCCTACTGTTAGTTTTTGAAACCCAGCCTCAGTGCACAGTGACAGACAGACACACAGACACATAACACCAACAGGGCCAGTCACACAGTTGGCCGCAGACAAGATGCTGCCTTCAACACCACCCACATACAAGAGTCCCACCAGACACAAGCCCAGACGGCCACATCCCCTCCTCTTTTTGGGCTGCCAGAGGCAGGAGTGCACCAGTGAAGCAGTGTAGAGACAAAAACATCACACTCTCAAGGCTGACAAGCTGAAACACATTTGTGAATCCCTCAAGAACTGGTCTGATACCCCCACCTGCATCCCAGCTTCTCCTACCTACATACATCTTTTTTACATTACAAACCCTCAGATTTGCACTCTTACCAGTGTTGGAGCTCAAGTTTGCCTGTAGTTTTCTCATAGCCCATTAATCAGTGTGATTTGTAAGGACTGATTCTTATCTTTGTCTTCATCATATTTGTCGGATTTATTTCTCTGCGTATTTTCTTTATAGCTTCCTCATTTTCCTTAACATCCCATTTGACATCATCTTTGATCAGTTAATTTTACTGGAATAAACATTTTCACATTTCAGGTACTCTAATCAGTTAGTCTGACTCACCAGCTTTGGTTCTTGTTACTGCCTGCTTAACTATTTTTGTGTCTGATTTATGTCTCTGTGTGTTTTGTTTATGGCTTCTTCCTTTTTGTATTACCCATTTTTGCATTGAAAAGTCACAGACACATACCCCTGAGGGAGAAGAGCCTCTCTCTCCCACTTTCTACTACAATCTATTTCAATGCCATAATGTAATGGCTGCTAGGGTTCATCGGTATTCAAAGACAGTTAGACTATTTTTCTCAATGACCCTGTAGCTGAGATACTTAATTCTGATTGACATTTATTCTTTTCTATTTGCCTAGGACTATTTGTTAATATTGAAAATGTTCTTTTGATATATTTGATAGTGTAATGCTAATACGTAAGTTCTCCAGATTTAGGTATGGAATTTTCATGTAGGACAACAAAAATTTTCCATGTAAATCAAGGATCGGAAAGTTAATTACAATAAATTTATATGTTGCATTTGTTTTTTTCAAGACATAATGTGATATCTTAGCTTGTTCCATTTACTATATCTACCAAATACAATTGTGAGGTTTTTTTGTTGAAGCATATTGCTGCATCCCAATAATTATCCTCTCAAACAATACTTGAAATGCTTATAATAAATCCTGTTATTTCATTTACCACTGCTCTGCAAGATACCAACATTTTTAGTCAGATAGTATTTATACAGAAATAGAGTTTGGAATTGCTTCAAGAACCTATTTCAATGCTTTACACTTGATAAGTGATATTTTTGAAACAGTTCTCTGCCATGTGCTCACTGTAATTCAAGCTTGCAGGTGGCTCTTCCTTACCGTGGTTTAGCACTGGCAGAAAACATCCTCGTTTATCCACTTGTTTCCTCTTCACAGCAGGGATGGGAGACAGAATCAGAAGAACAAAAGTGAGAAAACTCACTTTAATAGATGAAGCAAAAGCTGGGCATGCAAGCAAAACAAAACAAGGAATTCATTCACCACTCTCCATGGGAAGGTGGGTGTTCAGCCATCTCCAGGAAATCAGGGCTCCATCACATGTAATGGTGACTTGGGAAGTACAAATGTATCCTGCGCTTCCCTTCCTCCTCCTTCCCACAGTTTTATTGCTGATCATGACACCATATGGCATGGAATATCCCTTTCTTCAGCTGGGGTGAGCTGCCCTGGCTTGCTCCCCTCCTAATCTTTTGTGTACCCCCAGCCTGATCACTGGTGGGGTGGTGTGAGGAGCAGAAATATCCTTGATGCTCAGACAATAACTAAGACTTGAGTGTGTTATCAACACTGTTTTGGTCACAAATCCAAAACACAGCACCATGGAAGCTACTCTGAAGAAAATTAAGTCTATTGCAAGTGAAAGCCGTACATTCGCAGTAAGTCCCAGGGGAGTGGAGTAAGAGTACTCCTATTGCCTTAATGTAGTTTACAGTGCCTTGGTTAGTCCCTAGTGTAAGAAAGAGAGACACACAGAGTACTCCAGAAAGCAACTCAAAGGATCCAAGTGTTTTTATTCTTATCTATGCAGAAGTTAAGGAAATGGAAGCATTCAATAAAAATAAAATATTAAAACACCTTGTTCTCTCCTCTATCAACGTTTACAGCCTTAAGTACCTTGGTAGAACCTAAATAAAATTTTTATAATTACATTGGCAAAGGAGTAGGGGGAGATTGCATGACCTGAAAACCAAATGCCTGTGATATTTCACAATTACTTAAACCACAGTTTTCTGTATGGTTTGAATACCTGTTCTCTGCATTTGCAATAGATAGAACAGATCAGAAAAACAGTGAGAAAAGGAGAACCTTAACAGGTGAAGACAGAAGTACGATATATCACAATTTATTCCCTTGCACTGATGATCTCTTGTCTTCCAGTCCAGGAAAAATTAAGATAATTAAGACTGGTAATTATGCTGTTATGAAAAAAAACTAGCTGAGGTGGTTTTCTTCTTTTTCAATGCTAGCAGGATAAAGCAGGATTTATTATGATGCATATCAGAGAACAAAACATGATGAATTAAAAAAACCAGAAGATTGATCATTGATCAAAGTTGTTTCAAGAACAATGCAGGCAAACTATTATTATTCTCTGTATGGAAAATACATATTCTCTCTCAGCTTTGAAGGTTTTTAAATGGACTTTGATCCTAAAAGCCTAGCATGACAAGATGTCCTGACAAGCATATAAATAAAAGCTCTAGTATGTTTAATCAAAACTAGAAATGGAAGATTTCTTTCTGAAAAGAGAAATTTCTCTAAGGAATATAATTACATGAAGGAACCAGAGTTATTTAATGATTTAGGCAAAACACAGGAAAATGCATTTGGGGCAATGTGATTCAAAACTTCAGATATTTCATTTTGTTCGAAAGAGACATTAATGTATTCTTGAACATGGATGAAGAAGGGGATAAAGAGGCATGTTAAATAATTCAAACCCCAAATGATATGTTTGTTTTAAATTTCTGTTCTCTGTCTAACATCTAGTTTTGTAGGTTGAAGACAAAACAGAATATAGTACACTGTCTGAAAAAAAATATATTTTTAAGTAGTTATATTTCAAATTGTTTAACAACTGAATGAAAAATTTATTTGCACAGAATCACTTCCAGTTAGAATATAGCTTCAATATTGATACAGAAGAGAGGGTGTTTTTGTGTATATCTGCAAATTGAAATATTTATTATAGTATTTGGAATTTTACCTCATAAGCATAAGGTTGTTTTTCTATGATCTGCCTCTGCCAGAGGTGTAAATTGCTGCCAAACCCTGTGAGCTCCTTTTCAAAACACAAAAACATATTCAGATGTATAAATCTCTAAATATTGCTCATGGAAAGCCTTAATTTTAGATTGCTACATTCATGGAGTTAGTCCATCCTTGGCCTTGCCTTCTATTCATGAAGTTAGTCCCTCCATCCTTGCCTTCCATTCTTAAAAGTGTTATAGAAACCCAAGCAAAGTTTCGGGGGTTTTGGTTTTGGTTGGATATTTTTAAAATTATTACTCGCAAGGCTTTTGTAATAGGTCTTTCTTTAGCTGCATTTGCTGTCATTAGCAGCTATACACTTTTAAAGAAAATAGAGTTTTAGTTCCTACTTGGCAGGAATTCTTAATAGTGATTTTAACAATGTGGCCTAAATTTGTTTGGGGCATATTGGAACTAATGGAGTTGGAAATCCATGTTTCATAGCCGGAAACTCCAGCTGTCAAGAGCACATTTCCATTTTGTCTTACTTGCACATTTATCACTATAGAGTGAGATCCTGGTATACAAGGGCATATGTTCTGATTGTTTTCTGAAATTATTTAATGATGTTTTCCTTTTTCTTTCTTCACAGTCTCTGTGGGGTTTTTTCTGTCCAAGCATCAATAATGGGTTTGTAGGACACATCACCTTTAACAGCTGTTTCTTCTTTGCTTCTGGGCAACCTCTATGGCATAAGTTCCCTTGCCCAGTCTGAACAATTGTTTTTGAAATGGTCAGAAATCTGTTGTATTTGAATGTTAAATGTGACACAGGTAATTGGCTACAACTCCCCATGTCATATACAATACTATGAGGTACAATTTCTGTGTAGCTCTTAGTATCTGATGGATCATCAGCTCTCAAGAGAGGTAATACATGATATTATCTTAATACAAAATATGTGTCTACTCAGACCATTTTGACTGTATGCACCTGCAAGAAGCTTTTTTCTCTTCTTTTCTCTCCTGTCCCTGAAAGTTTATGGAAGTTTATATAACACTCATGTGTCAAATGTTTCATATTTGAAAAGAATTATCATATTGTTGTACCTACTTGTTGCATTTATTTAATGAATTAAATACAAAAATAGACACTTGAATGGAAAAAAAGGTGACTGATTACACTGGTTTTGTATGACATTTATGTTAGAATTTTCAGACTCTTTTTGTAGCAGTCCAGGAGCCAGAACTCAAAGAGATCTGAAATTATTTTTTTTTTTAGTAAGTCTCTGTTGCAGAGGCATTAAACCTCTAAACCTCCAAGGATTCATCCAGCACGTTTTAGCATGACATCTCTTTATTCTCAGAATCTATGTAAACAAAGTGATAAATGTGTTTCTAACAAAATTATAACAGTTCAGTGAGATATTGACTCGTGATTTTGGGTTATCTATACATAATGCAATAACATATAAATTTGGGAGAACAAAAGCGAGTAATGAAATAAGTAATTGCAGAAATATCACAGACTTTCCAACAAGGAAAACAGACGTCTCTATAATGGCTGTAGTATTGTACAAAAAGAAATTAATACATTTCAAAATAACAGCTATTAAAGGATTAGCTACTTTTAAAAATGCATTTAAAAAAATGCTTCCCCTATTTTTCTGTTTACTGAGAATTATACTACAGTAGGATATCTAGCTTCTGTATCTCTTATAAATGCAAGCTTTATCTGCACTGCATTTTGAGAAAAGTCTCTAGAGTATTGGACATACTAAACACACTTCTCTGCTGTGTATAAACAACCTTCAAGAGCAGGCTCTGGCACAGACAGTGCACATCCTTCGAAATACAGAGGACCCTCTCATGATTCATTTTCTATTGTTGTGTGGTACATAACCTATCATCATAGTAATTTTGATACATCTAAGTAAAAATTACAACTTGACAATGACAACTTGATAGCCTGTGCAGTGTGAAACATATGATGAAACTGAATAGATGTGTTGTGTGTGTGTGAGGTGTATATATGTACACACATTCCAGTTTGGAAACAGGTATCTCTGTGATGAGACTATTTAGGAGGCTAAATTGAGTTAGTCAAAAAAATTTAAGAAGAAAGCCATTTATTAGCAACATGTTTCGTGCTAATGGCTAATTCTTAATCATTATCACTATTTATTGCTGCATATAAAACCCTGCTAGGTCTTAACACTTCTAAATTAGCTCTGAGTAGACATTGCAGCAGAGGTGATGATAAAAAGCACAAAAGTGAGCACTCAAGCATATAATCTCTTTCTTCCCCAGTTTTCCCTACTTATGCGTGGTGTTCTGGTTTTGTTCACTCACCCTTCCCTCATCCTCTGCTCCTGACGCTGATTAATCTTGTTTTTAGTCTTGCCAGTCATCCTTCTGGTGTGCTCAGTAGGATGCCTCGCCTTTTTGCAGTCCATTGTACTTATTTTTTCCTTTGTTCCATATCTGGAAATTGCTGCATGGGTCTCTGTTCACACATTTTTATGTGCCCTCTAAGCGCAATTATACATGTCTTTGACCCATCGGTGGTCAGATTGCTCACATATTTTGTAAGACATGTATTTTTTGTTCAGCAATGCCATCACAGTTAGAAAGTGCTTGTGCTTTGCTAGTGATTCTGACAAGTCTAAATGCATGCTTCCGTTTGGATTTAAGGCTACCCAATACCAGTTATATACTAATTAGTAGTGTTATTACTTACAGATGCCACAATCCTGGGTTTTTTGCTGCATAGGATCTTAGAATAGGAATGAAGGTCAGTGACTTACTTTTTTATGTGTGAAACCGGCATGACACTGAAATAGCAGGACTACTAATAAATCATCAAAGGTAAGGTAATAATTATTGAAGGACAGAGCCCTGAGAGAGAGGTGTTTCAACATTTTCAAAGTGCAGCTACCCAATATATGTAAAACATACTGAAAAGAGTAAAGGAAACACATGTATAACAATTTTAAGGAGACCTTTCCCTAAATAGTAATTTTTTTATCTTAGGTACATTCTTTTTCCTGCAAAAAATCGCTCTGGGTAAATAATGGTCATTTTACTAGACAATGTAGACTGCAATTAAACAGAGACACTCTCCAAAATTTTGCTTGTGTAACAAGTTGGTTCATTTAGGGGGAAAAGATTTTATCACATCGTAAAAACTTCACAGGATCATACCATTACTGAGTAATTCCAAGATCTTAGGTCTCTAACCTCCCCTCAAAATAGGATCAGGTGCAAAATTAGATAAGACAGCTCAGAATTTTTCAAGTTAGGTCTTGGAAACCTCTAAGGACAGAGAGAGCACAATACCTCTGCTCAGCCTGCTCTACTGTTTGATGCATCTTATATTTCCATTAAACTATCTACATTTCCTTTGTTTTTCTAAACTTTATATGGGGGGGGAAATAGGTGTTTTAGTGCTGCTACTGCAGGAAAGTAGACTCATTTAGAATGACTCTTTTCAGTCGTACTCTGAGTAGATCCAAATAAAATAGTAATTCCTACGAATAGTATAGCTTTAGGTTTTCACATTAAAGACTGCGTATACTTTGTATTCTCTAAATTGAGTACCTCTCATTTGTAGAGATCATAATTCTTTACCTTCTCTGGCATACAGGGAAGTAGGATTATATGGTTATATTTCTTGAATAATTTTACTGTGGGATTTTCTGTCTTATACTGTACTCTCAGCTGTGGAAAAAATATTTCAGAAGTTGTTTTTAATTGTAGTGGAACTAATTACTTACTCATTAAGAAAAAAATTATCAAACTAACTGTGAACTCTTTAATAAAGTGGGCACCAAGCAGCTGTTGAATCCATTTTCCATTACTGTTATGAGGATGTAAAATGAAGACACCATATATATATTCATATAAACCCTTTGGTTAACTAAACAGTAATTTTAAAATACTCTGTTATAACTAATAGCTATGTTTTACCCTGTTGCATTTACACTAAAACACCTGGCTGCAAAGCTCCATTAGTGAACATTTTCATTCTGTAGTGTTGGCATTAATGTCTGTGGCAGTGCAGAGAAGCTTTTACAAGCTCACTTGAAGTGCTTCCATGAATACATTGTTTTGGTGTCATATGTGTACTTCTGGTTATTGTATGCATTTTTTCCTCTTAAATTAAAAAGCATCCTCTGAACTGCTAAATTTGAAGATCTTTGCCCAACATTTTTAAGGTACCTCTGTGACACAAGTTGCAATTAATGAATTCATGTGAACACTGTTGCTAAAGAACATCCTTTACAAATACTGTAGCTCTGGTTACAGATATGAAAAACAGCTTAAGTGTTCATATTAAAGATCTATACAGGAATTTCAGGTTTCAACTGCACTGTGAGTTGCTTGTAAAATTAAGGCCTTCTTTACACAAAAACTTTTGCTGTGTTGCCAACTCAGTTGCCAAATCAGAGCATTGCTTGCATTTGAAAAACCTTTTCGAGATCATCTAGTCCAGTCCTGCAAATGATGCCATCTCTTTTGGCATATTTTGATGTATAGCCCTGTGAACTGAATTTAGGACCAAATATATACTACTCTTCATTAAATAATGATTTGCCTTGTTCCCAGGAGACTTGGGCTCTCTGCCCAGGCTCTGAAGCAGCTGCTGCCTTCTCATTGACAGGTTCAACCACTAGCAAAGCTGCGCACATGTCCCAGCCATACACAGGGGACACTGACAAGGCTGGTTACACAGGCAGCCACACACAGGACTCACACCAGACACAAACATGGACAGCCACATCCTTTCCTCCTTCTGGCTGGCAGAGGCAGGAGGTGCGACACAGCACAGATACGACACTCTTCAAGTTCACAAGGACACACAGAGATACATATTCCCCAAGCACCAGCACAGCTCCTCTGCTGCCTTACACCCCTGACAGGATCCTGTCCTCTTTTACTCATCCCTCATTCCAGCCATTCTCTGGCTGGTGCAGCTGGATGCTCATTGCAAACATGAAGCACTCCCACAGGCATCCTACAATGATGGGTGCTCCTGAAAATCAGCACACACCCTCCACTCAACAAACCCCCCAGCCTGGACCTGAGGTCTACCTGCTCATGAGCACTTCAGACTTAAAATTTGACAGCAAATGCACATGCACACCTGGTTTGGTGAACATACAGACACTTTCTCCCATCAGTCAGCACCAGACACATGGCCTCTGGCCATTCAGTCCTGCTCCAGTGGCTGGTGCTGAGCCTGTTACCTGTCTCACTCACCCTGGTCCCCCAGTAGCTGGTTTTCAGACACAAACCATTCCTGTCTCAGTAGATGGAGGCTAATGGTGCCTGCTGTCTCCAGTGGTTGATGCTGACACCTCATGGGCTGCAGTAGCTCACACCACAGTCCAAGAGCACCTCCAGCCCTTTTCTAACTCAAGCAGCTGAACACCCAGCACTCTCATGCCAGTCCCTCCAGTAGTTTGCACTGAATCTTTGCAGAGTCAAATATACACAGGACAGTTTGACACAGTTAGTCAGGAGAATGTTCAGTAAGACAGGACAGACTGCAGCAATCAGGCCTAAAGCTCAACCAGACAAGCATACTGGCTGTCCCTGTTTTACATATAACCTGAGGTTTTTAATGCCTTTTGCTATCTACAGCTCCTCTTTGTTCCTCCTTTCTCACTTCCTTACTCTTCCTTCCCACGATCTTGTATAGTCCTACAGATTCCCTCATGCCTTGTTGGGTGAGAGGGATTTTGCCCCAGTTTACCTGTGGTTTCTTGACAGCCCATCAGTGTGACTAGCAAGATCTGTTTCTTGTCATTGTCTCCATGTTAGTTTGGTCACTACTATTTGACTAGTTTGGTCATTTATATCTCTGTATGTTTAGAGTTGGCCATATTTTCTTCCTCCCAATTACAAGGTTTCTGATCAGATAAACTTGCTGGAATAGAGATTCTCACACTCCCATATACTCTTATCATTAACTGAGAAAAATAAAATTTGATTTCCATGACTACCTCACACACATTGCCTAGCAATAACTTCACCGAGAGGCCACAATGCCAGCAGAAGACAAACAGAACAAAACGGTGACAGGAACCGGTTCTATCAACAGTTCAAGGACTGCCAGAAAAGACAGCAGAGCATACAAAGTCCAGCCAGTAGCCTAAATCATCAAGCAAGTTTATGGTAAAGAGATTGATCTAAAGTCAAACCAAGTAGTCTACCCACAGAGTTACAAACAGATCCAGTGATCATCCAGCAGATTATTATGGCTAAGAGGCAAGCCACAGCTTTAGTTCTGTTTCATCAGGTTTATGAATAGAGCACACTAGCAACCAGCATCCCTCCAGCATACCTCAGACAGGTAAATATAACCCAGAATTGAGCTTAAATAGAGGAAGTGGTCATGAGTAAGGTGTATGTGGGTGGGGAGCTCCAGGTGATGCTGCTCAGGTTCCTTAGGTTTTATTAGTACACTCAGGGCCCAGGCAATATTGTTGTTATCAAAGAGAATGACAAACATTGCTAAACTCAGGATAAACATCACCCTCTCTTTTGCTACTATAGACAAAACCAGTCAACACACCACAAAATACAATCAGAATGTTCAGTCATGATATGTCCTTGGTAAATTCATGCTGACTGCTAAAAATCACCTTCTTGCTCTTCATGAGTTTGGAATAGCTTTAAAGAGGAGTTTGCTCTATAATTTTCCCAGTGTCTGAAGATAGGCTGTCTGGTCTATACATCCCTGAGTCTTCCTTTATCTCTCCTTGAAGTCAGCATTTGTACCCTCTTTTTTTCCCTCCCTAACTATCATGACTTTTCACAAATGGTAGAGAGCAACCTTCCAGTGACATAAGTATTTCAGCATGTCTAAATACATCACATGTGGTCTCATGAACTTGTGTACATCCAGTTAATTTAAATGACCCATAACTTCATCCTACTGTACCATGGCCTTCACTTCTCTAAACAGTGATATTGGGTATATAAACTTGATTTGTGTACCGCATCTAAAACTTCCAAAGCTACAGGATTGTTGTGGAGAAATTACACTGTCTGAAATGATCTAAGGAAATCTAGGTGTTCTATGGTTTTCTTTTTCAGATGAATGCCCTGTCTGCCTTATGGGTTAGCAATGAGTTATAAGAATTTGCTGTCCTTTACTTTTTCACCTAAAGTGTGGGTTAAATGACATATAGTTACCTAAGGCTTTTTATAACTAGTTCCTTGTTATAATATCATCACTGTAATGCAAGCAATCTTTTGTGGCTTTCTAATAACTTTTGTTTTATGGGGTACTAATGAAAAAGCAATAGCCCACTTGGTAGAAGTGCTGAGTAAATGGACTTCGAATATTTAGAATGCTACATACAAAAAGGTCTGAAAAAACATCATAGCTTTTTAAAATTGGGCAGTTGAAGATAATGCTGTTGGCTTTGTCTTTACTTTTCATAAAACCAGGGCAGTAATACCTCTTTCACAGTGATGTAGCCACAATATATACTGCCAAATTAACAGAGTATTCCCATACTGTTGCAATAAAAGGAAAAGAGGAACTTTTATTATTTAAAGTCAAATAATTTTGAATTTAGAACAGCTCTAGATTAGCATAAGGCAAATAAAACCTACAGCAATACATTTAATATTGGGAAAACAAGAGAATTGAGGAGCTGCTTTTTAATGGAACTTTATCCTTCTCCTGAGTGTAATGGGAAAAGCTCATGAAAGTAAAGGTGGTATCAGAATTTATACAAAAATGATGATCAAATTAAGGTTTCTGAACCAAATCCTTTTTCCTAATCTTTTCACTCCCTGACTTTGAAATCTCAGTAGTGACTGTTAAAAAAGATGAGTGTGCGCTTGCAAAGTTTTATAGCCATCACTAGTAGACAGCTTTATGGTTTCATTTTGTTCTAATATTGTCACCAATGCCACAACCAATAGAAGCAAATAATTTAAGAACTTTGTTTCTGGAGAGGATTCTGCATACTCGTATTTCCATCTACCTATTTCCCCTTCAATTAATTGCATGACCTTCTATTAAATATATAGACAACTTGGCTCTCGTGATGTTTTTTCTAAGCAAAGCAATTGACTCTGCATTGATTTGAAATCTGTATAATGTTTGTTGAAGTCCTACTGGGAATTCAACATGTATAAGGATGAGATCTCAAGGTAATTGCATTCAATTTGAAGGAGAAAGCTTGTAAAACCCCTGCTAATAGCATATTTAGTGTGAGCACTTGTTGTCAAGTTGACAGTACAAAGCTAGATAGAATTCTTGAAGTTAAAAGTGTTCAACTACCATCATTCCTGATTAGAAACATACAAAGGTTCTTATTTGTTTTAAGTATCCTTAGAGAGTGCTTATTTTCTCACATCATTTATTTACGTCAATGCTCAATTTGTCATTTTTTTCCCCCTAAAAACTTTATAAAACATGTTTCCTGAGATGGAAGAACAGGTTTCTGAAAATGATTTGCTACTTTTTAGGTCCCCGTGGTAGTACAGAACTTATTTTAGACATAGATTCATGTGTATGTTCGCAGGTTGCAGAGGACCCAAGTGCAGAAGTTGTAGAATTTACTTTGATGTTTTCTCAAGGAACAAAAGACAAAATTTTAGATCATTTTAGTTTAATGTTTAAAATGTTAATTCAATTAACTTTTCACTCCATTTTATAATTTCTCCACCATTCCAGAAAAGCAGTGAATGCTTCATGCATCCAGATATCTTAGATACCAGTCATCTGTTACCAGTCATCACCGGCAAAATAGGCAGTGAGAAAAATAATTTTGGTGAATGCTTTTTCATGTAATAGGAATCTTAAAATTCATGAACTTTGTTAAACTTCAGTTCTGAAAAAAAAAATCTCTTATTTTGTTTATTGAAGCTGAATTTCCTCCAGTAGTCAAATCCAGATGTAAATTTATGTACCTAACAGCATTTAAACAAATTCCCAGAATATGTGATCTAAGTAGACACACTAGTAGTTTCTTTAAAAATTGAATTCCATTGTGAAAAAGTAACTAATAGTACTTTTAATTACTAGTTAAAAGTAACTAACTAGTAATTTAGCTAAAAACAACTAAAACTGTTAAGCCATTGAAACTACATCAATTTAGACTAGAAGAAAGACACACAGTAAGGTGAGGTACCTTTCCCAAGGTAGTCCAGCAAATAAAACAAAATCTCATCTATGAGTATCAGACCATTATTCTCTTCACTAGGAAGCAACATTTTTCATAAATATATATTCAGTACTGTTCCTTCAATAATGTTACAAATATGCAGATTAATTTCTTTAATCTTCCTCTTTTCTTCTTCCCTCACAATGAAAAAATAAATCTCCTTTACTACTGAAATCCATCTCATTTAATTAGCTTAGTATTTCTTAATGGCTTCTCAAATGAGTAAAATTAGCAGCAATAATGGAATAACTAAGTGGCATTAAAAGGGAAATGCCTGAGAAATTAAAAACATATGTAAAAGGTACAATGGAGGCAGATGTAATTAAAGACTTGTCATGCTTTCAGCTACCATAGCAATGCTGAACTAAGAGGATTTACCTTAAAAAGGCTTCAGGCATTTGAAGATAGGGAAGAAAAAACCCCAAACCAACCCTTGAAATGTATGCTGAACAGCTAAACCTAAATAAGGAATCAAAGAGTTTTAAGGACAATAGAAAGAGGGCAGAAAGTGTAAGAAATTGAACATATTAGAGAAAGAGACAATTTTACATGGGTAAGGGCATTATTGTTCATAGCACATTTACTTGTCTGAATTTACATCTAAAACCTCTAGTTTAAATTTTAATTCTTAATTAGCAGAACATGGACAGGAGGAGATTTCCCATCTTTCAACTCTTATCTCATTATCAGAATAAACATAGCAGTGAAGGGTCATATACAGTTATTTGGCCTTTCCTTCTGATGTATTTTGCAACACATTTAGAGTACATTACCAGATTTTTTGGAATGGCACACAAACCATCACTAATATAGGTATAGAAGGGTGGACTGAATGACAGTTATCCATGGAACATGGTTATAAATAGAAATAAAAATAATACTCCAGAGAGATGAAATAAACTTATGAGTTGAATGTTGCTTCTCTGCTGTAAGCAAAATTTATTTGATTGTATATTTTTTTCTTCAATTAGTAATCTCAAATACCTAGTTTGTTCAGTTATAAAAAATTATTATAATTTGTAGGAAAAAATAATGCATGAGTGTGTGCATGAGTGTTTTCACAGGCATACCTACATTCTGACGTATCAAAACGTACATATCTCTTCAAGTTCTCATGCTGCTTCAGATTACCAAGCACAAATATCTCTAAATTGAGAGAGAAGGAAGAAAATAGGAGCTTGTATAAACAAGAAACTATCAGACTGATGACAGCTTTATGGAAACCCTGATGGTTAATGATGTCACAGTGTTTTGGAGAAAGTATTGCTTGGTTTGGGTAAACTTGTAGACACCAAAGTTGGAATATAACCTCTGTAACCTGAAATTTTGCAACAATTCTTTTGAAATAACTGACATGAAGATAACCTACATTTTTATTTTCCTAGTGACTATAGCTGATAACAACATTGGTAATAGAAGAATCTGTCATTATTTGGCATCCCTAGGGAATGACTGAATAATTTTAATAATTCTTATTCAGTATTTTTCATCTGAAGATCTGAGAGTGCTATCTAATAGAAGCTAAGTATCACTATCTTCTTCAAAAAGAAAAAGAAACAAAAATAGAGGCTTTACAGCAAGATCCAGTGGAACTTTGACCAGAATTCAAGTATGTCAACTCCCTGTTCATGCTCATCTGTCACAGGTTATTCAACTCATCTTGTTTCAGTCACCAGCACATTAATTAAGTTAAATTTCCATTAAAATAACTAGATTATGTATAGAGTGAGTTGGTATGTTCAAATGGGAGATTCAGTTGCCTAAGTTCAGATGTTGAATATTATTTTCTGAGACACTTTAGGTTATTCAACACAATCATATGGAGCTGGCAGATGCAGCAGAGGACCCAGTTTACCTATGATCTTCTGGAGCAGGAGTAAGAGGCCAGATGGAGTAAATTAGGACATCTAAAATGGCCTTAGGAAACATTGTTTAAAGAACAGACTCCTGCCACAGCTAACTGGGTTCAGAAGTATAATATAGGTCAACTTAACAGCTCACAGTGATCATAGAGGGAGCTTAGACACTTGATGTGTGCATGTCTGGAGCTGAACTCTTTTCAAATAATAATTTTACCCAATGCCACTTGAAAAATCATTTATCTATTGGCTAAAAAAAAATATTTTATTCTTTTGCTTTTACCTTTGTACAGGATATTTCCCACTACTAGGATTTTCTATGTTCTGCAAAAGCATTTTAGACTGTATAAATGTCCCAATAATGTCATTCCCCCAAACTCTGTGCTAAATGTATGCATTCTTGGTTAGTTGTGTTTCTGGGGGAAAAACAAAATTGAAGAGAAATATAATTGTACACAATAGTCCAGCCTTCTAATGTACTTTTTACAATAAGTCTAAAATAACTTTGAAAAATGAACCAAATTTATCCACCTTCAGAGATGAGGAATCCAAGTCACACAGGACATTGCTTCACTAGTCAAAGGGTCTGTTTCAATTCAAGTAAACTGAGCAATTATAGGGCAAAAAAAATCTACATTGCTGCTTCTTTTTATGGATTCCTGCTCTGATGTTCATATTAATTCCATTCAGGATTTCAGTACAGATTTGTAATGCTGGTCACAACATCCTGTTTTGGTTGTACTTTTTCTTCCATCCACTCTTACCAAGTTAGTTACTCTAAATTACCTGTAACATACTGTATTTTTAATGGAAACCTGAAATATACATGCAAAGAAATATTAAAAATAATAAATTAGGTAGTTCCAAAAAATAATGAAAACTGTCCACTATGTATTATTTAAAATCATAGGCTCACAGACGTGTTCTGATGGGAAAGGACCTCAGCAGATCTTGAGTCCAACCTTCTGCTCAAAGCAGGGTCAGCTCCGACGTGAGACCAAGAAGCTCAGGGATTTTTCTAGTCCAATAAAAAGAACTTTCAGATCTTCAGATGAAAAATGTTCAGTAAGAGCTATTAATGTTATTCAGTGCTCTCCTAGGAATGTCAGGGGGTTTCAACACTTATCAACACTTCTGGTGTCTGGATCTTCTCTAGTATCTAACACCTTTGAAAGATGGTAGAAAGCTGCCTCACAAGGAATTCTGATGGCTCTCTTAGCATTCTCTGATGCATCCCTTTAGGTGTCAGGGAATTGTACAGGTCTAGTTGTCTCAAGTAAAGCATGACTCAATCCCCATCCACTGCTGGTTGCTGTCCTTGTCCTTGAACCCTTCAACTAATCACATAGGCCTTGGTGAAGAGTGAGTCGAAGTACTGTGTCCACTGTCACTAAATACACCCAACCCATCCTGCAGTGATCCTACATTTTCTTTGTTCAGCCTTTTAATATTGACAAAGTGGTAAAAGATATTCTTGATATCCTTGCAATCCCTCGCAAGTCTCAAATTCAGCTGAGCTTTGGTCTTCTTAACATAATCCATAAATTCTCAGGTGATACCTTTAACTTAAGCAGGAGTGATTTAGATCAAGACTCAGAGTTTCTCTAATTTTTAAATTACATTAGGCTAAAATTAGCCTAATGTAATTTTTAAATTACATTAGGCTAAAAAAAACATTGGGAACAACCAGCCTAGACCATTCAATTGATGCTAAAGGACGATGCTGTTGGGGGCTGCCCAAGGCCACACAGCGTCCAGCTGCAGACGTCCTTGGTGGCTGCAGCACACGGACAAGGCTGGCTCCTTCACAAGGAGCGAGCCCCGGACACTGGTGGTGAAAAAGTGTCGGCAGAGGAAAAGGATGAGAGAGGGATCTTTGTTCCTCTTTTATTCCGAGATCTTTTTATTCCGAAAGCCGAGGACAAAATACCGATGGGTAATCAGAATCTGAGGGTCTTATTCAGGGTGGAGCAAAGGGAAAGAGCCAGTGGAGATCGACTTAGGGGAAGGATTCCACAGTACAAAAACCAATGGGGATAATAACGAGAAGGGAACCAGGATAGGGAGCCAATAGGGCACAGAATATAGAAGAGAATTCTAGAAATGCTGCATATTAACCTGGAGAGATGAATAAGCATGAACTCATGCAGATACTGGGTGTAAGGGGCTGAGCCTTACCCCTTGGTGCTTGTCCACCAGGACTCTGGATTTTGGTCTGCCTTTAAGACAGCCACATGCACTGCAACAAACGGACATACTTCAAGTTTAACTGAATATGTTATATTTAACAAACGGATGCCTATGTTAATAGCACAGGTTATTAGCTTTTCATTAGTGATTTTTTAGGTGTTTTTTTCAATAAACATAGTGAAGAGACAGCTTGTTTGACTCTCCCTTAACTTTGCATTAAAAGAAAATTCTCTCATTTGAACAGAAAATAAGGATGCTTTAATGGAAAGCATATTAATTATTGATTTTTAATCTCCATTACTATACAATGGATGAAGCATACGAAATAAAATTATAACCAATTTAGAATTAATTACACAAAACCCAGGAATTAAAAGGGTAAGGATGGAAAATGGCCAGGGTGGAAAGGAGCAAAGGACACCCTTCTTTTGAGTCATAAGGTTCAGAGTGGACACCCTTGTGAATTTAGCCTCAGACTTGATCAATAGTTTATGTCTGAAGGTGTTAGCAGCATTTAATCGATTGACTAATTTAATATCTATAAAATGATTCAGTAGAATTTACTACAATTGCAACTTAATTTTAGATCTGAGAGTGCAATATTTATGCTATACTTTCTATAGTGTATTTAAATCTAATCACACATGCACTCACTCACACAAAGATGTAAAATGTACCTGTAAAAAATTCCCCGTGCATTCAATGAAATACATTGAATGTCTTTGCACTTCCCAATAGGTGAGGGTTGAACCTTGAAGGCTGGGTTGGTATTAGCCCAGGCAGTATTTTCATCTTTTGCTGACATTCTCCCAGTTTTCAAAGACTCGAGAGTTAACAAGGTCTGAAACATGTTCCATTCAGAGGGAGAAGTCACTTGCTTCCTATTGTTGTCCAGAATGGCTCCACGGCCCTCACTGAGGCCTGCTGTTTATCAGGTTGCGAGATGTTTGACTTTAGTCATCCAGCAACAATGGTACCATTCCCCTTAGACAATAATTCAAGTAGTGAATATTTCAAGACTGTCAGAGACAAGTGACTATACTCACTCTTGTTCTTCGGCTCGGTGCAATTCCATCCTCACCCGTGCAAAAGTTCCTGATATGGTCAAGGGGTGCTTCACCGCTCAACTTATTATACACAGGCCAAGGCCTCACCAGGATTCCTGAGGCTGTAGAGCTCCCCTCATCAAGGAAAAGAAGGGGGAAGATGCATCACCACAAGCAGACAGAGGGAGGACAGAGAATATATGAAACAACCTTGCAGACACAAAGGTCAGTGAAGAAGAAGAAGAAGAAGAAAGTGGACATGGTCCAGGCTCCAGACCTGAGATTCCCCTGCAGCCCCTGGTGAAGAGCACAGTGTGGCAGGCTGTTCCCCTGCAGTCAGTGGAGGACCATGGTGGAGCAGATGTCCACCTGCAGTCCATGTAAGACCCCATGCCCGGAACAGGTGGATGCCCTAAGAATGCTGTGACCCGATAGGAAGCCCACACTGGAGCAGGTTTACTGGCAGGACTTGTGATCCCACAAGGGCCCAATGCTGGAGCAGTCTGTTCTTGAAGGAATGCACCCCACGGAAGGGATCCACTTTGGGGCACTTCATGAAGAACTACAGCCCATTGGAAGGACTAATTTTGGAGAATCTCATTGGGGGTCTCTCCCATGGGATCACCCCTATAAAGGAGAGAGGGAAGAGCATGAGGAGGAAGGAGTAGCAGAGACAAAACTGAACTGACTGCAACCCCCATTTCCCATCTCCCTGTGTTGTTAGGGGAAGGAGGTAGAGAAAACTGTGAGTGAATTTGAGCCAAGGAAAAAGGGAGAGGTGGAGGAAATTTTTACAATTTGTTTTATTTTTTATTATCCTAACTTGCTTTGATTAATAAGAAATTAAACTAATTTTTTTAAGTCAATTCTGCTTTGCCTGTGACAATGATCAGTGATTTATCTGTCCCTGTCCTTATATCAGCCCACAAGTCACAAGTAATTTTCTTCTCCCCTTTCCAGCTGAGGAGGGGAGTGATAGACCAGCATCAGTTCGCACCTGGCATTCAGGCAGGGTCAACCCACCACATTTAGTGAAACATTCCCTTGCCACTACCGCTGATAGAGTGGCTCATTTAAACACTTCTTAAACTGCTAAAGTTAGCCAAGTTCAAAAAGACCTTACATTTGAATATCTGAACCTAGTATTACACATTTTGTCTGGAAGAACTCACATCTTAGACTTAAAGTTGATTGGTATTTGTAAGGCCCTAGAGCTCGCTTGATGACCCTCTTAAAAGGGTTTAAGATTCTTTTATGTACCCTGAGCCAGATGCATGAGAGAAAATATCCACTAATTTTTCACCAAGAGGTCAAAACAACAAAAACTTTACTGGCAAATCAGGGAATTTTGGCAAAAGTTTAGAACAACATTCAATCAGCATAAAGCATTTCACAAAGCATAAACTTAGCAAATTCCAGCCCATCCAACTTTAGGTTATTCGAACTTCAAGAAGAAGAATTTAGAAGAAGTAGAAAGAGAGAAGAAATAAAGAAAAGAACAAAGTTAGCTACAACTCTTGGTTCCAGCAGTGTTCCAGCTGATATAAAATGAAAGGGTCAAGAGAATGTTCTCACCTCATGCTCTGGCTTAAACACACTTTGGCTTTCCTGGGCCCTTTCCCCAGGTGAGACTTCTGGTTATTTGGCCACTCAGGAGCTGGGTTAGGGGCTCCAGAGATGAGGTGTGGAGAATTGCCTCCGGCATGCCAGGGACTGGTGGCCACTGCAGGGCTGGGATACAGTCCCAGGGTGAGGAGCGGTGTATGGAGCAGTGCACTGCCTCACCTGGGCACAACTTGACCTGCCCTTTTCCCCACATGTGCCCCTAAAATGTCTCAAGCCAGAAATTATTTCAGTCTCTCACAGTATTGTTTTTGCAATCAAATTTTGTGACTTGAAATGAGAGGGCAGTGGTTCACAAAGTGTCAAATTGCTGCTTCTATTCTAAAAGAGGGAGGAAGGGAGAGATAAACACAACTACAAACAGGAGAGCAAGCCAGAGAACTGGGTGTGCTGCTCTTCTTACTATGAAGAGATAGGAGGGAGGGAACTGCTGCTTGTTGTTCTCCCAGATGGTATCTAATAAATTGAACAATCCATCTCCCTCAGCACAAGTAATCCTTGTTTTTCATATCTCCACCATATGCATCACCATTTGGTCAGTCCCAGCGATTTTCTACCCAATTACTGCCTAGTTTGTCTTTACTGACACAAAATTTTGTACCTACAAATGCCAAAACAGCAGAGATGATCGTTGCCATGGGAGGACTAGTGGTGAAAACACCTCCTGCTTCCAGAGCTGCACATGGAAGAATTTATCTGTCCAACACCTCATTTACTAATACTCTGAGATTTTTATTTTTATTAATAAAAATATTTTTTATTTCAAATTCATTCTTAAAGTCTGAGAGTTTGATTCTTAGCATTCTTTTAATTTATCCTGGATTATTAATTAATACCTTAATGCAAATTTAAAATTAGTAGTCAATGCTGAGTTCAATCTTACCCAGAATTAAAAAAAAAAAAAATAGAAAAATAAAGGAACCAAAAAGAAACTATTAAATTTCTCTTCTTTTTAATTCCAAAAATTGAAAATTCTATTAACTAATTTCTTGCAGCATCATTGGTTGAGTTAATGAATGCATTTTTCTCAGTAACATTTCTGTTACTATTTTGAAAGATGAATTAAGCTTTGCATTTTATTTTTGTTTCTGGAGACATCCTGTTTTGTGAGAGAAGGTTGTTATCTTTTGAGTATAATATTGGCCTTTTTTTGAATCTTATGTACAAAGTCCTGATAAAGACAGTTGTCAAGGAGTAATTTGAAGCAGCAGGTCTCTGACAGTCCACATTTCTTAGCTGTTAACTAAGTCTTTGGTTCAGTCTGGAATTGGCTGTCCATGCCTAAAAGTATAGACCTTAAGTATATAATATTGAGCCAGTTCATATAATTTAGTTTTGTTCTCTCATACATGCAAATTCTGAAGAAGAACTGATCTTCTAAGACCAAGCGTCTCCCAGAAATCCTTCCTTGCCATGGGCAGTCTTTGCTGGTAATAAATAATTTAGTAATATGATAGTGACAGAAGTACTGCCACAATCTCTACAGTAGCTATTAAAGGGTTTGAACCAACTTACTCTAGACAGCAACATCTAAGCTTTCTTACATATTGTTAATATTTAATGCAGAAGCCACAAGGTCTCTTGCTCATTTCATCTAAGAAATTTTGGATTACTGTAGCATGGGGCAAGATGTCTTCAAAATGCTATCTTCATTTTTATTAACAGCCTAGGATAACTCCATTTGTATGTCTTTCACCAAATAGATCTCTGCGTTACTTCGGAGAGATTCCATCATTTCTTCTCAGATTAAGTTGACAAAAAGGTATTTCTAAAATGACAGCAGGGATTAGTAGTCCACTTTGTTCACCATAGAGTCATGGATCCATTCAGAGATGATCATCAGGAAGTTTACATTAAACATTTTTTTTTGTAAATATATGTATGTATGAGAATGTGAGATTCAATTTCTCTAAATGTAAACATAGAAATATTCTGTCTAACAGAATGTGTTAACATGAGTCCTAAACATACCATTACAAGTAATTATGATAATTTGGAAAAGGGTTTGAAATTTGGTAATAGTTTCAAGTTATTTTTGTCTCTTCTTGATGTGGTGGGTTGAATTGGGCTGGTTGCCAAGAGAAGCTGCTCTATCCCTCCCCCTTCTCAGCTGGACAGGGGAGAGAAAATAAGGTGGAAAACAACTCATAGGTTGAGATAACGCAATTTACTAAAGTAAAAGTGAAAGGTTGAAAGCAAAGGAAAAAAGTTTACTACTTCCCATCAGCCAGCAATGTACAGCCACTTCCTGGGAAGCAGGGCTTCCACACTGGTATCGGCCATTCTGGACAGCAAAGATTTTAAATAACATGTGCCCCGCTTCTTCCTCCTTTTCTTAGCTTTTACATCTGAACCAACATCATATGGTATAGAAGATACTTTTGGTTGATTTGGGTCAGCTGTCCTAGTTATGTCCCCTCACAAGATCCTGCCCACCCCTGTCTATGGATGGGAACAGAATGTTGGGAAGACAGCACTGATGCTGTGTGAGTGCTGCTCAGCAGAAGCCAAAATATTGGTGTTGCTGCCAACACCTTTCCAGCAATCAACCCAAAAAACAGCACTAAGACGGCTGCTCTGGGGAAAAATAACTCCATATCACCCACATCCAATATACTTGCCTCTTCTCTTTGCCTCAAAACCAGTACAAGCATGCATACAGCCAGAAAATAAAAAGATGTTTTTATTCTTGTTCATATATCAGAATCTTAATGTGTGTGCATGTCTATTCTTGGTAAGAGAGTCATTACTTTTGCTTATTCCATAGACAAAAAGAGAAAGAATATTGTAAATTCAATGACATTAATTTGTAGCACAAGTGAAATCATGTCTGGTTTTCAAAGGCTGTTCAGAGCAAATTAATGGCAAGGAATAAAACACAGAACAAAATGCTATTAAACACTGAAGGAGCTGCACTAGATTAAAGACTATGTTATGGCACAGTGTGAAATATTGTTTGTAGTCTTAAATTGGTTTGGTTTGATTTTTTTAAATTCCTTTGAATCCTTTCTCAGAGTGGCCAGAGGTTCAATAAGGAAAAGTGGTGGGTCCTGCACTTGAGTCTCAAAAACAGCATGTAACATTGACTGGGGTAGGGTGGCTGGAAAGCTGCCCAGTGGATAAGACCTGGGGATGCTGGTTGACAGTGTATGAACATGAGCCAGGGTGTGCCCAGGTGGCCAAGAAGGCCAGTGGCACCCTGGCCTGTATCAGCAATTGTATGGCCAGCAGGACCAGGGCAGTGATTGTCCCCCTCTACTCAGCACTGGTGATGCCACACCTTGAGTGCTGCATCCAGTTCTGGGCCCCTCACCATAAGAAAGACGCTGAGGTGCTGGAGTGTGTCCAGAGAAGGGCAACAGAACTGCTGAAGGGAATTGGGCACAAGTCTTGTGAGGAGCAGCTGAGGGAGCTGGGGGTGTTTTGTCTGGAGAAAAGGAGGCTAAGGAGAGACTTTATCACTCCACAACTACCTGAAAGTAGGTTGTAGAGAGGTTGGGTTCTGTCTCTTCTTACAGGACAATAAGAAATGGCCTCAAGCTGTCACAGAATCACAGAATAGTCTGAGTTGGAAAAGCTGCACTAGAGGTTTAAATTAGATATTAGGAAAAATTTCTTCACTGAAAGGGTTGTCCAGTACTGGAACAGGCTGCCCTGGGTATGAGGTCACCATTCCTGGAGGTATTTAAAAAAAATGTAGATGTGGCTCTGAGGGACATGGCTTAGTGGTGGACTTGGCAGTGCTGTGTTAAACAGTTGACTTCAATAATCTTAAAGGTCTTTTCTTAAATGATTCTATGATCCTATGAACATGTTCTATATTTGAAGCATGAGCTTTTGAAACTTTGTCTTACCATAGCATATTGGTTTTATAAATGTAATTTTAGTACCAGCATACTTTCCATGTCACAGTGATAAAATTTTTCTGTTACCATTCCTTAATGCCAAGCAAAACAATAGTGTTTTCATCAGGGAGCAATACATTTTAGGGTCAATATTTGAGTATTTCTAATGGATTTGGTGTTATCATCTGGTGCAGTGAGAGACCACTACCACTATTAAAAATAATTGGTTTCCAGGCTTATCATTTCCTTCAAACACACTAAAGAGAACATTTTACATTATCACAGTAGAGATGAATAAATGTGTTATGTTGCTGCAGAATGAAGAAAGAAAGGGGAAAAAAAAGGAAATGGAAAAATAAAGGGGGCAATTTGAAGTTAGATTTAACACAATTCATATCTGGACCACAAGTAGGTAGAGATAGTCGGGAATGGAACAAACCAGTATTCAGTAAAACTGTTCAGCGTTACCGTTCTAGCAGTATAAATATAGGCAAAATAACATTAAACACTATGAATATTATTTTTCAATACTTGAAAGCTACTGGTCCAGCTCTAAAAATGGAATTTGCAAGGATAATTTTAGATCCTCTGAACTCCTCACAGAGTAGATAGAGTTGTGACTTTGGAATGGCTTGAAGAAAAACAACTATTTGATGACTTGAACTTGTTTTGGTGCCATGGATTGCTACATTTGAGCTTCTACATGATTTACAAGTTATCAAGTAGATTTTAGTTGTTTAAAGTCTTCTTGTAGCCTTCGATATTTAAGTATTTGATTCCTTTTGTATGAATTTAACTTAGAATACAGACTGTTCAGAAATGTGGAGTCTGACGTCTGGAGATTCTCAGACTGGGGGTGAAGGGCCCATGAATTTTACATTTCAGGAGGTGGTCTTCATCCATATAGAAAAAGTTTTTTAAAAGGATGCAGGCTTTGTATGCCCTGCTGAAGCACAAATAGCAATAAGTAAAGAATATAAAATTTTAGAATCTGAAAAGGCACGTATTAAGAAAGTTCATCAATGTGCAGCTTGTTGTTCTGGGTTTTTTTTAATATCCACTCTGAGATCCTACACTGAAATATAGAAACAGTTCAAGATTCAGAAACTCAACGTTTTATTTATCGTGATTAGCATCATATTCAGTAGAATAAGACTACATTCTTTAACAAAATTTATACTGTATTCCTGACTTTATTTTGAGTTGGCTGTAACAGATAAAAGAGGAGATAGTGGTGTTAATAGACGATGTAAGGGTTATGTAGCTCTGGGGTACTCAGGAGCCATCTGGCTTCGCAAAAATATAGTGTGTCTTTCTGGGAAGGGTTTGATTTAATTGCTAAGAACAAAATAAACAATTGTTAAAATTACTAGAGCACTGAAAATAGTGTTGCTTTTATTAGAAACTCTCTTCTCTCCTAGTACATAGGATGCTTAATATACTTTTATCTAAAAGGAGTTTAAAATCCAGTTATTCTCTTTAGGGTAAGTTCTGTAATTTCAGTCTGTATTTCTGTTTTTCTCTTTGAATTCAATACAATGATATACTAGATATAAATAAAGCAAATCTAGAAAACTGGATTTTTCAAGTATTTGAGATACAGGTATTGTTTTCTCAGTTTCACATAGCATTGAGCAAGAGGTTGAAATTTAAGCAGACAACTCAGAAAAAATAGCAAAATTGCTAAGAATGTCCAGTGTTTTTTTCTAAAATTGTTCTATGGAAATGTTTATGGTGATTCTTAATTATATATATTTTAGAACCTCTAAGTCCTGGACTGATTATTTCCAACCTTCAACTCTGAAATTTTCTGCTTCACACAGCTTCAGGAAAGTAGTCTAGAGCACCTGATAAAGAAATACTATAGTAAAATATCAGTGTTTAATTGAAAATTACATCAAAATGATGCAAAGAAGAAAGATAATATTATTATTTTCAGAAGTTGCTACCTATTTTGTATTTTCATTATGCTAGTACAATTAACAATACACTTTGAGAGAGTGAGGCACTGGTTCTGGCACCTGTCAAGTGATTTTTAACAACTAATTTTAAAACATATTGATGCAAATGAGTGCAGATCCTGGCAAGTAAATTTTTATTTTTGTGGAAGATACTGCCTCTGTTCAGAGCTATGAAAATATTGGAGCATTAATATATCATGGTATGCATAACATTCTATATTATTCTGTAAAATATAGAGTGATAATTATTATTTTAATAATTTCTAATACATTTTTTGTTTTTCACAAGCTGCATGGTAATTTACATAAACCAAAATAAGGGCAAGTGTGGCTTTTGTGTGTGCTTTTGCTGTGCACCTGTTCTGTAAAAAAGCTCCAAACCATTATTTTATGCCACAGTTCAAAATGTTGAAATAAAAATTGTTCTATTTTAAGTTAAATACTTTTTGGAACAGTGATAATAGTTCTGGCATTTCAAGACAGAAGGGTACAGGAAAAGGAATACTTTTGAATACATATAGTATGTTGAAATTTCAAATGCAAATTGAAATAATTCTTTCAAAGAGTTGACATTTGTCAGCAAGTTCTTATATTCCACTCATCAGCTCCTACTGTCAGGAGTTACTACAGGTAGCTCTGTTAAAAGAACATTAAAAATTGATCATTATGGTTGACACATCCCCTAATCTGGAAACTCTGGAAACTCCCTGATCTGTAAACTGTCATAAGCAGGTGAAATGGGATTGCATTTCCAGGCTGAACAACCCCAACTCTCTCAGCTTGTCTTCATAGGAGAGCTACTCCAGCCCTCTGATCATTCTCATGGCCCTTCTCTGGACCTGCCCTAACAGGTCGATGTCTCTCTTGTGCTGGGAGCCACTGAGCTGGATGCAGCACTCCAGGTGGGGTCTGACAAAAGGAGAGGTGAAGGAGGTGATCCTTCACATCCATTGAGCACTGGTGAGGCCACACCTGGAGTGCTATATCCAGGTGCTGCTACGCAGTACAAGAGACATGAAACTACTGGATTGAGTCCAATGAAGGGCCCAAAAATTCATTAAGGGTGTAAAGCACCTCTCATATAAGAAAAGGCTGAGAGAGTTGAGACTGTTACCCTGGAATACAATTTAGATCTGCACAAAACAGGGGCAGTTCATTCTTACAGCTGCAGAAGAGAACACAGAGCACCAGAAGGCAACCACTTCTGTTGATATGAACTCTGTCCAAATGAGCCCAGGGGGAATCCCATCAATATCTATAATACCTGAAGGGAGAGTGCAAGAAGATGGAGTCAGGCTTTTTGGTGGTGCCCAGTGACAGGATTAGACACAATAGGTAAGAGCTGAAACACAAGAGGTTCTCTCTGAACATCAAGAAGTACTTTTTTTTATTGATGGTCACTGGCCTTTGGCACAGGTTACACAGAGAGGTTCTGAAGTTTTCTTTGTTGGAGATACTCAAACGCTGTCTGGACACCGTGCTGAGCCTTCTGCACTACGTGACTCTGCTTGACTAGGGATGTTGGACTAGATGATCTCCTGAGGTGCCTCCAACCTCAAGTATTGTGATTCAAGAAGTAGAACAAGTTGTCATATCTTGAGGTTGTGGATTTTCCCTTCACAGACGTTTTCAAGACTGGACTGGACACAGAACTAGGCAACCTAGAAACATGGAATTGTTAAGGGCATTGAGTCCAACCTTTGACGGATCATGACCTTGTCAACTAGATCATGGCACTAAGTGCCAAGTCCAGTCATTTCCTGAACACTTCCAGAAATGGTGAATCCACTACCTCCCTGGGCAGCCCATTTCAATGTTTGACAAACCTTTATGTGAACAAATTCTTTGTGAAACCTAGTCATATACCTGGAAAGGTTAAAGATTCAGGTTTAAACCCTGTCCCTCTAAGACTCCATCTCCTATGGTGGTCTCTTAAAGGAAGGGAATTGCCTCCTTTGGGTTTCAGGGAGTTACATTCACAGGGAGGAACTGATACCCTTTTATTTGAACTGTTGTCCCTAACCATTGTGATGGTTTCAATGTAACTCTTGTGTTGTACATACATCTTTTGTCATGATTTCACAGTAGGGTATTTCAGTAACAAGTAATGCAAATGGTCCCAAAAATTTGAGGGAAAAAAACCTGAAGAAAGGTGCTACACAGCCTCTACAAAATTACCTGGCATGGGAATTATCTGAGTAACTAAAAGCATTATGGAAGCTCAGGGTCCCATCAAAAAATTATCTGTGCATTTAAGTTTATATATAACAAAATGCAATTGCTTAACTTCACTAAGAAGAAATATACATGTAGGTATTATTTGAACTAACTAGAGACATAGTCAATTAAACAGTTTTTCTGTTTGGCCTATTCAACCTATTCAATGTTAGATTTTTTTTACCCCTGTGGCTAGGGCCAGTCATGGCAAAAGGCAAAATGTCACAATTAATTGGGCCCAAACGATTGTTGTAGTTCATCCTAGTTCTGTCAGCGAGTAAATAAAAAAGTTTTACTATTATTTTTCTTTATCATATTAGTTAAATAATTATTTTCAAAGAAATAATGACCTAAATACATTGAAATACTTGTTTTCGTTTTCATATAACCAATGGACATTGCATAAACCAGGCAGAATGATTCCAAGTTCAGATATGTATGCTTTAAGAGTCATTGAAACACCTGCAGAATATGTCATTCTAAAGTAGGGCCTGTGGATTAAATAATCAAATAATAAGTGTGTACTTATAAGCTTTTATGTATAAGCTTTCTATGTATAGCCACACAGAGACATAAAGCTCTCGAGGAGGGAACAAAAAGTAAAATAACAAAAAAGTGGAGGTAGAGCAGGATAGGATAAAAAATTTTACTTATTTTTAAAATGAATGTTTTTTTAAAAATTGCAGGGAAAAAAATTACTCCAAGCAGCGATATGAGAAAGGTTAAAAAGATACTTCAATAATAAACAAGAAGCAAGTGGCCATGTCAGTCTTCTTGCTTCCGGGTTTTGTCAGCAGATATAAGATGTGCTGCTATCACTTCAAAGAGTCTTTTTTCTCATACTGAGAAACAGCTGTGAGGAGAAACATAAGAGGAGAAACAAAGCTCCAATGAAAAAGACGTAAGTGGATCCAGTAATTTTAAGCATGTTTTACAACTTCTTTTGTTTAAAAAATTAATTTGTACGCATGTTGATGTTGAATTGATAGCTCCATGGGCACCACTATTTAGTGTGCATAACACCTGTTCAATAAAAATACCTTAAATCTTCAGGAATTCTTGCAGGAACTGCTGTTTTCTCACTCACAAACTGTTGTTCTGCGATGTATTCTGTTTCCCTGGAATTATTATGGCAAAAGTTTTTTTATCAATAAGCTTGATGGACTGAATTTTTATTCCTGTGACTAATATTAAACACTTAAATTGCGCTAAAATTGTTTTTCCACGTTCTCCTGAAAAATCGTAGTATTTTGACACGTAAGTCCAGTCTGCAACCCACTGTTGTAACTGAAGAGATTAGGGATTATCCTTAATATTAATTGAAAAACAATGTGTGTCTCTTCTACATGTCATAGAATGTCTACTTATCCATCAACTAAGTTTTAAAACCATCACACTACAACAGAGCGAAATTAATGCAAAAAGGCTGCTAAGACGAGCAGCCACCAGTGTCTTAGGAAATTCACAGGTAAGGTTACAGAAACATTTAAAGAAAAGCATGTGATTATCATAGCAGTAATTTAGCAGAAAATGCTCTTTTGGAATAATCTCTTTGAAAATGTAGCTTAAAACAAGGTAATAACATCAGGTTTTATTTAATCATTTTTCTTTTACAGACACTTTTTTTAGAAAGAATATCAGAATAGTTCTTTATTACTACAATAGTGGAGATGCTAAGTCCTTGTTCTCTCAAAAATGTTCTGTGAAAATAACAATAGAAATAGTAAAAGAGTGAGGCTTTTAAAACTCCAGAAGTGGCAGATTAACTATCAGGCACATGAGAAAACCTGCCAATTATTTTTCAAACTACTTATTTCACAAAATCACAAGATCATCAAGGTTGGAAGAGACCATCAAGATCGTCTAGTGCAACTGTCAACCCAGCACCACCATAGTCACCCCTAAGCCATATCCCCGAGTGTCTTATGCAGACACCTCTTGAACACTTCCAGTGACTCCACAACTTCCCTGGGCAACTTATTTCAATGCCTAACTACTCTTTCAGTGACAACTGCTATTGTACTTTGAAGTATAATTAAATGCAAAGAAATCCCTTAAAAATACTAATGAGAATATTATAAATTAAGTGCTCATTTTGAAGTTCTGTTAAATGAATAAATCCATATTTTTAAGACATACACAATCAATAGATTAACTACCACATTTTAGGTAATACTTGAAACATGTACTTTACAGAATCACTAGAAAAAGAATCTGTGGGCTAAAACAATGAAAATGAACTGGAATTTATTTAATGAGTTGTATTATCTCGAAATTACAAACTGTCGTTACGTAAAGACAAACTGCCATTATGAAATAAAGATAGTCTAGTATTGAAACAAGTGCACCAAGAGTTGGTCAATGACTGGGAAATCAAAAAGATATGGCATGAGTAGAAAGACAAATATTGTAAGGGATTAGTAAGAAGAAATACATCAAGTAAGTGATTCTAAAGTTAGAAAGCTAGAAAGATTCTATCATGTATATTAGTAAAAGAAGAGTTAACAAGGAAATCCTCAGCATACATATAAAGAAGTGTACAGATACAATATAGAAGAGGAACAGAAAAAAAGTAATAGATATGGAAATGTCTTGAATAACTTGTTACACTTTTTTGTTTCAGCCATCACTAAAAAAAAGGACTAATTTTAATCACATACTGCATAGCATACAAATAATTTTGACAGGGAGATAAGAATATGGGCCTGAAGGAAGAAAGAATAAGTAACAAAAGTTTTATGTTATCTCAAGTACAACAAAGCATAAGGAAATTGACCCTAAAGCAACAGAACTAGTCGAAAGGATATTTCAAGTAATGCTTGTTACTTTATAGAATTTATAGAAAATGAATATGCATGCCCTAAGAACTAAAGAAAATGAGGTCTGGAGGAATTATATATCTATCAGCCTAATTTTTATCTGGAAAGTGACTAATAAATATATTTTAAAAAATCAGCTTTAAAGTAAGAAGCCTAAGAAAAAGGATAGTTTTGTCAAAAATGCAAAAATAAGCTATCTTCATTCCTTATCATCCTAACTATTCTCCTCCAGAGGGGGAACAACATATATAATATAGCTTTTTATTTTCCATAGTTGTCACTGTCACACATGACCTCATAACAAAACTTAGCACACATGGTTCAGATATAATCACAATGTCGCAATGCACAAGTGTTTGTGGGGAGGAGGCAAGTAAACACTCTATCAATATATCAGTAATTACAGTCAAACCATGAAGGTATATTTTTTAGACATTGTGTAAGGGTAGGTCCTTGCTATAGAGACTAATTAATTTCAGATCTCATTTCAGTCTATATTTTCAGTAACCCATATATTTCAGGTATTTTTGACATTCATACCTAAAGGAAAAGTGCATTAATTAATCTTCTTTCTGATTCTTGAATTTACGTAATTTCTAAAAATATTTGCTAATACAGTTTACTCACTTCCTCTTTGTTCCCTCATCCATGAAGTCAATATTGCATCCAAGTTTTACTCTATATGGCGTGTTTTAGAGATGCTTGAGATTTCATTTCTGTTTTTCTTTTTAACCCTGAAATGGGTTCCGCCCATCTACCAAGGTTATGTTCCTGCAGTGATCAGTAATTAATCATCAGTGATTTGTGATTATAGCCTTGGACCTTGTCTATTGTCCCCCACTTGCATTTTCAAGGCTATTTCTGTCAGCTTCTGCTTGCTGTTTTGGAAGTCTCTGACATAGTCGCATATTTCTTCAGTAGCTTTTAAACTGTGATTTTATTCACACAACCCAGCCACTCCTGAGTATCACTGTAAGGTCACTGAAAAGTCCACTGTAAAAAATATATGAGCTTTTAGAAGACTCACATGCATTTAAGTATATTTTTTTTACTAATTACTGTAAAACCACAGGTTCACTATCAAAATTGGTTTTTCGATTTTCCTCAAAATAGGTCCTTGAACATTTCGTATCTTATTATTGTTGTAAAACTTCCTCATCTAACTTCTTTCATATTAAAAACAAAAGACCATTTGTTTCTGCATTTCTGCACATGAAAAGTTAAAAGACAGGATACTTTTCCTATTCTGGATTTTTTTTCCTCAGGTTTGCTACCAGTTACCAGTATAATTCATCACAAGCTATTTATAGCTAATCTAAACTCTTTATTGGACCTTTCATAATTTCTTTTTGTCTGTTTAACTTTCATCACACTGAAATGAAATATGGTTTGTATAGGTCATGGGTTTTTTTTGGTTGTTTTATTTTGGTTTTTTTTTCTTGTTGGTTTTGATGTTTTAATAATACCACAATATTTCTGAAGTCTTATTGTTAAGTATTTTTTGGTAGTTCATCTCTTCCTGTGAGTGTCAGCACTACTAAAGAAGAAAAAATATTTCATAAGTTTCTTGAGATGAGTTTTTTCAGACTTTGAAAATGGGACAATGTGTCCTCATTCCCTATCCTGAAAGAGTATAGGTGGAAAGGGGAAGTACACATATTCTTAGAGTATTTCACATTGCTAAATTAGTTTCTGTTATGGCCATATAATCCACCCACATTATGGTTCATAGCCATAAAATAATTCCAGAAGAGAGAGGAAAAAAAACCTAAATAATTTATTCTTATTTGAAGCTGTGGCTTGTTTTAAACTTATTTCTGTGCTTGAAAAAAAACATTCTGATATACCAAACTCATATTTTTTCTTTTCTGTTAAAAATAATAATAGCCAGAATAGCAGTGGTGGTTTTGCCTGAATTTCCCAGCAAAAGACTCTGTGATTACACTTAGAGAGATTCATTTTGAGGTCCTCAGGCTGGAGAAGGTAGAGCTAGCTGAAGGTGAAACAAACTTGTAAACCATTTTTAACCTCCTACATTAAATTTCAAATTTTGGCTTTGTAACATCATAGATTACTTTCCCACTGGTTACTATTTCTTTGCATTCCTAATTTAGGTGTTAGTAAATCAGTATTGTCAGTGAAGAAAACTGAAAACTTTTGAAGGCCCTGTCAGGGTGTTAAAGGGACTCTTTTGTTTTCCATGCAATAAATAAAATGCTAAATGTTTCTGTCTCATTTAATGTATAGCAAACCAATATGAGAAAAATAAGAAACCAGAAAGATGTTCAAAACAAGCCCTTCACATGTGGTTTTGTATTGTTAGTTTCTACCTGGAGCTGAAAGCCCCAAACTGCCTTTTGAAGAGAAGAGACTCAGCAACAGAGATAAAAAATATATTTCTGTAGAAATACAGCTCAGCAAAAGTTAGGACACCTAGGATCTCTCCAGGGGAAAAAAAAAAATATTCTCAAAATCCCATCTACCATCAGACAGGCCAGACAGTACTTTTTGAAACTGGGTCACTGTCAAGCAAGGAACACATTCGAGTTCAGAAGGATCTACTAAAAGAAATATGAGTTTTCCAATGAGTTCAACACTTAACTAAGAATATTTAGACCTGAGGTGTCAATTTTTTGCAGTTTATACTTTACATTTTTCTGGACTGAAGAAAACCTCAAGAAAAAATTACCAAAACCAAAGAAGTGAATAGGAATTAAATCTGTTGTCATCTAAATGTCCTAATGACAAATTAAGAACAGTGGAATTTTGACACCTAAATTCCAATACTAACAACTCAGTGTTCCTGTAAATGATCCTCCTGATTGTCTCTCAGAATTTTTAGACCTTGGTATGGATTTTTTTCTTGTTCATCTCTATTCATGTCCTGCATATATAAGTCAATACACTAGAGTGCCACGATAATTTCAGAGAGCCATCTCTGAAAGATCACAGGTCATGGAATTCAGTCCAATATGTTCTCTTTATCTAATGTTCCATCCTAAAGATGTGATTATACATTTTTTGTAAACCCACCTAGATCAGGACACAAGGGAATGTCATACAGGAAATGTACTTGTTGAAATCCTAATGTATTCTGAAATTGCTGACAATAGATGATGGCAAGATATTTCCCTCTCATGCAGCTAAAAAAATCTCAAGATTTTTTTGCATATAATTGACCTATTGAGAATGATATTGATTAAGTTGTATAAAGAGTGGTACTGAGAAGGAATGCTTAATAACTTCTAAAGAAAACAGAAAAGTCATAGAGAGAAGCATGACTTAGAAACTTTCATTTTCCAGTTTTAATGCATGCTTAGGTGATTTGCTCCGACTCATGTAATGAACTCAAGCTAAATTCTACTTCACCAGCAGTATGGTGTAATGCTGCCAACACATAAATCATATCTAATCAATTTCTTCAGATGCATTAACTGCATACACAAAATTTATAGTTCTCTTTTTCTTTACAGATGCTAAACCACTATCTCCTAACTAAATTATAATGGATTTATTATTAAGGGAGGCAAGTTACTCTTCCTGAGGATAGCAATGCTTAAACAACTAGAACTTAATGCAGGATATTTACCTGAAACTACCTACTGTAGGAAATGCTGTGAAGTTTTTGAATAATAATAAATAAATATGTTTTGAATAAGTAGATGGCCTGTATTCTTGATCAGCCAACAATTTTTTTTTTCCTTTAAATTAAGTCTTTGAAGGCAAGTATGTTTGAAGGTAAACTATTATGTTCATTGTTAACACAATTTTGTATGTTTCAACACACATGTATTCTGAGTTTCTATGAAGTCAAAATCATGTCACTTTTAGCAAAAATTTAACAGTGGAAAATAAATGTGTTGTAGATATGTCTGAGGTTTGTGTTAAGCATGTAAATAAATTGTTTCTTAACTTTTGCCTACCTGAGAATTGAAGCAAATTCAGATTAATTTCAAAACCAAGGGAAGCTAATGACAAAGACAACACAGTGGCTGGCTTTTGAATTAATTTGGAGTGACATCACTTCCTTTTAAATCACTGTAAGACAGAAATGGTATCTATGACACAATTCAACTACCTATTAAGTTAGCTTGATTTTATACAACTTAGATTTAATTTCTCTCAAGATACAATACAAATGGAAAATCCATGATTTTCTAAATAATGTCAATATATGTTGCTTATAAACACTCTTCCTACAACAATAATAAAAACCCCAGACACTTACTGTCTCTAGAATGTTTTATATTGAAAACACATAATTCAGTGCTTTTTATAAGTGCTTTTTATAATTTTACCTTCTGATATAAAAAACAATATAAATGTCAACAATAAAAATACATACTATTTCATCTGAATTGTATTAAACCTAGACAAAAAGTAGTTATTTCAAGCATAAAAGGCTCCATATTATGCAATTCTTAAGGACTTTCATGTTTTGCAACCACTTTTAAAAAAAGAAGTAGCTTTGAATAAAGGATGCTACTTTCGAAATATAAGCTTCTTGAGTTTAAAGATCATAAATTCTTATCTCCCTGAAGCTTCTCACTCTTCTTTGTACTCAGTTGAAAATAATTGCAGAGGTAGACCAAAGCATTTCCACTGAGTGCAAATAGATATTTTAACACATAACTGTGTTTTTCCAGCTTTTTTTTTGGTCCCTCCCCCCCTCCTCGCCCTGATCAGTCTGAAAAATGAATACCTAGATAAATATGCTGCAGAAATATTGCACTGCCTAAGACAGCAAAAAAACCTTTTGAACAGATGAGAGTATTGTCTGAACATTTCATCCAACAAGAATCTTTTGTTGTTATATGCTGTATTTAGGAGGATACATGAAATTAGTAATGGTAAAAGGTCAAATATTCAGACTCCAGCAAGTTGCAATGCTAGAAGTAGTACAAATCTCCAATTGAAGTGAATTGGTTGCTACAACAATAAAAGCTGGCAAATAATAATTACAAATTCAGAGTACATATATAGTACATTGCCACTAGCATTTCACAGAACCTATTTGCATATCCAGTTTTCAAACCTTAAAAGCAAGCAGCAATGTCTGTGAAGAATTATTTCTTCTTCTCCTTGAGACAATAGAAATAAATTTTTGTTAAAGGTTTAGTCTATGGGAGAAGTTATAGGATAAGACAGGGAATGAGGAATTGATCGTGTAATAATATTCTTTAGGAAACTAATAGATTTTTCTCTCTGTCAAAATGCTGTGGTTCAGCTCTCCTTGCATGGCTTCATACAATAGGGAATTTGCACCTATAGACAGGACAAACACAGTCATAAATCTTGAATTATTCCAGCTTTAGAAGTGTTTCAAAGAAATTTTTACCAGAATTAATCAGTTTTCAGAATAGGTGTTATGAGAGCTATGCACAACCTCTGCTTTCAAAGGACCCATCTACTTAAAATCACCTCCACCCACCCAAAAGAGAAGATGCGTAATTTTGCAAAAATAATAATGTAGGTTTATTATTTCTGTGAATATTTTTCAGTACTAGGCAATCAGTATTTTAGTGGTATAATGCTAAAAATACTCAACTCAATCTCTCTTAGCAAATTTTCATCTATTCCCATAGAAACAGTTTTCCTTTTCTGTGTTCGTAGCTATAAAAAATGCAACAGGAACTGTGGAAAACAAAAGGAATAGTTTGGCCATGGCCATTTTTTCCATGCACTGTATGAAGTGGTGAGCATGATTTCAAACAAGATCAGTGTGCTTCTGAAGATTTAAAGACCAGCAGGATTCTCATCCCCTGTAACCAGACACAGCAGAGACAAGGCAGGTGTCTCTGAGAGAGCCAGAGCAGAGATTGGCCGATAGGAGCTGGTTCTTCCCTCCTGCTCCCCTCCCATGTAGGGACTTCCTAAAGGTGGGCAAAGGGGGCAGGGAATTCACACCTGGATCCCCAAGCATGACCACCGGTGTAAGGAGAAAGTAAGGCCCAATGTCAGCATCAGAATCATGCTCTTCCAAGAAAAGAGACAAGAACTCCATCACAAAGTTCACATTCCTCCAGGTAGGAGGACTTGTGTTACTGCAGTTTACTGCAGTGTTCTAAACCAGGAATTTCTGTAACTGGACTAATTATGTGGACTAGTATACTAGTTAAAGCACAGATTGGACTGACATTAACAGACTGACAGCTCCACCTATAAAGTATGCTTCATTTTTTTCCTGTGGCAAGATTTTCAGTGTAAGAAACAAATCCACTGGCATTAATGTTTTGGGAATAAAAGGCTAGGGCACTAGTGAAAGATCATACTTCACCACAGCAGTTGTTCTTTATAAATACCTCCACAGTTAATCATCCAAAAGCCAGTGAAGATGAGAATGGTTTGTGTTAGGGATGTTAAGACTGTTGTCACTTCTCCAGTTGCTCCAGTCCAGAATCTCTTCTGCCCCAGTAGCCGGAGGTCACACCCATGCCCTGAAACTCAGGTGTGAGCTACAAATGCAGCTGCTGCTCTCCTGTAGCTGATACCAATGGCCAGGGGTTCCCACCCCTTGGTCTGACTCCAGTAGCTACTCCCAAATTTCACTCCCACACACGCAGGTCTCTCCTGTATCCTTGCAGCACATAAACACATACACACGCACAGAATACAGAGTGAGATTATTGTGAGAGGCAGTTAAGAAAAGATTTAACAGGAAGATATAGGAAGACAGGACAGACTGCAGTGATCAAGCACAGGGCTCAGACAGACAAGCACATTGACAAGTCCTGTTTTACACACTACCAACCCCTTTTATAGGCCTATCCCCACCTCTGTTCCCCCCTGCTCTCCTTCTCCCGAATATCAGTTGACGCTGTCCCACTAACCCACTCCAGCATGCAGAACCACCAAGTTCTCATTCTCATCCATTTGAAACTCCTGGTTAGTCTTCAGTTTCTTGAAAGCACACCAATTCCACATACCTGGAATTCAGCATTGTCTTGTATTGGAGTAAGAAAATATAAGAGGCTAGATAGGCTACTTTAGAATAATAAGAAAAATAATACTAGAGGAATGTTTTATGAGTGAAAATTTTTTTAAAAGTTTGCATTTGCAATAAAAGAGCTTCAAGACTTGCCTAAATGTATGCTGTAAAAAATTAGGCTTTTGTATTATCTTGGGTTTGTGATGAGTGGAGAAAGGGTGAAGTAGAACTATCCCAGGCAACTAGCAACAGGACAAGAGAAAACAGCCTCAGGCTGGGCCAGGGAAGGCTCAGGTAGGACATCAAGAATAATTTTTTCATTGAAAGGATGGTTAAGCATTGGAATGGGCTTCTCAGGTAAGTGGTGGAGTCACCATCCATGGAAGTGTTGAAGAAAAGACTGGACATGACACTTACGGCTGTGGTTTAGTTGACATTGATCATGGTGTTTGCTCAAAGGTTAGACTCGATGATGTAGGAGGTCTTTTCAGCCTTAAAGATTCTATGATTCTGTTGAAATGGAAAGCAGCAGAATGGAATGATTGTGATTTCTGACTTGAAGAGTTTCCTAGGTAACACTTCTGAAGCTAATACACACTCAATGTCCTGTCCTGCAGCTTCATCATTTTCAATGACAAAATAAGATCACAGGAAATAAGACTGAGCCTACCATAAGTTCATGTTTGCCGAGATATTTCTTTTTTTTTCTACAAATAAATTTTGTTCCAGTGAAGCTTGTGGACTTCTGACACATTCAGAAGCTGTAGTTTTGACAGGGCCACAGGACAACCAGAACTGTCAAATTTGTAGTACACATATTGCTCACACAATATAAATGAAATATATAATATATTGGGTGTAAATCAGACCTGCTGCTGATGCCAACAATCTGTGTAAGTTGAATAAATTCAGCATGCCCTGAATATGTCAAACATACTATGTTTGTACACACCAACAGGGAAACACATTCAGAGACGGGGCTAATGTTGGGGAGGAGGGTGTATGGATACAGTTTATAAAAAATGGATGACACAGAATATAAACATATTTAGGTAGTTACATGAGGCTGATGACTATATTTATCTCTGTATTCATTATTGTGTCTAATTGGCAAAATTAGGCTTCTAGCAGGTGAGACAATCTTAGTGGCTGATGAAAGAAAACTGCAAAAGATGTAAACATTTTTGTTTCTACATGCAGTAAAAAAAAAAAAAAATTGTTTGGTGGGGTTTTTTTTCCTGGTGATATTAATTTTGGTTTTGACTAGTTATATAGTCATTGTGTATTCAATGAACTCTTTATTAAAAGAGAAAACTTCATTTCCAGAAATATTTAATTGAAGACATCTCAAGAATTTACTGCTTTTAGAAACAAATCTTCAATGGATCATCATGCTATTCTTGCTTAAAACCTGAGGAAACAATACTTGCAAGTACTGTTGTACTTGCACGCATGCTTTGGACAGTGTAGTCTATGTTGACCTTCTAAATTTACATAAATGACTATGTAGATGCCAACCAACTGAGCAATTTCTTATAAAATCTATTTCAGAAGCTCAAAAAAAAAATGCAAAAAGTGCAGTACTTTTCTAGAAGATGCTTTTACATTTCCTGGCATCCACTGGGTAGTCTGATTACAATGAACCTTAAGATTGAAAACTTTCAACAGCAGGTATTAGAAGACTGCTTTCTCTAAATCAATTTTCAGAAAAGATGAACATCTCTTGGACATTATGTGAATCAGAGCAAAAACAAAACAAGCTATCAGAATAATAAATATAATTTAGAAGTCCAGTCTCAGAGAAAAATAGGTTATTTCAGAAAAAGAAAGCCTGATTTAAATGATTGTCACCATGTGCTTTCCCCTATATGATAAGACTACTATTTACAGTCAAGAAATGCAAGTTAAGTGGGTTAGACAGCTAAATGATACATTGTTTCACCTTAAACAAAATAATAGCTTAAAAATAAAATAAATATCTTCCATTTACTCCATAAATGTAAAATATTTACAGATTTTTAAACTACAAAAAGAAAGGTAGATATATCTGTTATGAAAAAAAATCAGGCTGGAGTTCAATTTGAGAAAGGTATAAGGGCGACTAAAGAAGAAATTCACCACTCTATTTTGGCTAATTAAGTTTAAATATCATTACCCCTGGAATGTATATACAAGGTTATCATATAACTGATTTGTGCATCCATAGTTTTTTCTAAAAAGAGATGGAGTGGATTAATTTCAACATAATTAGATTTTTTATGGAAAATCGTATTTTATTAATAAATTGTTTGTTTAACAGTGACTCCTGTTCATTTTCCTTGAAATCGCTTGTTTCACATTATTTCTCTTGCTCTCTGAGGTAAAGTTCCTGTAACCATCCCACTTGGCTCCTGCTCTCCAGACCTCTTGGCTATTAAACATATCTTTTATGTCTTCAACTTTCTGTTCAAGAAGGATTTGCAGATCTCATAGTTTGCCCATATTCAAACTTAAAATTTTCAAATCTACTAAGAGGGTTTTTCCCTCTAAACATGGTATTTAATTTCTTAATCTAGAGGTTTTTTACTCACATAATGCTTTCTTTATGCTGCAAGAGTAAGTGAAAAGCAGTTGACACATTACAGAACACTTCCATCATCATCTTCGTCTCCATTTAAAAATTCATTCTTCAATTAAAAAAAAATACTGAAAGAGTACTTCTCAAATATATATTTGGATGGTGAACTAGACATTACTTCACCAAAACACAGGTATCTAGACCTCATAGACATCTCTATGTATAAATATACAAAAGAGGATTAACCATTTTGAGCCTCCTTGGGAAAGTAAGCCCTTTCTTCACAGGAATGAATGTAGAAGCCTTGTTTAGTCAAGATGTCCAAGTATGACTAAATTTCAGATGATTAAAAATAAATAAAGTTTCTACACACCATTTTTTTGTCAGCTGGAAATTCTTTGAATGTTTTATAGGATAGAATTTATTCCTTTGCTTTGTCAGTTTAATTTCGCAGATCACAAAGTGGCCAGCCCACAGACAGAGTAAATGAGGAGCTTCAAATTAATGATCTCTTTCAATACATTTTCTGATGGAGTATCCACAGTAAGCAGAGGAAAATGCAATTATGTTTTATATTTTTCTTAGCTATAGTTAATGGATATCATGAAGAAAAACTGCAGTGATCTCATTTTGAAATCTTTTTTACAGGAAAGAAAATGGAAAAGGCAATGCGCTAGAGAGTATTTTATGCACCTGTTTGAAGAGTATTACATTTGTTCCCAGGAATGTTTAAGAGAGTTATTTTGATAATATGCTATAAAGCTCTCTTTTTGTCTATTTTGACCATAGAACTGAATGTATGTGAATCTGTTTCATAGCATCTCAGAAGATTGTCCTAGTTATAGAGAACCATCTGGAGACTTCATCTTTTCACAGTTACTTACTAGCAGACCATCACTACATACTTTTCCTCCAAAAATTAATATGAGAGGTATGATTTGTACAAAAGGGGATCATTGAAGTTTCCCAGAAGATGTATGACTACGGAAAACTAAATCCAGGCTGAAAAGTTTGAATGCAACTCTAGCTGCAACGTACGAACAGTGGTTTTTAGGAGGGATTTTGGAAGAACTTGGAACTAACTTATTAACAGGGTTTATTGCTGTTGGTCTTCAGCTGTCCACATGACACTTGCCTGGGGTCTTGCCCACGGAGGTGCAGCGTCCTTCCTTAAAGACTAAGTAAACGGCCGGAGTTCCTGCCGTCTGGCTCCGTATCGCTGATGGCGATATGAGAGAGGGCCTCCTCCAACCTGGGGGAGGCCGAAAGTCCTGGCCAGAAAATGAAAAGATGAGCGGAGTCTCCAAATTTCTTGCTTCAGACAGTTGTTTTAATTAGCGTTANGGGACAAGAGTCATAGACCTAAGGGTGACACACGTTTTTGAGGTCCAGGGTCCAGGGGCAGAGAATAAGGGAACAACCAATCTGATACAAACACAGGGCTTGAATGAAACATATAATAACGAATGGGATAAACTTGGAGGAGGGAACTAGAGTTACAAACCAATGGGGTATCGAGTAACATAGAACTTTCTGGAACTGGAGGTGGAGAGATGGGTGGTGCCTCAGACCTCAGTCCCCTCCTCTGAGCCATCGTCCAGGCTATCAGAGGTGGGGAAATCCAGCCATTGGATGGTGTGGACTTGATGGGCATTCGATGTCCACAGCCCATCTGAGGGCTGGGCAACTAACACATCCACATACCAAGAAAAAGTGTTACAAACAAAATTCAAGACTAGAAAGTTATCAAAGTATTTTAAATATTTTCTTTCCCGTCTCTATTAATCCATGATTTTTTTGAAACAGACAGATGTCTGTACAAATTCATAATATTTTAACATAATCATGTCTTATACCTTACCCTATTAAATCACCTGAAAGGTTATTTAAAGAATATTCTCTCAGTCTGCAGTAGGATTTTGGATGTTATTTCCTCCCTGAGGCTGAATTTTCTCTTTTCTCTGTGTTTTATGTTGTTCAAATGTCACTCAAACAATGTTTATAGTATGGGGTTTACCTCCGTTTACTTTTCATGTACGAAATAAATTATGCATTCATTTATTTTTGTTGCATTATAAAGCATATGGGCCATTATCCTCAAGTAATTAATTACACTTCTTTTATTTAATCTATAATACGGGAAGGTACCACATTATCCCTGATTTCTGCACCCTGTCATATCACCAAATAAAATAATACCCTAGGAAGTCCTTGCAAAACAGGCTTTTAATCTTTTCTAATTCCTGTTCTGCTCTTGGATAGCTACAAAGTAGTCATGAAAAAAATCTGCAAATGTTTCAAAATTGCTTCCATGCTACGTTTCAGCAAAACTTATATAATTTTTTTTTTTTTTCAATGCTAAGGACAGAATATCAAGTTTCAAAGATATTTCAGAGGAAGCAGAGATTGAAAGAATTTTTTTAGCTGCCAATAAGTAATGTAGAAAGAGAGAGTAAAACCCGTGTAAAAACCTTTAAATATTTAACTGTCCATATTGGAAGAAGAGAAGAAAAAAGAGGAAAACAAAAAGGGAGAGAGAACAGAGGAAGAAAGGATAGAGAGGAAGAGGAAGAAAAGGAAGAAGGAAGGGAAGTCAGGAGGGATCACATGAATATTATTTGTCTGAATTGCTCATTTTCTGCTCAGAAAACCCCATTTCCAATGATTTTCATCCCCAAATTTGCTGCAGAATATTGGAGTCTGCTGCTATTTTTTAACAGAAGACAGAAAAACTTATTTTTCATTAACATTTGCTTGTTACATCTGCAAGAGGGTTGTGTGTCCTAGCCAAAGTTTTTCTAATGCTCCAGTTTTTCTCATTTAGTAACTCCCTTTTAGTCCAAAAAATATTCTAATAATGTTATAGGATATATGATGAAAGATTCTTCTCCACAAGCATGAAGAACAATGGCAAACAGTGAAATCCTCATAACCTAATTAGAGAAACAAGAACCCTGGTTCTGCTCCTCCAGGATAGACAACTTCATGAGTCAGTAATGACACTCATTACCATGAGTAAATGGAAGATGTTCTCCAGATCACCTCAAAAGCTGAGAAGATTTACTGCCTAGTGGGTATGGAACACATTATAAGATGCAGGGGAAGTGCATTTTGGGATTGTACAAGACATCTGGGATGTTTAGAAGAAGAATCAAACAAAGGGAAAAGGAAGCATTAAGTTTGTTTGAGAGGGATAAATTATGAGAAAATTGATGGGTAAAAGGTATGGCTGTGTGTTTATCAGGCTACTGATCAGTACATATGTCTGACCATGTTCTGCACCTGCTGAACAGTTTTGCTATATTAAATTCCATTTCTAATTATTTTCCTGGGAGAGATGTTCTTTCATATATTCTGTGTACCTATGTGTGCATATGTGTGTGTGTGAGCGCGTCTGTGTGTATCCAGAGATTTATATGCCAGCAGATGGATTAGGATCATGGACTGGAGGGGACAGTATTTCTCTGGTACCAGCAACTGGAGCAAGGGAGGATATATACACTGGTGAGTGATAACTCGCAAATACCAAGTCAGACTAGTCAGTCGGTTGGATAAAAGTCTTGGGAGCCCTAAGTTTGGGCCAGACCAGATAACGACAAGAAGAGACAGTCTACAGACTGGCTACTGGAGGGACCAGTTAGTCTAAGTCAGCTGGTGGAGTGGCTGTTGGGTCAACTGAGAAACATATTTGCATGTGTGTGCACGCATGAGGCAGCTGGAGACAGGAAAATCCAAGAGTGTGGGGGTGTGGGTGTGGGTGTGGGTGTGGGTAGGTGGGGGCGTGTGTGTACACCCATGCACATTGACCTGCAGGCCTCTGTGACTGTCATGACAAGATGCCAGCAACTGAGGAGAAACAGGATACAGGGACAGTCTGGAGATCAAGTAGATGACCTTCATCCTGAACTGCCATAGAAGAGAATGGAACAAGGCTGCTTGTGCTCTTTGTGTTTGTATGAGTGCTATGTGTCCAGACTGTGTTAATTTGTTCACTGGCAGTAGTTGCAAGTGGATGTGTATTGCACAGATATGATTTTGTGTGTCTAGGGAAGACACAAACTTATCCTCTCTACTGGTGGGACTTAGGATCAGGGAACTGAAAAAGCCTTGCGTTTTCCCAGTTACCAGAGTCAACAATGCCTAACTAGTCTACTCTCTATTTCATCCTAAATGTTAGATTAATTGCGTATTATTTTTAAATTCACCATAACTGTTTCATATTCCATGCCTCACAGAAGAAAAGAGTTAGAAAAAAAAGTTTAAAAATTTTATTTTCAAGAACTTAATCCACAAAAACTGATTTCTGATTTTATATGTATATATGTATGTATTGAGAAAAACCCACAGCATCTTCTTGTAGATTTTCCTTAAGCTCAACTTCAAGTAGAATTCTATATAGTAATTGTAGAAACAGTACGGAAAGAAAAATCTGCACAAAACTTCAAGGAAGACAAATACATCGTGCTTTTTGAAGTAGGATATGTACTCTTAAGTACATTCCAGTGGTAGAGATATAAATAAGTATCCAGGTGTTGAGTAAATAAAGGATCCCAAACTAAAATGAGGACAGGAGTTTAAAAATACAGACAGCAAAAAATAATGAATAATTAACAAAGATTAAACAAGTACTTGAAATGGTTTGTTATGCAAATTTACCTTGCTGATTGCAAGCATTTCTCATAAGGGATTTGTTAAATGAATCGGTGAAGGTGCTGCAAAATTGGGCTGTCAAAAGCTAAGAGCTGACTGAACCAGATCTGAAAAATGTCAAATGTCTCTTAAGTGGAAAGGATTCCAGTGCTTTTTTACCATCCTTGTCAGCAACACGGACAGTGGGATTCAGGGCACCCTTAGCAGGTTTGCCCGACAACACAAAGCTGTGTGGTGTGGTGTGGTTGATACACTCCGTGGAAGGGCTGCCACACAGAGGGACCATGATAGGCTTGAGAGGTGGCCCCATGAGAACCTCATGACAGCCCATGAAAATCTCATCGTGTTCAACAAGGTCAAGCACAAGGTCCTGCACCTGGGTCAGAGCAGTCCCAAGCACAAATGCAGACTGGGTGGTAAATGAATCAAAAACAGCCCTGAGGAGAAGGACTTGGGAATATTTGTGATGAAAAACTCATCATGACCCAGAGGTGTACACTTGCAGACCATAAGGACAACCACATCCTGGGCTGCATCAAAAGCAGGTCAAGAAATTAGGTGACTCACCCCCTCTAGTCCCCTCCTGTGAGACATACCTGGAGTACTGTGCCCAGCTCTAGGGCCACCAACACAGGAAAAATATTAACCTGTTGGAATGAGTCCAGAGGAGGTCCAGGTTCATCACAAAGTTGGAACACCTCTCTTATGAAAAGAGGCTGGGAGATTTGGGGCTGTTCACCCCAAAGAGGAGAAGAATCATAGAGATTTTATCCAGGGTATTTCTCAACATATTAAAACATTTAAAGTGGTCTAAGCAGAGTGGGAGTTCCTGAGGCAATATGCAGGACAGCAAAAAATCCATATTGGAAAAGTTCTTATACTAATCATTTAGAAGTTTTATTGTGGAGGTCTGAACTGTAGTGCATCACCTTGATTGACATCTCTTCATGCCCACATATTCACACTGTCTTGCTGATGGTGACCAGAGACCTATCTAGAATTTTCAGTGTATAGTCTGAAGTGAGATATGATAAAAGCAAGATAGTAACAGTGTATGTTTTTATCTGTCAATTAACATATATCTTCTAATTTTAGTGTGGTATCATGTGAGTTATGGGGATTAATGGACTTGCTCTGATATTGCTTATGAAGACAGAATTATGAGTGGGGAATTTTTAACAGAAGTTTGCCATTACTTTCTGGGATTAATCTTCTGTTCCAACACAAGTTATTTATGTTATTATACTTTTTTAACTTTACTTTTAGGTAAAGTTTTAACATATTCATAGATTGAAATTTTACTTTATTTCATTGTGGACAATTGGTTTTGTCCTTGGTGTTAATTTAGAAAAGAAAAAAGAAAAAAAAAGAAAAAAAAAACTAAGTTGCAAATTTGCTTACAAAACAAATGTGCAAATATTTTCAGAAAGAAAATCACTGATGTAAGTATGAAAATTAACTTCTTTGGTTACCAGCCAGACCGGCACAAACTAGAGCAGAAGCAAGATTACTTAACATACTTGCAGACAATCCATGCAAACTGAAATTGTATGGAACATCATGGGCACATCTTCATGTTGAGGAAGACAGGTAATTTTACCATAATACACAGAAAAGTCATTCCAGAACAAAGCAGCTGAATATTTTAAATGAAGGAATGAAATACTTTATCCATTAAATCATTGTTAATGTAATAATTAATTTTAATTAGACTCAGAAACGAACATATTAAGTTCAATAAGTATGCATAGAGTTTCTCACTTCCCTTCTTTATTTTTTTAATACAAAAATCCATGTGTAGAAAGTTCAGAAAGGCTTATATGAGAACCAGAATTGGACACAGTTTCTGTTTGCTTGCTAGCATTGCAAGCAAAAGAGTTGTTGAAAGAGTTGCTGTATGGTGAAATAAATGCAGAAAACTAAAATGAAAACCCCATTTTTTCTCAGCCCGGGACTATTCTCCAGACAGCAGTTATTGTGATTGTTATTAGTAACTATTCCCAATACCTTCAACAATTGTATGCTCTTTTTAAGTGCTTGTGTTGTTTATTAATATAACTTAAAATAAAGAGTAAGTATATGCCATTATTGTGATTATAAAAACAATTTTGTTCTGCTTTTATTAAATGTTTAGCTATCCAGATCAATCTTCATTTCTTTTTAAACTGTAGCTTTAAGCACTCTGTCAATTTAATTTTTTTTTTCTGTGAAATTATATTCCATGACTGGAAAAAAAATTATATTTTATCCGAGGCATTTCTACAGTCTTGTTTTATGATCTCTATCATTTTGTCCCACTTTTTCCATCTGTACTGTAATGATAATAATTTTAATATTTCCTTTTCTATTGACATGATAAGTGAAGGATGACATGGGGGAGACATAGGCTTGGAGAGCTGAAGTAATTAAAGGGCTTCAAAAGCTGGCTGAGTGAAATATTACAAATACATGTATCACCATCTGCTTCCTTATTGATCTTACTAGTAGCACCATTGTTTTCTTCTCAAAATATTTTGCTAGCAAAGGTAATATTTGCTTCTGTACTTACTTGTACACATATTTGCACCTGCCATGATACATTTAGCAAAGTGTTGCCTGTTATCTCAGATAACATTTCACCAACTCTGTACTGTTATCTCAGAAAAAACCCCTCTGTCACTCCTCCAAGCTTCACATTCAGTATAGCAAAAGGATATACTATATTTGATCTATGGAGTTTCCTATTTTCCTTACCTTGCAGTACGTTATTTTAGTCTACCGTATCTTCTTTGTTGGCCTTTGTTTAACTAGTGCTTGCTCGATTGGTAGCTTTGCCCTTAGGCAAGGGTTTGATGAGCTTGTGAATGGGCATGATGCCATCCAAACAGATGTGATAGAAAATAATCAGCCAACAGGCCCTCTGTATATATAAACTATGCTTGTAAAGGGCAAGATTCTAACCTGGAAATGTTCAAATAACTGCTTACACCATATAGTATTAGGATGAAGGATCTACCATGGTTGATCTAGTTCTGAATTCTACTTAAACACTTTGCTTTCAGGGAAAACACAGGAAAAGTTTTTAATGTCACACAGAGGAGCATTTTATACTGTTAGAAATAAAAATCATCTTGCTAGTGGAGCAAAGGGATTCCCCTTCTTTTTTTTTCTGAGTAAGAAACTTCATGCAGTGTGCCAAATCTGATTTCTAAACTTTAGTTTCAGGAATAGTGAGTTACGTAACAGTTTAAGCATTAACATTGACTTTTATCTCACTTAAGTTGAGGCACTCAAAGAATGAATCCTTTTTTTAGATTAGTTACAAAGAATCTTTTCCCTCAAAGGGAAAAAGAGCTTTCTTGCAGATTGCCACTCAAAGTTACTATCATCACTCTCTAATATGTAAAAGAATACCTTCTAGAACATCCTGTCATTTATTTTCATTTTTGCTGTAGCCTTATATTGATATTGTGTGCACAGATTTTGGTAATGGGATAACAACGGCAGTGGCTGCTGGAAGCTCCCTTTATGTTTGATAGAGCCAATGTCAGACAGATCCAAGAGGGACACACTGCTGGCCAAGGCCAAGCCCATCAGTGACAGTCCCTTGAGTATAACATATATACAAAGGGAAAAAACCTGCTGTGAAAAGTAACTTTAAAAAAAGTGTGAAAATATGTGAAAGCAACAGCCCTGCAGACACCAAGATCAGTGAGGAAAGAGGGGGACAAGGTTCTCCAGGCACCAGAGCAGAGATTCCCCTGCAGCTTGTGGTGAAGGTCAGAGACAGGCTGACCCTGCAGCCCATGGAAGTCCATGATGGAGTAAAGATCCACCTGCAGTCTGTGGATGACCCCATTCCAGAACAGGTGAATGTGCCCTGAAGGGGCTGGAACCCTGTGGGAAGTCTGCACTTGAGCAGGCTTCTGGTAAGACCTGTGGACTTGTGAAAAGAGGAGCCCACAATGGAGCAGGTTTGCTGGCAGGATTTGCCATCCCGTGGGGGATTAATACTGAAGCAGCCTGCTCCTGAAGGACTTTCACCCATGGGAGGGACCCAACACTAGGACAGAGACAGATTGTGAGGAGTCCCCCCCCTGAGGAAGGAGGAGCAGCACAGACAACCTGTGATGAATCGACCCCCATTCCCCATCCCTCTCTGCCACTGAGGGGGAGGAGGTAGAAGACTCATGACTAAATTTGAGCGTGGGAAGAAGGAAGGGGTGGGGAGAAGGTGTTTTAAGATTTACTTTTTATTTTTCATTATACTACTCTGATTTGATCAGTAAGAAGTTAAATTAATTTCCCCATCTTGAGTCTGTTTTGCCTATCACAGTAATTGCTGGGTGATCTGTCCTTGTCCTTAATCCATGAGCCTCTTGCTGTATTTTGTCTCCCCTGTCCAGCTGAGGAGATGGATGATAGAGTGTCTTTGGTTGGTAGCTGGCATCAAGCCAGTGTCAAGCCATCACAGGACTTTGCAAATAAAATGAGATAAAGATCTGGACCACAAAACTGTTAATTTAATAAATAATTAAATAAATAAGATTGGTTGGTGTGGTGGCTTGACTTTCCTACATAATGTTGTACTCTCATTGTATCTGTATTTGTGTACATAGCCTCAAGGTGGTCCTCCTTTAGTCCTGACTGTAGTTTCTTTTTATTGTTTTTAAGATCTTTTTATTTCACGTCATCCTTTTTGCTTGCCAGCCTGGTCCACTTCTTCCTCACGTGACTGTGAGTCATCTCCCTCTCTAGATGGACCTTTTTCAAAGCTCTCATCACCAGGTTGACCAGGCTGATTTTTTTTTTTTTTCCCCCCCACCTGTAGACCCATAACTGAATTGAATAATAAGGATGGACTCATCACACGGACCATAAGCATCTACATTTATACTCCCAAATTTTCAAATCTCTAGACTGTTGCCCAATGTCTTAGTAAGACTAACTTTAGAGTAGATTCCAGTGTTCCAGCTTCAGCTGTAGCTGACTGTGTTGACTATCACTGTTAGTTATAATAAGATTTGAGAGACCTGGATATCATGTAGATTCTTATATTCAGTGTTCTCCTCAGGTGTTCCCAAAGCATGCAACACCATCTGGAGTGTCCTAAATTATCCATCTTGACCTCCAGCTACTAACTTGGAAGCATGTTGATATATTCTCTATATTCTGTGTCAAATCTCCTCTGTTTTCTGAGATATCCTGAGGACCTTAGTAGATAGTAGTAACCTGCTTTAAGGTAGCTGGTTTGAGCTGTTAGAGACCTAAATCTTCCACTAAATGTTTTCAAGGGCCTAAGAACTAGAGTAGAGCTTGGAGCTATTATTATCCTAGCACTGGGGAAGAAATTGGGAGAAATAAGTCCTTCTTTATTTTGCTTTAGACATTTTTGCCAGGCAGACAGAAGCACAGTTCCAAAGCAGACACAGATCTTCAATTGCTTGCTCAACCAGCTTAGGATCTAGAAGCTACATACATCCATTACATAGACTGAGGCACATGGAAAAAAACACCATTTTAGGTATAAGCACTTGTCATAGGCATTTGGTTGCAGCAGAGTGTGAAGATAATAATGAATATAAACCCATGAGAAAATGGGCTTTTTAAGTCCTGTGGCACAGAGGACAACTTGTTTGCTAATTTTTTTTAATAGGGAATCTTAAAATTCTGCAAAATATTTCCAAGCAACATAATAATAGAAACACAGACATAAATTTTATTTTTGCTTTCTCAGTTAAAAGAAATATATATATATATAATTTATTCATCACTTTATATTTCAGAACTTAGCTAGCATTTAAAAACTCTAAATCTCTTTGCAGCCCTATTCAATATCTGATATTGTCATTAGCTAATAAATCAGTAGAACAGCTGTGATTGTTCCCACTATTGATGTAATCTTAGGACCAGCAGACATTTACTACTCCTAGTCTGCATTTTGTTTGAAAATGCAATAATGAAAAAATGCACTTTCACTGACTCTCAGGTACTACTGTCTGTTACTAGATAATGTAAACTAATGAACAAAAGACCCCTAATGATGCAATAATTTCATTTTAGAACAATCATTTCATTTTGAGTGAGAGAAAAATAAAATAATTGTATCTAGGTACATTCTTGGTGTCCAAATAAATGTTAAAGAGAATGATTTTTCTTTCACTTTCACAATTGATTTTTCACACAAAGTAAATTTTTTTGTAGTGCTTGCTCACTAAGTGAATAGCAGAGTATGGATTCTGTTGACATTTTTTCAGTAAAAGTTTCTTTTTCTGATGCACAAAAAAATGTAAATTAACAATGCATTAGACAAAAGCTTTTAAATCAGAATGTTTTCTTTTTTAAACTTTCTATTCCATTAAACCAAATGGCAGAATTTTTTTTGACTTGTCCCATCACTCCCCACCCCCAAATAATTTGTCCAGGGTGGACATTCAGATGGACTCAGTAAAAAGAAGGAAGTGAGCAACCTTAAGGAAAATATCCCAAACATGGTGTTTCATGGTAGTTCCGTCTTAAGAACAATAGCTTGTATATGAAATGTAGATGAAGTTTGAAACCACGAATATTGCTATGAAGCTAAAGTGTCATTCTTAAGCCAATCACAATAAGCAGTGATGCCTTTATCAAAAGCAATTCTGTGAAACCTCTGTTCGACAGCATTTATGAAAAGTACCCAGTTAAACGAAAACTTCTGTTCAGTCTTTATTTCAGTCCATTTGGCCAATGAATTAGGAATCCAGTGAAATTTTATTCAGGAGAAGAACTGTATCATTTATCACAAGCAGAAATGGCTTACTCATAATGTTTTATTTGTCATTATTTATTAGCCCCTCTCAAACTCATAAATCTGAATCCTTAACTCACAGTTCTCTTAACCTTTAACTGGTTAAATACTTGTAGCCCTTAGTTTCCCGTTTCAAAGCTTTCAGATTCTTGGCAGACCTTCTAGATCCCTTCTGCTTTGAACAAAAACACCCACCAACTCCATTCAGTTATTATATTTCTTAGTATAGATTTTAATGCCTGACAAGAAGTTAATCCTCCTTCAGCCAGAGATTCCATGGCTGCTTAGAGAGAGTTAGCACAGAAAGTTATATCTGCTCTTCCTCTTGTATTACAACATGAAATCTGTACTGCCTGCATCCCACAGAGTGCTGCTAAAATCGCTTTTTGTGCATTTTAAGCCTATAGGTTGATGTGTTGTAATAGTAAATCATTCTGGCCAGGCTCACTGCAGGCTGCTTCCTGTGTAGCTCTGGTAAGATGAAAGCGGTTAAATGAAATATAGCTCCAGTCTGAATTGAACAGACCTATCGAGAAAGGAAAGGCAGAGGGGAAGATATTGCAAGTAATACCAATCTCTCCTTTCTCTGTTCATTGTCACTGAGGTTGAGTGAATTCTTAAAATAGGAATAGGAGAAGCCACTCAGCACTTTACAAATTTTTCTTTATTCCCTTCTGTCCTCATCACCCTGCTGAGGTAAGGGCTGTTTTTCAAGCATCCTAAGAAATGTGGATTGGTGCACTACTGGCAGTTCTATACGAGAACAGCAGACCTTGTTCCTTTGCTGCTATCCTTCAGCAACAACAGAGTGACAATGTCCAGGGCCAGGAATCACAGATCTTTTACATTTCATTATGTACGTTGATCAAAGGCTTTACCCCACTGAGTTGCACCTCAGCAGAAAAAACTGGGGGCTTAACAAGGAAGAAAAAGGTATGGAGAGCCAAAAGATTCAAAGTAGAAAACCTCTTTTTATTATATCTAAGGACTGATAGTATATCTTTTTATGCACTGTTTCTTCCAGTTTGCATTAATGCCATAAACTTCCTTCTTACTCCAGTTTCAGTATCTCTTTGCTCCATGTCCCTCTAGAAACTCTGGTTTCATCTTCTATTTCTAAGGTTCTGTCTGACCTAGACTGCACCAGACAGCATTTTGGAAGCAGAAAACCTCTCTGCTACCCAGCCACATCCTTTTAGAAAACATCCAGTACATATTAAATAAAGAATTCTAATTTCTTACTTCATTCGGTTTTTGTAGCAATGTCTTACTAGCAGGATGGAGGCTCAAGCCATGGCTTCTGTGAAAAGACACCAGGAGCTGCCCCTGTGTCCAACAAAGCTGATTTCAAGATGGACCCTTATTTTGTCAAAGCCAAGCCCATCAGCAATCCGTGAAAACATATTTCAAAAAGGGTAAAACCTGCTGTGCAGCAGCTGTGTGAGAAAGGAGTGAGAAAATGTGGCAGAAACAACTCTGTAGATACCAATGTCAGCAAACAAGGAGGAGGAGGAAGTGCTCCAGGTGCAGAGATTCCTCTGCGGGCCCTGGTGAAGACTATGGTGAAGCAGCTGTGCCCCTGCAGCCCTTGGAGGACCAGAGTGGAGCACAGATCCACCTGCAGCCTATGGAGGACCCCACACCAGAGCAGGTGGATCTGCTAAGAATCTGCGTGCCAGGAGCAGCCCATGCTGGAGCCTGCTCTTGGCAGGAACAGAGGCCTGTGATGAGTACACACAGGATCAAGTTTTCTGGCAAGAATTATAGCCTGTGGGGAACACATCCCAGAGCAGTTCTTGAAGAATTGCAACCTGTGGAAAGGACCCACACTGAAGAAGTTTGTGAAGGGGCCCCACACTAGAGCAGGAGAAAAGAGTGAGAAGAAAGGAGTGGCAGAGACAAAGTGTTATGAGGTGACTCCAACCCACATTCCTCATCTGTCCTGCACCACTCAAGGCAGGAGGATGTAGAAAATTTATCAGTACAATTGAGAGAGGGAAGAAGAAGGAGTATGAAAAAGGTGTTTTCAGTTTTTATTTCTCATTATCCTACTCTGTTATTAATTGGCAATAAATTAATTCCCGTCAAGTCAGGTTTGTTTTGCCTATGATGGTAAATGATTTTGATCCACGAGTTTTTTTCATATTTTCTTTCCTTTTCCTGCTGAAGTGACAGAGCTTTGTCAACAAAGGCAAAAGAGTAAGATATGTCACAGTCATGGCAGTATGAAAAAGAATGAATATAGATGTACCTCAAAACTGCAGAGTGTGTTCTTAAGGATGGAATTACTATGAATGCTGCAACAGTCAGAGTCAGTAATAGACCAAAGAGGCTCAGAGGAAAAAAAAATCTGACTCATCTTCAAGAATTCAGGATGTTTTTAGGTTTTGGCCTATTTAAAAAACAATGACATCTTTAATGGAGGAAAAAGATCAGGAAAGAAAAGAGAAATGTGCAAAAATACCTTTTTCAGTGACGTAAAACATGTTACTCTGACATGAAATAGCCAGTCTGGTTTTTTATACACACAGAGGATTTCTGATGGAGCCCGAGGTAGTATTTGGAGAAAGGGGCCATTTCAGAACTCTAGAGGACCAGCATAGAGAAAAGACATTCAATGATGATAGAAATAATCTGATTCTGCTAAAATTCTACAATTATGATACTAGTTGGCCAAATGACAATAGTAGCAGACAAGGAAGTAAAATAAAACCAACTTTTATGACTTCTTTCCTGTGAAGTCTGTGCAAGACCACTATCTCTTTAGTCTTGGCCTGGATATTTTCCAGAAGAGATGGAGACTTACAAAGGAACCAATATTGAATATATAAAGTTTTAATGGAGGATTAATATATTAAATAATAAGTTTTTTATCATAAGAAGTTAAAGTTTCAATTTCTTTTAGCTCTGAAAGAATATGCATTGTGTTTTGAGGGGTAAACTGTTTAAACATGTTTTTTCTTGTTCGTCTTTATGGCATGATTTTGTTTATCAAATTTTGTTGGGTTTATTAATTGTAGAAATCCTTAAAAGTATAATGAACATGTATTCAAACAAGCTTGCATTAACCGTACAGAAAGTGAGGACTTTATGTCTAAATAACTTCAAATGTAAGAAGTGAAATTTGTTCTTGCAGTTTTGCTGTTGCTATGATTGATGGAAAGTTTGTTTGTAGTAGTAAATGCTGAAAGTTTGAAGGAATTTTCTTCATCTTTAGGAAACTTGCTCAGTTCAGACTTGCCTGACATTTTACTGATGTTTGATTTCAAAGACAATAAAAGAGGACCTCTTCCTCCTGAGTATTTCAACAAATCTGACTTTTAGGATCGGTTCTACTCTTTTTAATTCAGCACTTGATTTCAAGTAATTTCTTCGAGGCACTAATGAGTCTGTCTTGTGATTCTCTGTAAATCATTGAACGGGACCATGATTCTATGATCATTTGTGCATTTAAGGTTTCCCCTTTGGTTGTCTCACTTACTTCTCATGTAAAATCAATTTTCCTATTTTGGCTCCCAGTACAAAAGTTTTTTCTACTTTTAATCACTAAAATGAACACATCTGATAGCATCTTTGATTATCTTCCGTGTTAGCCTGTAATAATCTGGTCAGTTTCTCATCTCCTCTTATTGCTGTCACTAATTCTCTAAAGACATTTTGTGTCAACAAGCTTATCTGCTTGAAAATGACATCCATTCCTAAGTTCTATATTCTATTATTTGAAATGTAATCTAAAGTCTGAGTCCTGTGAAATTACCGTAAGGTGTTATCTAACAGATTATATTTTCCGGAATCTCTATCATCACAAGAATCTGATCTATATTATTCACTCCTCTGGAAAAGCCACTGACATACTTTGTCTTCACCATCCTTGTAAACACCAGCTGAATGAGTAAGTCAGTATTCAATATGTCTTTCATTTGTTCTTCTCACCCTTCCTGTAGAGGAGTTTTCTCGTTCGCTCATGCTTGCTCTTTTCTGAAATGGATGTTAAATATCTTCCGGGTGATGTAATTTTTGTATTTCTCATATTTTCTTGCAAACTTGTTGAAGTCTTACATTTTTTAGTCCACATTATTTCCCCTTCTTGCATTCATACTTGTCAAGCTTTGCACTGATATTTTAACTTTTCTTGCAAGAATTCCGAGATTTGCTTTCCTTCATTTACTTGAGGTGTGCCTCTCCTTAGAGAATTTTCTCCAGACTTATTCCAGCTCCTGTAATTGCACATTGTACGCCTTTTCAAAATCTTCTTTCCATCACTTATTAATTTTCTTATCTGTAGTAATTTGTCAACACTTGTCTCGCACTGCCAACATCTTCGGTTCAGGTCTTCCAGTCATCTGCTTTACCTCATCACACAAAGCCTGAGGCACATTTCCGCTCCCATATTCTTGTGCTACTTTGAATTCTTTGCTTATTGTTTGCTCCTGTATTGAATTTCCGTTTTGGCAATTTGCTGTATGCTGCTTTCAGAATTAACTCTTACATTTTATTCTTGTTCAATGGCTTTTAACTGTTCATCATTTTATACCTCATTTATTATCTTCTATTCATCTCTTTAGTTTATAATATTGTGTCTCTGGCTGATCCTCTAATACAACAGTTGTCTAGTTGTCTCGTGTTCTTTCTCCATAAATATTAATTTCTCCAAGTAGTTTCATAGAACAAATCAAGCTTTCTTTATACTCAAACGGGACAATTTGATCAAGATGAAATTCCATTTTGTCTCTTTGAAAAAATATTAATCCCTTTTTTACCCAGGATAAGACTGTTTCCCTTACAATTTTTTGTAAACTACAGTTAACTTTCACTTAGTTTATGAACAGACAAAATCAGTCTTGATATGTTTTCCAATAGCAGAGAAATGGAGATTACCCAGCAATATTTTAAAGAAGTTTTGCAGAAATAGAGATGTGGGTCCTGATGGAAACCAAGTTGAATGAGAGTCAGCAGCACATCCTTGGGGGGAAGGCCAGTTCCACAGTGGGCTCCCTCACGGAGAGCACAGTGCCCAGCTACAAGTAGCCAGTGGGTGCAAGGAAGTAATTACTCTTCACTATTCACCACTTGTAAGACTGCACCTGCAGAAGTGCCTGGTACTGACACTCTCAGAAGCACCCAGATATGAGGAAAGCATTTGCAAACTGGAAAAGTTTAACAAGTGGCCACAAAGGTGGCTGAAGGCTTGGATGGGGAGATCAAGAGCTCTAGGTTTATTTATCCTGAAGAAGAGACCTAATCCCCATGCCCTGCCCTCAGAAAAGGCAATTGCTTTTCTTTAGATGCCACTGACTAGTAATAGAGAAAAAAAATCTAACTCTTCTCAGAGGTGCACAGTGAAAGGATGATGGGCCACAGGAAACAAGTTGCAGCAAGAACAATTCCAAATAGATATGAAAACAAAAAACAAACAAGCAAAAGTCATAGTGACAGTTGGGAAAAAGTGAAATAGGCTGCCCAGAGAGGTTGTGAAGTCTCCCTCACTTGAAAGATGGGCACAGCTCTAAGCAATCTCATATAATCTGACATTACTCTGGCCAGGGAGTTGTCCCTCTCAATCTAAATTATTCCATATTTATGCAAATACAGTTCTGAAATGCAATTATTGTGGAAAATTTTTATGTAAGACCACAGCCTCAACTTTCTGAAATGTGTTTTTAAAGAGAGAATATATAGCATGAATCAGAATGCAATCAATAAAAATGCAGACAAGGAAGTTGAGCACCTAGCCCAAATCTGTTTTCCTCTAAGTTTTACAAGACTGGCTGCTACACACCACTACAGTTTTTTTCCTGTTATGGAGCTGAGTTAAAAACTGATCAGTGGTAATCTGTATGTGAGCCTGAATAGATGAAAGGGGTTAATGATATTGTACTGGAATTCATGAATTCTCAGGTTTGGGGTGCTGCATGGAGATTGTAGAAAATCGGGATATAGCTTATACAGTTTTGGATATAATTCTCTGATAAATCTGCTCTCAGTAAGGCACATTCCAAAATATATAGCCTGCCAGCAGAGCAGAAAGGCTTTTAAAGCTAAATTGTTTTTCTTAAAGAAAAGTACACAACCAATGCACAGGTATAGTGTACTGCAGACTGGAAAACAATGCATAACCTCCACTCTATACCCTTCTGTTCTATATTATACTGAATGATAATCTTGAAACTGTAATTCATTATTCTCAGTTTTTTGGCTTTTCTTAGCAAGTTATATAATTTCACATTTGAAGTTTCACAGATTCCTCTTCAGAAACACAATATAACTTCTAATTTTCCTTGAAGTCAGCAGCAAAACATGCTATGAATGTCTAATGATTTGGTGTTTCTCCCACTGATGATAGTTAACCTTCATAATCGATAACAGCATATGTTGTCTTGACAGATGGCACTTGTTCTGTGAGTTCCCCAAGCATCACGTAAACTCAAAGGTTTCTAGATGATGGACGTTATGTCTTAATGCTTAGGTGTTGCTTCCTCTCTGATGTTGTCAGACATCATGACAACAGACCTGTGTATATAAAGGGACTTTCATCAGGAAAAATTTGGTGAAAAAGTATTTTATTTAATTAAAGGTGGATGATGTTTCAAAGCCATTAGCTGAAAAGGTTCTTGAAGTCTCACAGTTTCTTAAACTTCCATTTTTTCTAATCATGACATACCGTTTAATTAAAAAAAAATCCTATCCCTTATTGAAACATGGGGTGAAAAAAGTGCCTATACAATAGAATGTGCTAAAATATCACTGTTCCATATTGCTATGAATTTATAAGATATGTTTAACACTTCATTAAAGCATGAGGCTTTTTAAGAGTGTCTCTAGAACCTAATGAGAAATACTGGAATAATCTTGTTTCCACTGTCATACCCAACAAAAATCCAGATTCAGAATAACTATAGGGCATGAAATGAAGTTTAAACCAGATGAAACTTTCTTTGATGCATCCTAAAAGGTTAAGCCATGGAATCAATGACAGCTCCTTCATCAGCTATGGATGCAGCCCTTTGGGTCCTGTTAATTTATGTAGGAAGCAAGAAAAGAAACATAAGAAATAGCAGCAGAAATGTGAGCAAGAATTAGGTGTACTTCTCAGAATATCTGATTACTTGTGATTACTTGTGCGGTTGTTACACATTTTGCATTAAACTTTCATTTGTACAAACTATCTGGACTGTTGATAAATCAGAACTGAAAAAAAACATGCAGAGGTTTGATTGAAGTAGATTTTTGCCCCAAAGTGTTCATTTATTGTTGATTTGGGTGAATATCATCACTCCGAGAGATTTTCCAGTCTTTTAAAATTGTAATTCAGAGGAATGTACCAGTAGGTCTTTGAGTTAATCCTCCAGTGACAGGCATTAACAAAGTGGGTGCATGCAAACCTATTTTTTCTACATGAGAGCTATATTTTATTGTGTAAATGTGTGCACACATTTCATGAGAAAGCATCATTGTGGTCAACGCAATAGTAGATTTTTATTGCCTTGGAAATATTTGCATTGTTTTATACCTAACATCTTTAAAGGATAATTTTATTATGCTTTATATACTTTAGAAACAGCAACCAAGTTATACTATCTCAAGATTGCTAAAGTTTTATTGGCATAATTGGGAAAAAATTTTTTCCAAACTTGGTATTTTTCACTTACTTTCAAATATTTGCCTGTGAATACATTAAAGATATGCTGGCTTTATATGCAGGTGAAGTAATGTTATTTTTTTTTGAGCTATAGATATATTAATATATAAGCAATATATAATTTATATTACTATACAATTGTATAACATTTTCTGATTAAACATTTTCACTAATATTAAAGACATTAACAATCATTTTTAAAACTGAAAAATTGTGTTTATTAAATGTAAAAGTAATAACTGGAGAAAGAACGTAACTTGAAGTACTTGACACAGAGAACAAAAAGAGCAGACTTTTTGCAGTGTGCAGCAACTGAACTTGGTTATCTTGATATTCTTACCCTCGGAAGGTGTGTTAGACACTGTCTTTAGCTAACATATGAAAAAAAATTATCTGTTCCTAGTAACCTGTCCCAAAATTTTGTATCTCAGTGTTGATAATGTTTTGTAGTTCCTAAACCAGAAAGTTTGATTGAACCCATATGAATTTTCCTGTGGAAATATGGTAATTAGTTTAGATTGGATGATCCATTAAACGAGTATCTACATGTTATATTATGGGTGTTTCATGTCTAAACAGGGAAATAACAATAAGATTTGCAGCAAGACAAGAGAAGATTTTATTTCTTTTCTCCCTTCTTATCTATCTTGTATGCAATCCCATCGTTTTTCTTATTTAAACCTTAGCAGCTAGATGATCATTGATTTTGTCAGGTGTTAAATCAGCACATTTAAAGGATGTCACAGGTACCTTGTGTTAAGTGGATTTCAGGTTTCTGACAAATTTCCATTGTAAGCATCCAAAAACAAGTGCCTGATAGGCATTCTAATCCACCTCAGCATACATGAAAGTTTACTTCACAATTATTGTAGCTGAAGCTGAAAAGAATGAATAATTGCCCTGCATATAGGTTGTAAGTTTAAATGGCAAAGGCACTAATGAGTTCAATCTACATATATTTTTGAAACAATTCTGCAAAGAATGCCTACTCACTTGGTTTGTCAAAGAACTGCCTTTATTATATATATTCTTCCCTCCTGTGTAAATTCATTTTACATTGTTCCCAAGGAGCATGCTGTTGTACATAACATGCTACAGATATTGGAGCTCAATATTTGCATAAAATTTATTTTTTTGTATTGGGTATTGACTATTGAATAATTGAGTATATTTCTGTATTGTAAGGCAGAGTGACACTGCATTTTTGCAATGCAGTGCTTGAAACATCTAATGATGTATTAAATGTTTCTTCAGAGACTGACATTTTCTATATATTCAATATTTAAGGACAGCCTCCTCCAAGCTCAGGAGCAATGCACCCCAACAAAGGGGAAGTCAGGCCAGAACAGCAGGAGGTCTGCATGGTTGAACAGGGCGTTCCTAGACAAGCTCAAACACAGAAAGGAACCTACAGATATGGAAGCATGGACAGGTGGTCTGTGAGGTCTACAGAGAGATTGTCTGAGCAAGATCAGGAAGGCTAAAGGAAACCTAAAGCCCTGATAGTATTAAATTCGATGAGGAACATGTAGACCAACAAGAAAAGCCTCTATAGGTATACTGGTGATAAAAGGAAGACTAGGAAAAATACACGCCCTCTCCAGCAAGAAAATGGAGACCTGTTTTTCTTCTATATGGAGAAGGCTATGGTACTCAATGACTCTTTTGCCTTGGTCTTCATGTGTTCTAGCTGTGCCACCAAGTCACGGAAGGGAAAGACAGGGACTGGGCAAATGAAGTCCAAAAATGGCCCACTGTAGGAGAAGACAGGTTTGACAACATCTGTGGAGCCTGAAGGGCCACAAATACGTGGGAGCTGGTGAGAAGAACGAGGGAACTGGTGAAGGAAGTGGATAAGCCACCATCCATCATATTTGAGAAGTCAAATCAGCCCAGTGATGTTCTGACTGAAAAAAGAGAAAACACAAGTCCCATTTCTAAAAAGAAATATCTGAGCAATTACATGTCAGTCACCTCCATGCCTCTCAAGATCATGGAGCAGATCCTCCTGGAAACTATGCTAAGGCACATGGAAAATAAGGAGGTGATTGATGACAGGCAATATGGCTTCACGAAAGGCAAATCATGCCTGACAAATTTGATAGCCTTCTGTGATGGGTTTACGGAGTTGGTAGTTGAAGGAAGAGTAATTGACGTCACCTACCTGGACATGTAAAGCATTGGACACTGTCCCACATGATATCTTTGTGTCTAAATTGGAGAGACACAGATTTGGTGGATTTACCACACAAAGCAATTGGTTGGTTGCACTCAAAGAGATGTGGTGAACAGCTCAATGTGCAAGTGGAGAGCAGTGACAGGTAGTATTCCTCAGAGGTCAATATTGCATAACGCCTAGTTAAGGCAATTAACCTTTGCATCTGCTTAAAAAGTGTGGTAAACTGTGCTCTTAACTATGGCAGAAGTCAATTGTCAACCAAACTCAGCTACCATAAGTAAAGAGCATCTCCTTGCAAATTATATCTCCCTTCACTTTAGTCTATATTGTAATTAGCATCAAAGACATATCCTTTAACTGAGGAAATTTCTATATTACATGCAGTTTCTGAGGAATTTTCTAAAGAAATATCCTTATGGATATTTCTCATATTTTTCTCTAGATTTTTCTCATTCACTACATCTAGAGACTGAGACAGATAAACCTTTGCATTTAAATATTATGGCTGGTTGCATCTGTTTTAGGAATTCTGTTCCAACAAGTACAGTATTTTGCAGCATTTAATTAATTTTGTTTGGGTACACACAGTACTACTCCCAGGAACTACAACATCCAGAAACAGCTGGAAGGACATTAATGGCTTATCTAAACATGCAAATAAGTAGAAAGTGAAGCATGAAATTACTTTCTGTACGCTGTATGCTATGTTTGTCATCAATATACTGACGTAAGTATGACAATGGTATTTATTTGGATCTGTGATCATTAGCCTTGACTCTTGTTTAATGTGTTTTAGCAAATATTACTTGGAGGTAAATCCACGAGTATATTGTACATATATTAATTTGATTGTCTCATTAATTGTGGTTGACAAAAATCTTTTTCTTCCATCATCTCATTTTAGATTTGCTAAGCCCAGCATAAAATAAGCAGAGTACACCTTTTTTTCCTTACTTGCTGTCCAATTTATTAGGTCATAAATATAAATAAAAACTGCTTGTTTTCCTTAAAGTGTTCCCTTGAAATGTGGGGATATTATTTCAAAGTGAATGTATCCATTTTTACTCTAACAAAGATATTCAGGGAACACATCATATTTAGCCATATACCTGGGAAAAACACACCCTGGTGAGGATGCACCTCGAGTCCTGGATCTAGTTCTGGGTCCCTCACTTCAGAGAAGACATTGAAGTACTAGAGTGCGTCCACAGAAGGGCAACAAGCTGGTGAATGGACTAGAGAGTTAGTCCTGTGGTAGCAGCTGAAGGGGCTGTGTTTGTTTAGCCTGGAGAAAAGAAAGCTCAGGGGGCCCCTTATTGCACTCTACAACTGCCTGAAAGGAGGTTGTACCCAGGTGGGGGTTGGTCTCTTCTCCCAGGCAACCAATGACAGGGTGAGAGAACATAGACTAAAGCTGCAGCAAAGTAGGTTCATACTGGACATCAGGTGGAATTTCTTCAAGGAAAGGGTTTTTAAACATTGGGAGGGACTGCTCAGGGAGGAGGTGGAATCACCATCTCTGGAAGTGTTCAAGAAACAACCAGCCACGGCACTTAATGCTATGGTCTAGTTAACAAGGTTGTGATCAGTTAAAAGGTCTTGGAAATCTTTTCCAACCTAAATGATTCTGTGATTCTTTTTGAAACAAAACACTCAAATAAGTAGAAAAAACTGTATGTTTGTGTATTTGCTTGTACAGTACATCACTATATATCTTGAACTTAAACAAGATTTGAGACAGAAATAAGTGTACTTTTAACATTCTATCATCTCATCAGCTGGAAATATAACCATCAGGGTGTGAAGAAAAGCTTAAAAATGGAAGTCCAGAGCTTTTTCTGGTTCTGTGGCTCTAATTCTTGAACTCTTGTTTCTTCTATGTGGGTCCTTTAAGTCTTATCCTTCTGTGCCAGAGTTGTATATATAAATAAATATATGTTTCATATAATCACTCCAGATACCTATATTTAGACAACAGAATTGTTCTCCTGTGTTTAAAGAACCTCAAACTGTCCTTCTAGTGAATTCCAGTGTCTCTGCATAATAAACAGCCTTTATTTCTCTTTCTTTTGAATTCTCATAAAAAACCCAAGATAGGCTAAAAAGAGAAAAATCTTTCAAGTTCATTTGAGATCAGTTTTTTTAATATATGTTTACCTACATACTTATAATTAGGATAGGTGTTTTCCCATAAATACAGTAAAATGTCCTAAACGTAATTAAAACCTATGATCAGTGGTAAGTTTTGTTCCCAAAAGAATAAGTGGGATGGAAACCTGTTTCTTACATTTTCTTAGCCTTTTCTTTTTACTTTAATATCTCTTCCTATATCATATGTTCACACATCAATTAATATTCACAGTACTGATAAAATGTCAAAGATATTTAATCAATTTATTGTTTTTATTGAAAAAAAAAGGTTTGTCTTGTATCTGGAATACATTGTGTGTGCTGATAGTATTAAATTTTTGTCATTAAATTTCTTCTGGCACTGTTAGTGTTTTGATAAGATTACTTTATTCGTAAGAAAATGGATATTCAAAAAACTTTTGCAATGTCTTTCCGAAAGTTCTGGATGGAGGGAAAAAATAACATCTCACAACAGAAACCATATTCAAGCCTGCTTCTATTTTTCCTAGTCTATCAACTTCTCAAGGAAAGTATTCTGGAAATGCAACACAGGAGACATCAGTGAAATGATTAACAATAGATGATAAAAAATAAGGTTTTGCACAGGGCTTAATCAAGTTCCAAAGGTTACAGTTGATTCATTGCCTTGATCATCAAAAATAATTAGTAGCTGAAAATGCAATGAAAGACATTACTGGGCTTTGATCAATTTAACAGTTTTAAGACAAATTCTTAAAAGTGTAAAGTGTCTGCAGTCAATCAGTAGCAAAATGAAAGAGAGCTGCATGAATGTATATGTGAGACATCATCAGAGCCACTTCCACATCAGCACAACTTTCATTAGAGGGCTGAATAATCCTTTTTGAGGACAAGCAGATCTGAACAGCACAGTTCATGTCTGCCTCAGTTCTCTCTTAAAGTATAGATAAATCAGTCCTGATGTGATCACAATTGGAAAGAACCATGTGTGTTATTTTTAAAATGATGATTCTTGATTTACGTCAATTTGTCTTTATCAAAAATTCTCTATTGGTTTGGGTTTCTTCTTCCAGAAGTCTTGCAAAATATTTTTTTCAGGAAACCAAGGGAAAATCTGTCTTCATTGAAGAGCTAGGTTTGTTTCAGGGCTCTGTCTTTTCATTTTACCAGAATCTATGTGCTAATGGCTATTGCATGATATTTTGAGACTTCTAACGTTGCATTTACACACATACATTGTGAGCTGCAGCAATTCAGAAATCTGAAATTCTTCTGAAGTAATAGAAGGTATTTTTTAAAATGGGTGTAGCCATCCCTGGTTTTGCCAGAACAAAACATGAAGATCTAATAGATGTGGACTTCGGGGAAAATAAGCAAGCCTGATATTTTATCATCTTACTTAGTTTTAATCCACATCATGCAAAGTCTGAGTCAAACATTATTCTGAACTGTTTTATAAGTGCTCACTGTATGGAAATAGCAGATACTACATGATAATGTTCAAGACCAGCTGAGTGTGTTAGAGTTCAGCCTGGAGAACAGAAGTCTCTGGGAAAATTTTATTGCCATTTTTCAATATTTAAAAGTGACTTATAAGAAAGACAGACTTTGTATCATGGTCTGCAGTAACAGGATAAGGGACAATGTTTTTAAGCTGAAAGAGAGTAAATTTAGATTGCAAATAGTGAAGACATTTTTTACATGAGAGCAGTAAAATTATGGAAGAGGTTGCCCAGGATATTATGCATGTTCACATCATTGAAAGTGCTCAAGGTTAGGTGGGATGGGCCTTTGAGCAACCTGGTCTAGTGAAAGATGTCCCTGCTTATGGCAAGAAGGTTGGACTAGAAGATCTTTAGAGGTTCCCTCCAACTTAAACAATTAAGTGATTTTATTTTTTTTTTTTTTAATGTCATGATGATGATATAATATTATGACGATTTTATAGAAGATTGGGAAGGGGAAATCCATCCACCTTAAAATTGAACATCTATAGGTAAAGTTGTCATGTCATATCACTTTATAATAAAGAGAGGAAAGAGATACCTTTCTGGCTATAGTACATAGATTCTATTTTGGTATCTGCATGAAGTCAGTCAAATTCCACTTAAGATTTTTTAAGCATCTAAATAAAAAAGAAAAAGCCCATGAGAAGCATTACTAATAAATACCCAATTATACCTAATCAAAAAAATCAATTTGGTTAAAAGAAGAATAATATTCACTTTCAGCAAATGCTGAATAGTGATTGTCTATTAAAAACATTAATGTCTTTTAGAATATTTCACTCTATAAATATATTGCCAGTAATTTATAAAAGATTAAATACTATGTATACTTAAAAGCTGAAGTATCACCTTAGCAAACACATAATAAAAAAATGTCAGATGTTATCTACAGGTTTGTTACTGGTTTGGTTAAGAAATTGATTAAAATTTAAATATAAAAGAAAGATCATAAATGTTTACTTTTTAAAGGTTATGTGCACTGAAAATTCATATGCTTGTTGAACATTTTGAGAAACTTATACTTTTAATGTTTTGAATTATCACACATAATAGCCTTTATTTTTCAATAATATCATATGCTTTTTTGCTGTTCTTTATTCTGAGTAAAAATACTTACGGAAGTACTTAAACTATGATGTGTTGCTAAATTTAAAAACATACTTCAGGGATTTGCTGGAAATTTACCTAAAGCAGATTTGTGGGAAAGAATCTTTAAAACTGGATAATTAATAGTGTTAATTTTGTTATGTATTTCTGTTGAGTAATCTCTTTTTCATACTGTTGTCACTATTATATTTTCCTAATAAATAATGTGGTTTCATTTAATAAAATTAAAAGCCATCTTTTGCACAATTTTTCCAAAACATAGCAGCAGACAACTCTTTAAAGATAAAGATATGTATGCATGTGTAATAACCTGAAAAAGCACATAAAGCTATTTTTCTTAGTTATATGTTTGCTTAAACTAAAAGCATGTATATGAGGCATGAAAAAAAGTCATATTTTTACACCTTATCATCATGTGCTCACTTTTCTGTCCTTCTATAATAATTTTTAACCTTTGGCCTTCATACATTTAATGATTTTGGCAGAGGAGGTTAAACATGTGAATGTTCTGACCTGGAAGATAAAGGATTACCTGGAGGTTGTATTATTCACAACCTGGAGGTTGTTATATTTGCAACAATAATTTCTTACTTGAAAATTCTAGAGTTTAAAATGAAGGCTGAAAATGTTTGCTTTAACTCAAACACACAGTATCTCAAAATCAATCTGTCATATTAAAATTACTGTTTCTGATAGTTTGTCTTTTGGCTGGGAGGAGTTTTCTTACCTTTCTGCATTTATCTGGCCATCTGCTACATCACTAGTGATGCAATGTCCTGTTGTGATTACTAAAGATAAACACTTCTGAGATTATTCCATAGTAGAATGGAAGGTTACTGAGGGGAAAGAGTTGCCAGAAAAAGGTGCCTTTTCTTCTTTACTCTGCAGGTGTCTGTGTAACAGCACAGTTCAAGGTTTAATGGCAGGTCCATGCTTACTTACTCCCCTCAAAATGAATAATCAATTTTAAAATACATTTTTATATAGTCGAAGTAACTCTTTTGGAAGAAATTGAGAGAATCACTTGTAAAATGGAGATTTGTTGGCCTGATTAAAAAACACATCCAAATTGGATGTTAATCCAAAAGTAGGTTTATGTGCCTTTTTCTTCCTTTTATTTTTTGAGCAACATGCTGTACTAGTAGCATTCTGTGCCACATGTCGGATGTCTAAAAAATCCCAAAGATTTATCTTAACCAGCCTATAATAATAATTGATTTGGGAAACAAGTGCTAAAAGTGTTTCTATTTTTCTGAGAATATTTTTTCAGAGTTTTCTCTGTCAGACCTCAGTTCCTCCTGGACTAAATAATTTATTTTTAATGAATTCCCTTTCCTTTCTAAAATGCATTTGTTACAGGAAAAAAAAAAAAAGTTTCATCCCTGAGTAACTTCTAATATTGTTTGATAATACCTGAATAAAAATATACATGAAACAAGAGTTTTGTTAACCTTCTTGAAAGGAAGACAGATTTATAATCTTCTTGAAAGGAAGACAGATATAAGTGCCGTACTTTATTGTACTATCTTTTTCCTAATAATAAGGATATAGTTAACCATATTCAGGTTAAGACATCACCATTACAGATGAGAGGGACAGAGGTGATGTAAAAATACCCTTTTTATATAACAAGTTTTTAAAAAGAAATCTTCACTTCAAAGTCAGGAAGGCAAAACAGAAACTAAAATTAACATCAAATGATCTCTGTGAACTAAAAACACATTTTATCAGAATATTTTTATTGCTATTTTTATGCCTTATAGACTTACAAAATTATCAGGATTTATATAAACTAATGTTAAAAGATGTCTGAAAAATATTTTATTCTTTACTAGAAGTTTCTAAGTCAGAATTAAAGAAAATAGGTAGAAGAATTGAGAAAAACATAATTTAATCATATTACAGGTTAAAACACAGAAATGTATATAATTTATAGATTACCTAATTTTTTATTCCATTAATATTAAAATGACCTCTACATCTGTTTGTTTTGTGTGCTTGTATGTGTTGTGACTTTATGTATGATATACAGATGCATCTATGGACATAATTTATTTTTTTCTTCAGGGATCATTGCATGAGTAGGAAAACAACCAGACTGCAAATGAAAACCCTCAGAGTGAAGGAGGACAGAATTATACATAAGTGAAATATCACCAAATTCAAAATATATTTTACTTCCAGCACTCTTGGTTAGATGATCAGATGATTCTTGATTGCAATCAAATGCACCCAGCCAGGACTTAGAGTGTACAAGATTTTTAACTCTGATTGGTTCATCTCTGCTTAATAGCTTGCAGATTGAACATTCATAGAACACATTGTAAGTGAAGTTGTAATATCAACCTTTTGACTCACACTTAATGGCAAAATTTTGACTTAATGGAAATACATTTAAACTGCAGGAAAATTAATGAGCTAATATCAGTGTTCAGAACCAAATACCCTGATTAATGGTTTCTGTAGTTTGTATATCATACCACCACAGTACTCCAAGTATATTTGAAAATGTAAATCATGTCTGAGTTATGTGCCAGCACCACATAAACTGAATGTATTACAGTATGCTGCAATTTTTGTGTTCATATTATCCAACACATTACAGCATTGCAGGATTCTATCTGAATTATTTGATGAAATACTTTTGTTCATCATTTCTATTTGCAGTTTATTAAATGAAAGTTAAAATTTAGTAGAAATATAGGCATTTCCCTGTCACATTTCTTTCTTGGAAACAAGTTCTTATTTCAGTTATTACTCTCTAACCAAATTTTATTACTTAAACCAGTTTGCTAGGAGAAAAAGAAAACAAAGGCATTAGGTCATACATTTGAATACAGTCTACATCTGTTGCTTTTATAAGTTATTGTTTTCTGATATAATTTCCAGTCTTCTATGAAATGAACTCAATCCTTTAAAAAGTTCTATTGGGCACTGCAGTAAAGCCATTATCTACAATTTCCAAAAGTAGTTTCTTTACTGATTAGAAAGATTTGGGCACTTAGTAAACTTGTTTGTGGGTTGAAGCTGTGAAAAAGAGTGGTTTGTACCACTTTGCATAAAGAACAAATATTTCAAATAACTATTTTTGATGTTTCATGCCTATGACTGAATCTCCGAGTTGATAATGTAAATAGCAAGTTTCACTGCTAGGCTGATTTTACTCCTACATATTTCTACAAAATTTAATACATAAGGCCACAATATAAACAGTGAGTTTTGGTGTTTCCACCAGAATATAAACATCACATGCTTATGTGAATTAGTGTGGTTTTGAGAAGGTGCAGAATGTCAGCACATTTAATAAATAAAATCTGAATTATTTCTCTCATGTTCCAATTTATGAATTCAATAGAAATATTTTAAAGAGGTTGAGAACCCAAGATTAATGTATAAAAGAAGTCTTCAAGTTAAAGAGACGAGAGAATTCAAACTGCAGTGGAAACCAGGAAATCTATTTGGAAATAACAGTGGACATACCAGCTTAGGTAAGAAAATATTTATGTTCATACTCAAAATTGATTTTCTAACTTATCATCTCATAAGATCCTATAAAACATTTTTTCATAGGTCTGTAGTTATTTCTTCTTTTTTTTCAAAAGGTAATAGAGAAGTGACTCAGTTGCTCAAATAAACTCCCACCAAAACAGGAAGAAGCAGATATTTTTATTGATATTTAAAAATATAACTAATCAATGATACTATAATGAATACATTTAATAGTAATAAATTTGAAGATTCCCTACTTTTCATTTCAAGTGTCACAAAATTTAAGCACCGTCTCTTCAGGCTTCGATAGAAATAAATACTCTGAATCCAAGTGTTTAAGGTAGGAAGTAATACCATCTGCCTTAACATGTTGTATTAACATCATATTACTAGAAATAGGAATTTATTCAGCATGAAAGAACATAAACAAAATTCAAGAATTTTAGCTTGCATTTGAAAAGGGTATCCTTTGACTTTATTTTAGTAACATTATCCTAGTGATGGGTACAGTAACCAAAACCCCTCTTCAACAAAGAATCTTCAGTGGTTTCTTACACAATTATATCTCAAGGAATTTGCTTGTGATACACTAGCATACCAGAATTGGAATTAAGTTGTCATTGCATTGATCTGCTGATGAACTTATAATGTAAGTCCTATGTTATGTCTGCTTCTATTGTGTAGATATATTTTGATTTCTAAGTCTTATCAAATATTACTAGACAACTGTACACATGTAGATTTAGCTCAGATTTCCGCTACAGTCTGTGAGTTTAGATAGTCTATTTCACTTGAAAACAACTATACTCAGATAAAAAATCTGAGATGTCTAAAAGCTGGATCTGCATCCTTGATGGAAATTCTGGCTTAATCTGAAAAAGATTAGAGACATTGGAGAAGGAAAAAATTAGTTCCTTCAAGTGTATTTTCAATTGTATTTTTTTTTTGGTTTGGTTTGGTTTTTTTTTTTTTTTTTTACTTTTAGGTATTCCACTACTGCACACTGGTAATCAATTGCTTTAAAATTTAGTGAAAGATTAAATTGATTCTGAGGAGTCAAACACATAGGAAGACACATTTCTTATGCACACAACTTAACACGAGGGAAGGTATTTGGATTAGTATGAGACTTAGTATGACAGGAATAAGTGGAGAAAAGTTTGATTGACCTTCAAAACTGAAAAAAATCCTCTATGAAACATGGCTATTTATGGAAAGCACATCTGAATCAAAAGAATCACAGTTTATGATGTGTATGTATTTCTAGAGACTGCTTCAGGCTAATTAAGAATTCTCTATGTATGAACACCAGTAACATTTTTTTTAAACCCGAACAGATTTTTAGAATACACATAAAAAAAATTTTATATAGAATTATTAAATTATTTGAAAGAAAGTGTAAGGAAGTAATTAGCTGATATCTTCTCTTGAGAAACTTTTAAAACACTTTTAAGTAGATCATTATGTAATTTTTCTAATAAAAAACGTAATAAATATATCAGGCAAATGCAGGAAGCTTTTGTGTGCAACACAGGGTCTCTGAAGGCTCTTTAGACTTTACGGTTTCTTCATCCACTGCACCTGTTTTCTGATACTCAAAGTTTTCACTTATGATTAAAGATATGCAGTCAAATAACATTTTCATCCTTCCAATTAATTCAATTGGCTTCATTCATTTCATTTGTCTCTTTGAAATTCCAGACAAAATTATTTTAAAACTTGCTTATGTAAATAAATGTGCACGAAATCAGAAAGATGTTATTGATAGCTGACAGGAAATAGAACACAAGAGATAAGTTTTTATCTAGAGGAAGCAATCAAAAAAGTCAACTACTGGTAGAACCTAGAGTTAGAATCAATTTTGCTGGGTTATTTCTGCCACCTGAGAAACCATTTGAAAATGCCTTAGACAAGAAAATACCTTAAAAGTGGTGAGAGAGGGGAGACCAGAGGCGTTAAGCTGAAGTATTTACTGTGCTAGATGTGTGAGAATCTTAGCAGCAACTAACCTCTTTGTAGGGGTGAGAAACAAGTTTCTCACTTTTTCCTCGTTTAGGATGTTGGCGTAGAAATGCAGTGACATCGAGTGAGACACAGCAAGGGGATATCTGTAAGGAATTTGATGGTATGCTTACTTTCGGATATGCTTTTATTGAAGATATTTTAACCCTACAGCCACTGAAAAATACTGAAATACTTTTAGTTTAAAAAACATATTCCAAAGTTCTTATTATCAAATGCAGCTTGTAGCCTCTCTTTATAGTATTCTTTTTTATTTAACTGGAGAAATTACATTAGTGGTTGTATATTTTTTAGATTTGCTAAAAGAGTTAGGGTACACTTGAAACTCCCTGTCTCCATTTATTTTCTTCTTGATTAAGAGAGAGAATATAAAAATAATAACTATTAGAAATATATTTTTCCCCTTAGTTTAATATTCACTCAAGTAATAGGAGAAAGCCCACATAATTTACCAATTTTTGGTTTAGCTTTGTCATATGTTTGTATTGGGTCTCTATCAGCCATGACTCACATAACTGGTAGTGTGTGATTCTCCTGTGATTTCCATCTTGCATAAAGTTACACATATTGAACGTGGGTGTTTAAAGAATACTCATACCCTTTCCAGTTTTCGGCTGTTACCCACATGGTGTTCCTGATCTTTTTACATGCCACAGCTTGTTTACTGAAGAGGCACTGCATTTTTCCACTTAAAAATGTTTTGAAGAACAGTGATAGATTATCTTAATTTTCAGTGCCCTTCAAAGATGTGTCCTACTTAAACTCTGCTTATGACCAGCTATTTTAAAAGCTGTTAAGCTGTGTAAATGCTGTTGAGGATAAAATATCGATCAATTATAGTTGTGTATCTGATATAATAAACACGTCTAGAGGAGATCAAGATATGACTGTAATCTTACACATTTAAAGCAAATTTTTTTATTGTAATTCAGTCTGTTTTTTACTCAGTTCCTTATGATTTTTGAACCTATCACCACACAGTCTACAAATATTAGCAACTGCATTATAATGAGACAGTATTTAATTATGAATATTTTTCACTTTATTAATATATACCTTACCTGCAGAATGCACCTCAGTTTTAACAAACATATTTTCTCTCTCTCATTTTCTGGATTGTTTGGTTCAGTTTTTTTATTTGTTTATTTGCTTGTTTAAACATTGCTGGTTGTCTCCAGGTTTGAAAATATTTGGAAATCCCACTAATGTCTTTGGATGCATCCACACATCCATAATGCATGAATGTTCCATTCCATACATCCCTACACTGCAGCAAAGATCTAGGGTATGTTGCAGGTGAGTGGCCTTTTCCACATGTACAGTCTCCTCATACAGGGTAAATGAAGAGTGCTCAGAATCTCTGGGACTCAACACATCTAAAAAAACAGTGTGGAACATATTCTTTCAGCTCAGGAAAAAAATCCCAAACAATTCAAAACTAAAGCAAACAAACAAACAAACCCTACCAAAAATAAAACCCAAACCCAAAACCCCTTCTCCTGCAAAACATGTTTACAAAATGAAAGAACTTACTTTCTTTTTCAGTTTTAATTTTTCACATAAGCTTAAATCAGAAACTTCAAGGGAAACAAATAGAAATATTCAAATGACATTTTTGTTTAGGTCTTTGAAAAATGATCAGTTGCCTTTTTAGAAAGATGCTCTAAGAAAACAAAAAGAGTTTCTGTTCCTGGGGAAAGCAGTACAGAACAACAGTAAATTTTTTATTTTTTTAAATAGCTGGACAAAAAAATTAATGTGGAGGTAATTGCATGAAACTGATTAGAAATAAATAGCATGAAATAAATTAAGACTAATTTGGTGTGAGCTATAAGACTTTTTAAGAAAAAAGAAAAAAAAAAAGTGCCCAGCAATTTTGTGTAATGTCTTTAAGATAAAAGAGTGTAACATTCCAAATTTCACATCTTAAGTATCTTGTCTCCTACATGCAAAATGACTACTCCATTTTGAAAAGATTTCTGGTATAATTGTAAAATTAGAAACAGATTGCTGACATTAGTCCTCTGTGATAGGAATCCTAGCCACAGTAATTGCAAGGAGTTTCCTTTTAAAAATTAATTGAAAACACAGCTTGATGCCATTTGCAGTTTAAACACTGAAACTCAGTGCATTAAAATACAGATTGAATTTCTATATTCACATATTCTATTTTTTTAAAAAAAATTATCAAAGAAAGGACAAGTGGAGAACATCTCTAAAGAGATAACTGCATAAAAAACAACTTCCATCTCTTCAAGGTAACAAAAGAATAATGTATTATCACTTCTTATTTAACTTAAATTGTTGTAAGTAATTTTTTCACCTGCATGTTGAAACTTGCTCATACCTTTAAATATCTGTTGGACAAAAAAGGGTGACAAGGCCCAAAAGATTCCCTTTTTCCAGGATATTCCAATGTCACCCTTGTGTACTAGGCTTGGTCTTAACCACACTTATTAACAGGGGCTCCTTGGGAGAGTTTTATATTTTTCTGCAAACTATGAATCCTTAATGAGACTGGCACTATTGTAGCCCATTTTGCAGAGTGTTGCCTACACAGAAAAACAGCTTCAGTTACTGAAATGTTAGCTTTTGCCACTCAATTCTTTTTAACTAACCTGCACAAACTCTATTTAATGGGACTTCTGGTATCTGACTGCTTTCTTGTCAAGAAAGCAACTGCAAGAAGCCTACTGTAACTAAGTTATATTTTGGATTTAGAATTGGTGTTCTTGGTAATGTGAAATTATCTATAAATCATTATGGTGGTTTTTTTTCTGAAAATTATTCAGTTGACATTTTTGAAAGTAAGAATATTTGTTGCTCTGCAAGTGAATTGCTAATACACATTTTAAAAATTACCTTGATTCCTACAGCTTTATGATTTGAAAGCTTATGTCTGAGAAGCATAGAATTTGAACATTTTTTAATAAAGCTCTTGCTCAAGTAACTGTTAATACCACATAGAGAAATATTAATTAGTAATATTCATAGTATTAAAAGATGTTAATTTGCACAGAGAAAATCTGTAATGTATATGTGTATGCATTGACCTAATAAGCTTACATGAAGAAATATTTAAGCATAAATCAGTCGTGACAAGTGTTTTATGGTCTACATTATGAGCCTTGAGGAAGGTAAACAAAATGCTCTGCTGGATCAAGGGCTTCAGGAAACATTCTTTAAATAAGTAACCAACTCAACAGAGTAAATTAGTTGAATGCATGGAATATGACTAGAACTGCAACACACTTTTTGTCTACCTAACATGTCACTTATATGATGCATTGCTTATTCACATTGAAATATATGAAATTTAAAAATGTCCCTATGAGTCTTATGAAGACTTTTGACATTTTTCTAAGCCCACTGATGATCTCTCCAGTTTCTTTAACAATGTGTTTTGGACTTGTTTCCATGCTTCCAGTATGTCATTCTGCTTCTCTGATGATTCACAGATTTCAATTTTTTTAAGAGGTTTGTGGGCAAGAAGTGGTGTTAGAGTTGGGTAAGTTAAGCAAAGCTTGCTACTATGACCAGTATTCGAGCAAGGAAAAAATATAAAAGCAGTATAGGAATGTTGGGGTTTTAAGAGTTCTCTTTTTATTTTCTTTTTCTTTTGAAAGAATTTTTTCCCCACACATGTACATTGCTGAGAGGGAGTCATTGCCAAGGTACTTGAGGGAGACAAAGGACTTCTCTGGGGAGGAGCCCCGGCCAACTGGCCCCCTTTTACCTAGGAAGAGGGGGTTGGGCGGGGCCCCTAGTCCCACTTGTGCTCTGGCGTTCGGAGGGGAAGGAGGCTGCATCGCTGTGGAGAGAATTCACCATCACTGCAGGCTTCTGCCTTCTGCTGCTTTNGTGAGCGTCACTGCACCGAAGGGGAAAGGGCCTGAGAGCCGAGAGAGGCTGGCTCTGGGCTACTGGTTCTGTTTGGTATCACTGCCATAGTTACTGTTGTTTGTTTACCTTGTTATATATAAGTAAAGAACTGTTATTCCTATTCCTCATACATTTGCCTGAAAGCCCCTTAATTTCAAAATTATAATAATCTGAAGGGAAGGGGGTTGCATTTTCCATTCCAAGGGAGGTTCCTGCCTTCCTTACAGACACCTGTCTTTTAAAACCAAGACAAGGAAGTACAGCTATCAAGGGCAGACCAAGTGAAAAGACCTCGTATATCTGAATATTACAATCCTGCTTTTATCAATTTAGAGTAGTACATTTTGCAGGCTGAAAGTAACTCAGGTGCTGCAATATGTTGCAATGTATAACTTGATGAGGAGTTGCTTACTCTTCTGAAAGCTAATGGCAAATGTATAACAAAGAGAAGGTGGCTGTGTTTGTTACTAACTGTAGTTGGAAGAAACTCCCAGGTACAGCTTTCAGGAGTGTTTTTGTTTGCTTGCTTGCTTGTGTGATCATTTTAATCACAATGCACTTTATTCTTTCATGAGCCAAACCCAGCTGTGATTAGCAATTTAACTTCCTAAGTAATGAAGAAGAAACAAAAAGAGTCAGTAGATCCTGCACCAGGTAGCAAATAAATAAATTCAGTCTAAGCACCAGCTGACATGAATATCAAAAACAATAACCCAAGAATTATAATTGCGAAAGTGGAAAGAGCACCTGGAAAAATGTAATGAAGGGAAAAATCCACCCTGCTATTCTGTTTGGTGATTTCTGTGACTTTGTTGCAGGACAACTCTGCCTGCTCAGTCCAGTGAAACAAGCTGGCCATATGGAATATTCTGCTAATGGATCAACAGCAGAAAACCTATTGGTACTCCATGATAGCCTGGTGATTCTGGCAACAATAATAACAAATAATGCTCTTCACCATCTTACTGATCTTCTAGGGTATAAATGTTATTCCCAAATAATGTTTATCTATTTTCTTCTTTAGTATGCCCCTGCTTTCTCTGGGTGGCTGATCTTATTGCCATATACACCCGACTTCATTTTCTCCTTTTGTACTTCCAGATATGAATGTAAGATCATGTTTAACTATAACGTATTTTGAATGCTCCTTACTATCACATCATTTGAACAGGAAAACCATTATGCATTTACAACAGTTGCATATCATACAGAGTTTATTGGGGGAAAAAATTAAATAAAATGTCAAAATTAAACAAAATAAAGCATATTTAGTTAGCTTTATACTGACTAGGCCATAAAACATCATGAAAACATGACAGCGTACTCCAGATGCATTTGATTAACAACTAAAGAAAGACAAAGAGAGAAGGACATGAGGTTGATCATTGTAAGATTCCATACATTCACAACCAGATCACCAGCAAGGATGCTTAAGGCAGTTTTTAGTCTGAAGCACAGACAGCAAAATGCTAAACAACTGAACATCCCCATTGCAAGAGAAACATTTCCAAAGGTTCCCTAGGGTATAGCTTCAGCCCTAGTATTACATATCAGGAAACCATGAAGTGCCCCCGTGACACACTTGAGTGCAGAGCAAACACACAGTGAGGGAAATTAATACCCTGAGACTTCCTCCACGCCACAGCATGGGATAGGTGTACTCTGTGAGGAACTGGGGACTGCCAGTCATGGAAGTCAAGCTGTGGCTCATGTGTCAGCAAATACCACAGACTGTGTATGGAAAAGAATGGAAACTGCCATTTAAGGGGTTCTAGAAGGGGAAAATGACCACCTATTAACCAAAAACAGTCCCTATTATCAATTTTCCTATAACTGTCCACTTAGATTTGAAATACGAACTTTAACTGTTTCTGCTAGCTTTTTGTTATTCTGTACCCTTGTTTTTCTTTGTTTTATTTAAATGAGAGGGGCTTTTTCTAGTAGTTGTCTCCTCTTCCCATCTTTAAAACTGCATGTTTTTAATAGGACTTCTCATTTCAACAATTTTATGTCTGTACATAAAATCTCTGCTCTACAGAGATCTATTCACCAGTTCAACCAGAGAAATGTTAAGATTATCATCAGAATGTATTTTCTTCAGGAGCCTTCTGGGAACACTAAGATTGACATTAGGCCTCAGAAAAACAGCCATATTCTAGAGCAATTTATTAGTTTTGCTTTATTCTTGCTAGGAATTTTTCGTCTGGGCTCTCCCCTGGGCACGGCATCTTGAAGGACCTCTTACATCAACTAGAAAGCAAAAAAATGTCAAAATAAAACACTTGTAGAAGTTTTGCTACTACTATAATCCCAACAATTTTTTGCTATGTTTGATCTGCTTTAATTTTGTATGGCTTTGTTTTCCAAAGTTTCTAATCAAGAAGGTTTAAATCCATTAGTACATATCATCACCTTGGTTTCTACTGGGAGTTAGTCAGAGTTTCTATTTGAATCTATTGAATTTACATCTAAGACAAAACGTCTGATTTTTACTGAGGTACATTATGTTCTTTACTGCATGCATTGTGACCTCATATCATCCATTTATCATAATCAAGAGTACACACTTTGATGGAAACTGATATCAAACTCCCAGTGATGAAACTAAAGCAGTTCAAGATAGAAGACACCACACCATAACTTCTTTTCAGCACTAAAATATGATAAATACTAGTTTCTTCACTTGTAATGGTTTCTCATTACAAGAATACATTATTTTTCTTATATAGTCAGCATTCATCACTGGTTTTATCCATAACAAAAATTTGTTTGCTTTGCTACTGAAGCACTTAAATTTTCTGTCTGTTTCTAAAACAATAGACACATTGTTATGGCTTCTAAAACAAAACAAGGACGTATTTGTACTGCCACTTTTCTTCCTTTTGCCTCTACTGAAATAGTGTATTTGTAAAACGGTCCCTTTTGATTGTCCAAAAAATGTTTTCCATTCTTCCAAATAACATTGTGCACCAATTTTCTCTGAAAGCTTTTAAGCTGTTTATATTCAACACAAGTGTTTCTCACTACACTTCTGTCTCTCCAAAAGCTTCATAAATACAGGGCTGTCAGTGTTTATTTATTGCTTGAGATTATTTTCCCTAGGACATTTCAGTATAAACTACACACATTGAGTAAAGTTTTGTTTTGGTTTGAGCTTAACTCATTCACTGTTGCACACTTGAGTCATACTTTTGCATTATCAATAACATGGCAAAAATTTTTTTAAGGCCTAAGAAATTCTCTCTGGTGTAGCCTATTTGAATAAGGACCGTGGATCTTTCAGATGTTTAAGCTGTACACTTCATATTTAGAGAAGGAATCTGCAAATTGTGTTATATGGATCCTTGTAGCTGCTTCTGTTAAAAAATTAAATGCTCTAGTGACCTATTATGTAAAATAGAGAGGAAAAATACATATGAAGAATAAATTTTGTAGAATGTTAAGGATTATTCTTGCAACAAATAAGAAAAAATATTTAGAAATAAGGGAAGTAGCTTTATTATCTTAGCCTTATTTCACTTAGATTCATCATCTGTTTCATTGTTGTTTGGAAAGCAGTGTGCACTGCAAGATAAATTCGCTTTATGCCCAAAGATATATAACATAAAATACAGTTTTAATTTGTGGAACCTATATTTTCATTAACATAATGTTCTACATTTACTTTCCATTCTTTCAAAGAATTGATTGATACATGAATCTTCATTAATTTCTTCCTTCTCCTAGACCCCCTAAACATGCATATTGATTTTACTTGCCAGACAGGCATATTAAATGTCTCTAGCTTTCTGTAAGACATTTGATCAGAAAATGAAAACACTGGCATGTAGTCGGCATTGTTCTTTCTGGTTTAGCTGGCTTTAGTACAACATTCACATTAGCTCTGTGCCCATAACCTCAAACTGAATAACATTGGATATGCGTGATGTATGGAGGAATTTTAAAGGAAAAGTGCCAAATGAATATTGGCCTTTCATGTCCTTCTCTGGTGAGCACATGTGCAAACTGGATTCAGGATGGAGAACAGAGAGATGAATACTAAATATTCTCAGAGCACGCTGTAATGTCTTTAAAAAAAATTCCTTTAGAACAAATCCAACATGTTGATCCAACTCAATAATTTTTTTAAACATCTTGGTCTGGATAAGATATCATTTACTGTAAGAGGCAGCCATTTCCAACAATAATGAAAAAAGGTAAAGAACAGTTTTTGGGCATCAATATGAGTCAGAAATAAAATCCCCAGAAGGATAGATATGATTTATATACAGTTTCATTTTCCACATCTCAAACATGGACCACTTCTATTGATCTACTCAGATTTATAAACATACAAAGGATTTTATTTGTTTAAAATGAACACAGTCACAGTAAGATCTAATCTTGGACCAATAATTTTTGATGGAAAGTTTAGATGCTGTGCAAGAGGTTTTGTGCTGTTAGTACTAGTTAATTTATTTCTTAAAAGCAATTGACTCCTACACTTTCTACATTAATTTTTAAAAATGTATACTTTGGCTGGTTCAGTCTCTGAAAAGGATGCAGGTATATGTCAATATATTGTTTGAAATGTACATTTTCCTTCTTGTCTGGTGAGGTAGGTTGTCCACCTGCAGCATGTGAGGACCTCTCTGAAGCAGGTAGTCACTGCAGCCCATGGAAAGGACCACATCAGGGCAGACAACCACACTGCAGCCCTTGGAGGACCCCACACTGGAGCAGTCTTTCTGTGAAGGACTTTGCCCCATGTCAGGGACCATATGTTGGAGCAGGGATATAGTGTGAAGAGTAAGAAGGGGCATATATGAAGTGTTGTGAATTGATCACAAACCCTTTTGTCACCTTCCCCTGCACTGCTTGGGGATGAAGAACTGAAGGAACTGGGAATGACAGAATGAAGTTAAGCCTGGGAGGAAGGGGGAAAGATGCTTTAGTTTTATTCTTCGTTTCTCACCATCCTACTCTTAAATCAGCAATAAATTAAATTGATTTTCCTTAAATCAAGTCTGGTTTTTCTGTACTACTGGGTGATGGTAACTACTGAGTGATGTGCCTGTCATAAACCATGAGCTTTTCCATCTCACTCTCTTGTGTCCTATTGAGTAGGGTGAGGGACAGAGCAGCTGGTGGGCATCTGGCAGCCCGCCACAGTGAATTCACCACAAATTTATTCTTGATACTCAATAAAATTGGCCCCAATGCTAAATGGAACTTTTATGTAGTAATACCGAAAAATCAGTTTAATAATGATGAAATATGTATCAGGAATAGCATTCTACGATCATATTAACAGCTTAAAAATTTGATCTAGATTTCTTTTTGCTTAGCAGATAGATAAGAATTTATGGGTGCAAGAAAAATAACTTGATGTCCTGAGATTCAGTAAGCATATGTACAGAAACATGACAGTAAAAATGTTATTGATTAAATTTTTGATGACTATATGTTTATGTCATGGTTTAGGAATGGTATTATCCAATTTAATGTTCCCACTGAAACCACACCAAACCACACGCCACTCGCTCACTCCTCTTTCCCCTCCCCTCCCCTCTGTAGGGCTGGAGAAGTAAATTGGAGACAAAAGATAAAGATCATGGGCTGGGATAAGAACAATTTACTGGAAAGAGCAATGAGATAAGAAAACGAACAGTTACAGAAACAGTGCTAATGACAGAGGGTACAAGAAGAGACGTGTTACTGCTCAAGCCCTCCCGGAAAACCCCTGACAATCCAACATGCTACCCTGACCTGGAAGTGAGCCCTTCCCGCATTCCCTGAAAATGATGTGAGGTCATATGGAATAACCTCTGGGTGCTAGCCATGCCTCCTTCCGGCTACTGTATAAAATGTTTTACTGTGAGTGCTCATGTCCTAAAGGATATTAACTGTAGAGTAAACTTTTCCACAAGGGCTTTAAAATATCTCAGAAAGAGTAAAATTAGCACAAACTACACATTTAAGAGGTTGGAGAAGTAGAAGCTTTGAATGGATACAGGACATAGAATAATTTTAACTTCTACCTTGTAAATTTTTTTCAGCTTCTTGGCAACTAAGATTAACCAACATAAAGGAATTGTCAACAGTTATAAGAAACATTTCTCTCACTTCCTCATCCCTCTCCCTGTACCTCTTCCCTCCCGTATTTTCTTCAGGTCACCATCTAAGTTACACTTCCCATATTTTTTGAATTTGTCCTGATATATAGACATCTATTTTCAGTCTAACACCACCAACATTTTCCTGAATTTTTAAAGTGCCATATATTTAAATGGGTTTGTAGCCACATGATTCTCCATCTGTTTCAAAATTTATCTAAAAATACTTTTCTCTTGTCTGCTTCTCCGTGTTTGCCTCTTTTTTTCAGTATTTCATTATAGCCATGAAGGAGATTTATGTTATATTTTATTCGGGGCATGGAAAAAACCCCGATTTATCCTATCTATTATTATTCTTAGATTTTGAATTTCTGATCTAACTTTCCCACCCCCACTCCCCACCCCCAGCTATTATTATATAAATTACAGTCACTTTTTCAGCACCCTTTGTTTTCTAGTGATCTATATTGGGGTTTGTTTAATCTTTTAAAATTATTTTCGTATCTGCTGTGCTTATTTCTCACGTAAAAATGAGACAAAATTCTTCATATTCGGGAACTTACACAGAATCAAGACTCTTGTCATGCATGTCCTTTTCTGTTTAATTTAATTTTAAAATGGTTTACTAACATAATCTAGTATTGCTATTTCGGTCTTAATGAGTCAAAAGTCCTACTGACTGTTTTAAGCATTTTGTCAGAGAATTTAGGGTTAGCTAATCTTTAACAGATTGACATTGGAAGGGATATTCTGCCTTACGGATTTCTGTATTTTTAATGTGTATTTAAAGTGGTTTTTGATGCAAGGTTGTTCATCCTCAGGTGAGTAGTCAGAAAAATGTTGCCAATGTCGTTGTGACTGTAGACATGTATTTCTGAACTCCCCCATTGGAGGTTCAACTTTGAGGAGCTCCACAGAGTTTATGAGGTTTGTGAATGCTCCTGGATAAAACAGCTACACTATTGTCTGGAGGTAGTCATGTGCAGAGGGAAAAGTCAAGATCTCTTATACAGTCATTGAGTTAATATAGTCTCAGTCAGAATAATTGAGAAAATTATAATTCATACCACAATTAGCACAGGGATTGGACTCTAAATGAGACTAGGTACCAATGCCCAAAGGCCAGACTAGCAACTGCATGAGCAAAAATTTGCCTAAACAATATACATGAGCAGTTAGTGTTACTGTAGAATCAACACTATAAGTGATAATTCATCTATTTTTGTCACAAATATGGATCTAACCCCAACACTGAATTTTGCATGACTTTTCATATTCTTTGTTGATTGGCTGGTATTTTGAAAATCGTCCCCCAGATTTTCATATCAAGTAGAACAGTTATTGTAATTAATCTTATCAATTCTTATTTAATATACACAATTAATATTTTTTCAGTTCTTTGATTACCACAGCGTTTTGTGCTTCCCTATCTGTCAAAAATATAGCTTCCTCAAGAATTTTGAAAAGTTTATATTTATATGCAAGAGCATTACAGATTGAAATAACCCCCAGGTAGAAGACCTGTCACTCTTCCATATACTTTTCTTGCTGGAAGCAGAAATACACATTTTAGGATACTTAGATTAAAGTTATGACAAGGGGATTATGGTACCAAGTGAAAGATAAAGATGTAAAAAGAGGTAACAATCAAGGAGGACAAATAACTTCTTTCAATTTCAGACACTGAAGCTCCTAGATATATATCTGAAATATTGTCATGAAAAATATGAGCCTGGTTTAAGAGTCTTGACTGCCCAAGAGTAAAGTTTCCCATCACTAATTTTATTTTGTATGCAATGCCAATTTATGTATTCTGTGTAGATGTTATGCTGCAGCTGTTTACATGTAAGCTGGTTAATTAAATTAATGCTCCAGGAACCTACTACTTTTTTTTCATGAAACTCTGGTGTTCGTAAATATTTTCATTGTGTATTCAAGATCATTTTCTTAAAAGAAAATTTTTAGTTTTCTGCAATGATCCCCTATTATGTGTTGTAATGTAGAAAAATCCAGAAAGGAAAGGGATGAAGGAGGCAGAGGAANGTGCACTAGAAAATGGTGTGGTGTAGAAATAATAGTGTGAATCTCTGCCTTTTATGATTAGTAGAGGGGCATGATAAAAAGGGCCAATATGAAAAAATGTCCAATGCAAGGACATGTAAATAATTATGGAAGACTGCAATGAAAAAATGAAAAGGAGAGATGTGAGCACCACCATGGAAAAGCACAAAAGTAAAAAGTTAATACAACTCCCAGATGGACAAGAAATAGTAATATTATACAAGGATGATACAATACTTTCAGGGCATTTTAGATCATACTCTCCTTCAAAAAATGGGACTTAATTTTCCATAAACAATAATGATACTCTGGTAGGTTCGATTTGTTTGGAACGGGCAGGAGGGTTCTGTTAAGGGGTTGGATAAGCTATTATTCCATGTAGTTGATAAATCTAAAAATACTATAGCAAATGTGAGAAAAACTTGTTGCCTTAGATATACCAATATCTAAGGCAACAAGTTTTTGTGAATTTCAAATTATTTGTGAAAACTAGATTTTTCTCCCACTAGCAACAGTCTATTCCTTGTTGAGAGATGGAAGGATACAGACTGAGTGAACTGGTGTTAAAGTACAACTTCCTCATAAACACAGAACGTGATCTCCAGCATGGTAGAGATCGGCCCCTAAAGTTCTTCTTGGTTATCCTCATATTTCCAGAGAAGGGTGTGCTAATGAAAGGATTTATATGACATTTCTAATTAACTTAAGTCATAAACTGAGTTCTGTGATAAAATCTACTTTCAGAAAACAAGTTTCTGTAGAATATAAATGTCCAGTTACTTATCTAGTGAAAAAAAAACTCATAATCAAAAAAGATTAAGGGTTTTTTTAAATATATTTGATGATATAGAATTGTTCATAGATATCAATCAGTTACTTCTAATATAAATCTGCCAGTTCTATTCAAGGATTGCCACTCTTATGGCACAGTCATCTATATGATGCAAGTATCTATATGATACTTGAGAAATTCTTTATGTAGATAAAATTACATGATGATGATCTATGAGAGAAGGGAAGCAGCACTTAATAAATGTTTTGCTATTCCCTGTTAGAAAGCCAAATATACTTAATTAATAACTTTCTCAATGTTGTTATTAAGCAACTGTAAGTCATGTAATCTTTAGAGTGTATTTTAAATCCTTGCCTTTGATCTCAGCTGAGCATTGAAGAATAATTCTTGAAGAACAGTTCTGGAAATTAAAATATAGATTTGCAGACAGCAAGCCTCCAGTTTTCTTGATCAAAATGACGCATTCTGCAAAAGAAAATAAATTTATTTTACTTATAAATAGGAGATTATCTTTATATAGCCCCTTACAAAACATAATGAGAAATTTGGACTAGTATGAAGAAGTCAGGTGAAAAAACCAAAAAGTTACTAATACTGATAGTAGCCAAATTTAAAAAAATCTAACAAAAATATTAACTTCTGTGAAGTTTACATTGTTATTATGTTGTTCTTAACATCATAGTCTAGTAAATGTTGTATAAATAAAAATATCCACCCGTATATATGAAAAAATGTTTTCAAAATAAGAGTTGTAACTATTCACTGTCAACTAAAAAGACATATGGATAACCTTTCAGAAATTTTCCTGGTTTTAGTCAGCATTTACATCCGCAAAAAATGGTATCCCCTAGAAGTGAGAAGTGTAGATTCCATTAATCTATTGGATTGAGTAAGATTTAGAAGACAAGATCGGAATTCAAAATTATCTCGATTGCCTGTGGAGATGGCGTGATAACAAGATTAAAATTTGTACAAACAGATTCAAGTCTCTGACTACTAAAAGAAAACAAAAGTTAAAAGCATGGGAAAAGGAACCAATGTACCACAGATTGCTACAGATGACTAATTCTTCTCCATTCATTCTCAGAAATCAGCTTGAAGTAGTCAGTTGGATTTGAAATAAGGACAACTGAAAACATAAAATTGGCAGTACCATTGATTGAGAAGCACTTCTGAAAGGCAGTATAGAATTTTATAATATTTCTAAACAGATAACACAATGTCTGATACTATCACCCAAGCGTTCCTGAACTTGTGACAGTGCAAGGGTTGAACTAAAACATCCTTTCCACAGCTACTGATCTTTGTGTTCCCATGGCCTGCTTTCTGTGTGAATATTAGGCAGTTAGGGGATAAAATAAAAAAATTAAACCATCCATAACCACACCTTCTTTTTTGTCTCAATAAAAAGAAAAAAAAAAAACTCTAGAAAAATGAATTCCAAAAGACAATTTAATGATATTTTATGAAAAGTAGAAGATACTGATGAAGAGATCAAAGGGGAAATCTTAAAAGTGGTTACCTCTTCAGTGTTGTTTGATTACCTTTGAAAGGTATTAAAAAAAAAAACAAAACGCAAAACCTCCCAACAAAGTGGAAAGTTTCCAACTTACGAGGGAAAAGACCGAATAGAACTAGCCTCACACAAGTATTTCATAAACTTTGAAATACTTTTGATTTTATTCCTAAAGTTATGTCCTGCATGGGATAGTATTTACCTATGTTGTTATTGGTTTATTATTAATAATATATTTTTTGTTTTCTCCCTTTAGGCAAAAACCAAAAAAATCTCTTTTTACCAAAGAGATTGGTTCATGTGTTTTAAATGGAGAAAATTATTTAGCTGAGCGTCAGACTATTTAGTTTTATTGTTCTAAATGTCTACATAGAAATTTAAGATAATTTCTTCAGTTTGAATCTAGAAATTACTGATGACAGTCAGATGCTGGAAGAAGGCTTACAGAAATTAATATAATATATGGTATTTAAATACTAGCTCAAATTTTGCAGAACTTTAAACAAAACATGAGTACTTCACAAGAGGCATTAAGTCCTTCTTGTGCTGGTAAACTTGCTGTGTCGTCTTATTGCCAAGCAATAGAAATGTAATGTGTTGATCTAGAGAGACATAATTTTCCCATTCTTGGAAAATTTTTGTGATTTCCCAAATGCTTTTATACAATGCTGGCCAGAAAGCTTGGCTAAATGTATCCCTTGTGGATTTTGTTATTGACCAGTATGACTGTAATGAGTGAACATTCAAAATTTTCAAGGAGAAAAAAAGAGACTGAACTCCAAAGCAATTAATCCCCATTTTCCTCCAGTTTTACACTGGGTTTGCAATACTCATGCTTGATGTGGGATAACCTACTTTTTTCCTAATTAATAATTCAATATTTATACAAAATAGACAAGATCAAGCAGTAGAAATTGAGTCAGATATTGTAAAATAGCCAAGTGCCTGCTTAATAAAGAAAGAGATTTATGTCAGACAGAAAAGAGGCAAAGCACATCTAAACCCCCTAATCAGGCTGATGCTAGGTACTCTGGAGCAAACAAATGTGCAGTCGGCCCAACCTACTTTCCTTCCAGTCAGCCCAACCTTTCTTCCAGTACTTTTTTAACTGATGTTTCATTCACGCTGGTATGTTCTCACAAGAGTCTTAATAGTCACTAACGGGAGATTTTATGGTTTTTACAGAACTTATATGTACTTCTCTACTGGCACTTTCTACCATTCCCTACACAACTCAATATCCGTCTACTTTACAATGCCCAAGAAGACTAATTTTGTCCTTGTTTCAGAGTTACCTTTCTTTTCCACAGCTGGTGTCATTTCAGTTAAAATTAACTTCCCGAGGTTGCACCATCGGTAATTTTTTTTTACCGATGGTTTGCACCATCAGTAATGTTCCAACAGGTTAGTATGACCATATGGAGTCACTTCTTTCTCCACAAATGGTCAAATGATGGAGCTTTGCTGTCATTTCTGCTTCAAAAAGCAAATGATCGGTGTAGATATTACTAATGAGGAGCAGCAAATATCGGATGCTCCACAAATCCCTCTTCCCATATATATGCATAAAGACTGAATCCAGGTCCAGAAGCGGAACTACTGCAACATTAGTCAACACAGCTTGGCAGACACTCTGTTCTTACCTTCTTTCATCTACAAAGACTCTGCATAGTTTGACTGTATCATGATAATCATTCTGTATCCATACCACGATTCAACATGTATCCACTATGGCAATTCTAGTCACAGAAAAAATTAGCCAGATCAGCAAATATAACTGAATTTAATTATAGGAAAAAAATATCCTTCCCTCTTTTCCAGATGTGAAAGTATATATCTTTGAAAAAAAACCCCAGATATTTCTAATACTTCTATAATTTTACTGAAATTAATGCAAAACTGATTGTTATATTCCAGCTGAACTGTTGTCAAGCCCTGGGAGCAGGCTGCCCAGGGAAGTGGTTGAGTCACCATCCCTGGAGGTATTTGAAAGATGTGTAGATGTGGTTCTTACAGGCATAGTTCAGTGGTGGCCATAGCAGTATTAGCTTAATGTTTGGGCTTGATGATCTTAAAGGTTTTTGCCAACCCAAACTATTCTATAATGCTATCATTCTATCAGGCTGACATCTGAAGCTGATGACTACTACTAACATCCATTGCAGACTGTCTTGGAAAGAGTCAACTGGGGTGGTAAAAAGCAGTCCCAGAAAAAGGTCTAGTGTTGTAGTGTTTCCTGGACACATAGTTCAAGTCTTTTCATTAATAAAATAATTTAATTAATTAGTATAATAAACTTGTTTCTAAAAGAGCCATTACAGTTCAAGTTAAACCACAACATGAATCATAAGTGTTGACACTGCCACCAATAGGGCATCCTTCTTCTGTAGGCCATCAATATTCTCATACAACAGTTACAGATATGTAAAATGGACAATTCCCATATATTCACATGAATATTCAATTGTCGTATGGAAGTTTAGAATATGGGTTATGACACCCTGACAGCTTACTCCTTTTAATCATAATCATAGGAGTAATTTATTTGAGTACTACCTATCTATTGACACTGAGGGAATTGCTCAGTTAATTTATAAACTGGAAAATTTAAAACAATGTGGCAGAGTTGATCATGTTCTTGGATTCTAAAGACAAAAGGATATTGAGAATAAGTGTTTAACTTAAAAAGATGTAAAGAAACTTCACTGCTCTTTGGTGCTTTTTAGAACTGTTTCCATGTAGGAGCCAAAACAATATCTTTCATGGGAATCAAGACAAAAAAATTATAAAGCTCTCATTTTCGTACTGTGTGGCGGTGGCCCAACCCACGTTTCGCATAACTGACATTCCATCGGTTGATTTCCCTGCCCATGACTCTGCCTCTGAGGGTGGGGTGGAGGAGGAGACAGAGATCTAGCCTTCCCGCCCACTGGGTGGACCTGGGGATGTGTCTCCTCCCGGGCTTCTGGATCCGTCTCCCTTCCTCATGTCACAATTGGTTCTGGTGACTTATGTTTAATAATTAGACCATTGCTTATTCTATTAAGTTCTGGAAGCTTCTGTTGCTCCTTAATGATGATTGGCTGGTTCCTCCCTTTGTGGTACCCTATTGGATACCTGTCATTCCCTTGTCATTCCCTTATTGGTTGTCCCCTTATTCCTCCCCTTGCTCCTTCCCCCTATAAAGGAGCATGCACAGCCTGCTCTGGAGGCTGTCCTGGCAGCTCCTCCGCCATGCTTGGAGGTCTGTTGGCCTGTCAGGCTCTACTTGTTGGTTCCCTCTGGGGATACAATAAATGCCTCGGAATACACCAACGCTAGAGTCCTCCTTGGTTCTTTGTCCTCGTCCGCTGCGACATTTCATCGAAGCCTCGCCTGCCTTACCGGCTTTTGGCTACAGATTTCTAGGTGGAGCAGGAGCTCCCTAGACTGACACCTGTGCGCAATCCGCTGGGTGGACTCCTGTGGACTTGCTTACTGGCATTGTCCAGAGCGGAGGACACTCAACAGCTGCCTGCCACGCCACCGGGCGGCTAGTGGCCAGTGCGGCAGTACTGAAAAGTGAAAGATATTTGTGATCATGAATGGTATTTATTACAGAAAGGGAGATTTTGCATTCCAGATTGGGGTACTCCACTAAGTACCCTATGCTAAGTTCCATGCTAAGTAACTTTAAATTTCAGGACAGCAGGGCATGCTTTGTTGTATGTTAGTTGCGGGGCCTAAATTCATGAACGCTCGCATAAAATTAAAAAAAAAATCCTGTTTGACTTGGCAGTGAATATGTATGCTGTTTAAAATATTTATTAGTTAGTAAATTTGTGTGTATGTTTAATAGAACCAGACAAGTATGAAAATCTGAACATGTAAATATGATTAAATTACATAAAAATTAGATTCTGCATCTTTGAATCAAAAGAAGAATGTGTATAATTTAGACCTATTCATCAGAATATTTTGTTTTTTAGATCAGGTGTTTTGTTTCTTAATAAATTCTTTTGAATGAATGCATGCCTACAACCAAATCAGAGCAGTTACTATTGTAATAAATTTACTGTATGATATAGGAAAAACTGAGGTGGAACTAATTAGGTATTTATTTTGTCATGAAAAGTGCCCCTAAAATGCCTAAGGACAGGTACATTAGAATCATAAACATTAAACAAATAAAAAGCAAATAGCTTTTCTAATCCCACCTCCCATCTTTAAATATCTGGGAAAAAATAACAGAACAAGAAACTTTCAATAATAGGCAAATCAAAATTGAAAAACTATAAGTGCAACTGTACATAAAAGAGAGAAAATGTATGTCTTAGGCATCAAATTTTACCATCAAGGTGAAAAAAAAAAATCTGGATACATTATTATTACTATTGATATTCTATTAACATTAACACTGACTTTAAAGAGTTGCACAAAATGGATTTTTAAAATGCTTAAATAATGAGAAAAAATAGATCATGTTTTAATATATAAGTATTTTCAGTCCTGTATTTAGAACAAATCTTCAAAATATTTTTAAGTGTACTTACTGTAATTTCCAGTAATTTTTTTCTAAAACATACTTAAATGAGAACTAAGGTAAGGTAATAAAACTGCCCTACGTGGTTTACAAAAACAATTTCTGAAGAAAAGAATTCTTCAACTCTTGATGATGCAATATAAAATTGATCCATCAAAAGAAAGGCGTTATTCATCCTTTTTAAAATGTTATTCTAAACTATATTGATTGAATTGTTATTCTTCCTTTCTTCAAATTATGTCAGAAGTGAGACTTCATGGAAAATGAATTATTTGGGAGAAAAAACCCCAAGAAATAAATTTTTATATTTAAGATGTCCTGTAGGAAGTGTGCTGTCCTTACTACAAGGAATATTGTTTTAGAAGACAAAGTTGAGAGTGTGGTCCTGTTTTTTGTGAAAAATTTTTTTTTTCCAGGTCAGTCTTCTTGATAGAATTGAATTCATTATTTCCTTTTTAAATGATTGTTTAGAACTCCTTCATTGGCATGTTAGAGCTTTCTTAAACTTGTTATTTAAAATGGATCAATACATAAAATCATATGCATGTTTTGTCCAAATTAAGTTTGAAGGTACTGTCGTAAAAACATTTCTATTAATGATATTATACATCAGAGCAGTAGATTAATCAAGGTACTGAAATTCTGAAAATAAAAGAACAATATTGTGCATAATGGCAGGATGCACTCAGGGACAGCTCCATACTATCTCATTTACAGATATGTTTCTTCATGTGCAATAACACATTACACATTTTAACTTAATATGATTTCACATATAAAGGAAGATCAAGGAGGCCAAAATTTTGAGGTGAATCTGACTAGAGATTTTCTGTCTAATTCCTAGCTGCTGTTCCAAGAGAGATACACAAACCTGAAAAACATCTGCAAGACAGTTAAAATACCTGATGACATAGCAAGTGACTCAGGCATCCAACTGCCAGCAGCTGAATCAAACCCTAGAAGCAAAGCAGAGGTCCCAAAAGTTCTCTCTTGTACCTGCCAACCCCTTTGGACTTTCAAATATCATAGAGCTTTTCAAGTGGAACTAGAAATGGAAATGGAAATGCACATCTTAAGTGGGCAATTGAACCAAGCTTCTGAAGTTAAGCTTCTGAATCTCAAGTTGAATATTACCATTAATGACTAAACTCCTTCAAATAGCTTTCTTACATCCACTGAAAAATACTGATCGAAAAATTAATACTGATCTAAAAAGCCTAATTGAAATCAACAGTGAATGCCATCAGCAGAGCTAAATTACAGGAAAAATTAGCTGTAGTTAGCAGAATCTGAGCTTACCAACATGAAAAGATTGGTTTCAGGGGGTGGAAAACCTGCTTTCATCAAGCTGGTATATTTATAGAGCAATCATCTGACAAGATGTCAAAACATGAGAGGAATTCCTGGAAATGAACACAAATGCAGTGTAAAATAAGTTTAAATGGATTTCAAATTGTATAAAGAGCAAGATCTAGACTTTTCCCTTTTTTACTGTAAATAAAAAATATTGAAAATTATGTTACCCATACTAATAATTGCCACGTCATGTAACTGAACATTATACTTAAAATGAGTAAATATTGAAGTGGAAATGCTGAGTAAAATTTCAAATACTTAAAAAGCAGTCTCTTACTAATACATGTACGTGACATAAAAGATACATTTACACTTCAGTGCCCACCTGAATAAAATCATAGATTCTTATATATGATGTATTATCAAGCTATGCTGCAAGAAGTACAAGTGTATCTGACTTGCAAGACCTTGAGAAACTGAATTTTATTTTAGATGAGCCAGTTATGGTCTTTGTGATTGTACAGTAGTTCATGCACTGCTTTTCACAAACCTAGTACAAAAAGTTATTTTCTATATAGGCAAAACACTGTTGAATATTTCAGCCTTGGCAGCAGATATTCAAGTAAGAGCAATGGAAGATAATGCCTGTAAGAAACACAAGATATAGATCTTCTCTACTCTTCAACAGCTTCAATTTTCTTTTTTATATTATAAGAAGATTTTTGTTGTTATATTCAGCAAATTAGTATGTGATTATATACTTTTTTAATAAGAGGATGTTTAAGCTTCCTTATGATAACATAAAATTCAGAATTACCTACCTTAGAAAATGTAAATGTAAATAGTAATTATACATTAATTCATAATATAATTGGCAGATATTTCAAAATGATAATCTAAATATTTGACTTCAATAAACAAGTTTTGATGAACATTCTAACACTGAACTGAGACGTGCCTAAAATGCAACACAATTTTTTCATTCTTAACATACACTGGTCACTGTTATAATAGAAATGTGTGCCATCAGTCAGAGTTTAAACCAATTTCTGCTTTAAAATAACTAGTTTAGCATTTCAGTTTAAAATCCCAAGTAATAATCACCCAATAATATGGAAAATATATATGTTATGCAACTTTTACAATATTATCCCTTCAATTATGCTATGAAACTGCAATGAGTCCTCTTCATCATAATGTTTCTACTTCAGATCCTTAAATCACATCCTCACCACAACCAAAAGATCCATTTCTTTATCTTCTTTTAGTAATTGCAAAAACTTAAAAAAAAAAACCAAAACAACTTGTTCAAAGGGTAAGAAAATTGTTATGAAACTTGTACTTTTTTTGTTGTTTTAAGTCAGTTACAAAAATTTCATCACTCTGGAACATTATCGTCATCGCTACACTTGCCTTTCAAGTGCACATATCTGCACCTGATAACAGTAAACGTCTCTAAGAGATTCAGCTCTGACCATGTTTTCATAAACTTTTTTCTGTTATAATGCATAGCTATTTGATTAATTTTACTTAAGCCTGTTATATATTTTTATGAAGTTAATTTTAAGGGAATGCTGTGCAATGGCTCTGCTGAGTTATTAGTCTGTGGAGCAGGGACCTGCAAATGATGAAACCACAGCTGGATTTTGATTATGCTAAAAAAATCAAGATATAGCCAGAAATGCAAGTATGAACATCTCTGTGGCTACAGGAGAAAAAAACCTACAGAAACAAACAAACACAAACAAAAACTCAAACAAACAAAAAAAACCCCACCAAATAATCCCAGACAAAACATGACAAAAACAAACAAACCCTAAAACAAAGAAACAAAATCAACAAAATTCTTGAGATTTGAGTGAAGACCAGAAATCAAATTTTGTGTACTTCCCCTCTATCAATCACAAATAAAGATAAGAGAACATTTCCTTCAGTCTATGTAATACACACCACAACAAATCCAATAGCTTGCTTAATATATGTAGATTTGTTTTCCATGTATTCTGGGAGGACTACTTCATGCCTATTTTTAGGAGACATAAAAAAGGCATAGTTGAACTGTCAATTCTGGCTCTGATCAAGCAATATTCTTGTTTTGCGTAAAAGACTCTTATTTTCTTCCTGCCCTATAAATCTAAGGCATTGCCACAATCTAATTAGTGTAATAATAAAAAGTTTTTGGACCAGATATCTATCCAGTTTTCTTTGAAAGAACCTTTTAGACTAATGATTGCTGACACTGAAATTGCTAAGTTTATTACCAGGCTAAGTCTTTGAACAAAACGCATGTTGATGAATCAATCTCATCTTTTGAGGAGTGCAGCAGGAATATACTATTCAAGAAGTATCCTTCAGACATCCTTGTATTTTTGCTTTGATTTATCTGACGTGCAAAGAATCAATTATGTCCAATACAACTAGGTATGAGGTTGTGGGTTGGGTTTTTTTAATGGATTTCCAAATGACTTCTGTTTGGTAAGCTGTTTAGTACTGGTTGTTTACAGATAATCATCTGCATGGATTATGAGTTAGGTTTTCATACCTGATAATAATCAGTTAATTAAAAGACTAATAAGTTGTTCTTACCTGTTGTAGTATTTTATTTGATTATTTTATTTCTTTCTGCTGACTAAGTAAAAGGTTTAATTTGTTTCTGAAGTGTGATAAAAACCAGCCTTTTTTCTTAAAGTAATCTTAAACACAATTTCTATACATGAAACTCCCTGATCTGATATGGCCCTCTGACTATTATCCTCTATTAGTTTTCTAGCTTGGTAGTGATGAGATTGAAGGAAGAAGTCCTACAGCAAACAAAAGGGACTTCAGGATACTGGGACATTTGGTCAAAGGAGTAGATGCACAGGTTGTGTTCTCCTCAGTCCCTTCAATACTGGGGTGAATACTGGATGGAACAGGAATACTAGCCTGATTACTACATGACTTAGAGGGTGGTGCTGTTGGTGGAATTTTGGTGATTTTGACTATGAGGTAGTTTACATGGCACTAAGCCTGCTCATGAAAGGTGGGTCCACCTGCCTGAAAGGGGAAAAAGGATTATGACTCATGACTCAGGGGCTGATTGAGAGGGCTTTAAAACTGTGTTTGAGAGGGGAGGGGATACAGCCAAGCTTACTGAGATGAGCCAGAGGGTGGCATACCAGTCTTGGAGGTGAAATGCATCAGCTGAAGTGCATCTACAGCAATGCAACCATAAAACGTAGCAGATGAGGCCCCCTTGCTATCTTTTCTCTCTTTTTTTCTCTGTCTCTCTTCCTTTTCTCTGTTTCTTCTCTCTTTCTCTTTTGTTTTCTTTGTTTGCCCCAGCTCTGGACTATCCACACAGCAGGACCAACACAGGGTCTAAGGACTGGTGACATTTACTTCTTCCATTGCTTTGCCTGGGCGAAGCACAACTATGAAGTTCTACTTACTCTCTGCTCCATATTGAGCTCTGTTTTGGTAGTGGAGAGCTTGTGTAAATGGTGTATTGTGGCTTGTGAGCCAGCCCCTTTGAGGAGTTTGTTGTTAGAACTGAGAACTTACCGAAGCATATTGGACAAAATTTAGGGCTTGTTTGACTCCAGTTTTGTGGAAGTCTATTGTATACATTTAAAATCTTATTATTTAACACCTTTTCAGTCCAAATAGTGGGCTGGTTGCTGGAGTTATGGTGACTGTATAATAAAATCATAAGATTCCCTGACATGTATCCAGTATTTGTGTTTGCTCAGCCTGACAAGAATTTATAATGCACATCATGGCTCCTGCCTGTGGGTTGTGACACTGCCGAGAAACTGATTGCAGCAAGAAGTGCCACAGACAAAATTATCTGCACAGTGACGTTTTAATGTATATCTCTACATATTCAATTTTCTCCCTAAAATAAAAATGTTGTCTTGATTGATCAAGCACTAATTTCTTTTTTTGTCATCTATAGAGTGATATTTTTGTCCCAATAAGTAAGAGTTTAAAACATTGATAAATATGAGGAGATTCACAGGATCTACAGAAATGAGTGAGAAACAGGATACTTATCAACATCTCTCAGAATGGATCTTACTTTTCAGATCTTATTAACAGTATTTTTAATTGTATATATAATTGGTAGTCTGAAAACACTGCATAAGTCATATATGTTATTTAAGATTTAAATATTTTCAATTAGAGTTTAATTTTTTTTTTTTTCTTTTCTGGTAGCTGTTCTTCTCCCTCAATATCTATGTCTTTTCAGTTTGTTTAAAATTAAAGGGGTTATCAAGGCTTACTGCAAGTGACAGTGTCATCTAAGAAGAAAGGAAGAGAAAAAATAGAAAGGTTTCATCAAAGTAGGTACTTTGAGAAATGCTTCTGACAAGACCCAGACTGAAGCTGACAGCAGCTGGATTATGCAATCAATTTATGTAACTATGTAAAGAAATCTTCAAGAGGAGGTGAAGGTGGTTTTGAAATTTTTTTTTTGATTCTGCAACATTTGTGGATAGGATTTCACTGCCAGGCACAGGCAAAGCGTTTATGTTGCAACACAAGAAACTGAAGATATGTCTGCAAAATGTAAACAATTTCTCAGGAAAATTAATTCAATTTTTTGCTACTCAGTACACATGAAAAAGTAAGCGCAATCAGAGAATATGCTGGCTGATACTTTCCATGGATAACAGATGTGTGCTTTTGACCTTCAGGTCAAAATCAGTAAGGGGAAAATGCTTTCTCTCCAGGTTTTCTTTTGCTATTGCTTTTCCTCTGAAGTGATGAGAGTAAACCCATTCAAACAGTGTCCTGGCAGCAGTTTGACATTTTAAAAGATCAAAAAGTACTATGTTAGATATCTAGGGAGCCCCCAGACTGCAATAACACCAAAAAGGAAAGTAATAAAGTAAGGAGCAAGCATATGGCCTGCAGTTGCATTTCTTGCTATTGATTCTAAAACTGCTGAAGTGGAACTTCTTTATCAGCAGCTACATAATCAGCAAGTCAAAGCAATGTATCTCTGTCTGAAATACGGTAAAACCACTGTGTCAATTTAATCAAAAGATATCAGTTAGAGAAACCTGGAAAATTACATGACATTACATACTGATGGATGTTAGATCGTTGAGGTCTTAAACTCAAACTGCCAAGATATGCCTGGAAACACACTGATCTTTGAATTATTAAACCCGCATGTCATCTGTTGAAGCTTCCTAACATGTAGAGGAAACACTTCTATTGCTATACTCTTTAAAAAATAATGATTTTTACACTCAGAAGTGAACCAGTCCTACTGACTGCACACCAACTGATGTTGCAATGTCTTTGTCTCCTATTTTTTGCTTTTGGTGTGATTACCATAACCAATGGCACTTCAATATATTCACAACAATAATTTGAGACAATTAATAAATCTATAAAGCCTTTATACTATAGACTTTGCTTACTCTCAAGTTGTACGAAAGATCGGACGCAGTTTGAGATGTTCTCTTTATTTCTTCCAAGGAGGTTTGACTTCCAAGACAAATGTTTTAAAAGATTATAAGGGGAGCAAATTAGCTCAAAGTAAGGCTAAGATTAGGGGGAACAAAAAACCAGGATTTAACAGTATATTTAACTATGCCATTTCAGTATGCAAGAAACTTTGGATTTGCATTTTTTTATGTGTAGAAGAAAGAGAAATTAGTGTTCAGGACAAGATGTTTTAATTGACTCATTTTTTCAAGCAAATTCTTTTTTTTTTCATCTTCTGGCTCTATTTAATTTGGGTTTTGCTCTATCATTTTAACAGGATTGTTTTAAATGACAACAATTTCTTAGACACATTGAATATAAAGCCATACCTGAAGAAATGTTTTTGCAACTTTTAGAACTAACCAGAATTCATACCTGAAAAATCAAATTTACAAAAACAGGAGAAAAAGAAATCTTTCATTCCTCTTCATTAAAATCCTTGTTTAATCTGTTAGAAAAACAACACAACATTCAAACTTAGTTTATTTTATGGATTTGAGGAAACTGCTGCATCTTCTGCATAGAAAATCATGTATAGAACGAGATCATTATTTAGTGTTAGACTTTATTGAACTTTACAGACTGCAATACATTAAGTCATTAGCTTGCTTTATGACTGTAAAATCCATTTGTATATATAATCCTAGAGTGACTTTCCATAAACTTACTGGGACTTTATAGAGGAACTCCTTTTGTTCCTATAGACTACAGCTATAGCGGCAAGTAAAGCAGATTGGCAGAAGCAAAAATATAGTGTAATATGTTGTCCTGAGAAGTCTAGACTAGATATCATTCTCATTTATTTATGTATTTATTTATTTATTTATTTATTTATTTATTTATTTATGTCAGAAATAGCATTGGATTATTCTACAGACTCAATAGTCACTTGTGTCTGGATATGCTCCTGGATATCTTTTGTCTCAAACATATAAAAGAAATCCAGCTCATGAGCACAGCATTCATTTCATTATGAGAGCAAAGTAAGTGGTAAGATAAAGAGATTTTTTCAAAACCACACCCCTATGACTTTCCAAAATATTAGACAGTTGTAGCTGCTCATCAATGGAGTTCCAACAGGATGTGAAATTTGTCATTAGAGAATAATTGGGAAAATAAGAAACTACTTTTTGACATAAAGGAACCAAAACCAGACAAAATGGTCTGGTCCAAACTCGCTGCCTTTGTTTAATACTTGTTTGTGCTTCTTTCACTCCCATAGTCCTTTAAGAGTGGTTGTAGTGCGTTTTGTCTTTAGAGTTCATCCGAACGTTGATGTTTTGCTGAGATGTGTAATCTGGAGTGAACAAAAACAGCCTTGTTGCTTTTCTCTTCAAACTATGTCTAAAGTGTTTGCATCTGACCTTGGATACAGATTCCTAGCACTGCAGTAGTTCTTGCATATTCACATGTTCTCTTTAATGCTTATGCTTATGTGTTTTGTTTCTTTCTTTGTTTGCTTTTTTCTTCCTAGAAGTACTTGTCAAAATAAATAAGTTACCTTGTTGAACAATTTAAGTCTTTCTTTCTATTAATTGGTGTCTCTGTATAATAGTCACATGTGCATATATTTTCTTACACATGTGCATAAACATATTTCATAGTGGCCATGTAGACAAAACATAATTTCTGCCTAATATGCATGCATATAATGATTCAGACTTTGTATATGGAAACGGGAAAACCTCTGTCACACTAGAGTTTAAGAAATATGAAGGAATCTATGTCTTCAGGGCCCTCTTGGTTTAATGTTATTTGGTGTTACACTTGGAATGCTGTGATTACCATGAAGCTGTTCATGGTGCTGTCTTTATGAAAAAAGTCCTATAGATGTCTCAGACTATGAATTTAGGCAAAAGCCTCAGCTTTGCTGTGTCCTTTCTTTCCAGCTGCAAGTGCATATAGATCAACCTAAATGCCTTGTTACATCTTTTCATAATCATGAGCTATGTGAGGCAAGGAAAGTTCTGGATCAGTATTGTGATATTATGAGGAGATTTTAATTTATAATGTATTCTAAGTATCAATAATAATAGGCCATAGCATTATTTATGCCCTTCTTAATTGCAAGCTTGAAGACCAGTGACTCAGAGTCACAAAACTTTCAGATATATAAGGGAGATCCAAGCTGTACAGTGCTTGCCCTTGAAAAATATTCTGTATCTTCTGAGTCACAGCACTATTTGCAAAGAGTTTTGCACTGAATATACTGACATAATGATTGCAGCAGCAGATTATAAATAGCTGTATTTATACATAGCTCTAAACTAAAAGAGCAGCAGCTTGCTTGAGACATTTTTAGTAAGAATTTTCTCCCACTCTTTAATTTATTCCTTTCTCCATTATGCTTCAGAGCAACCTGGGCTGGAAGCTTTAAAACTTATGACTCCTCAACATGAAAACAGACAGTTCTTAATCACATTTTAGGTGTTGTGGTTTTTGGAGAGAGGAGCGGCAGCTGTAGGCTTGTCCTGTTTCCTTAGCAACAGAGCAAGGGGAGCTCAGGAGACTCCACTGGAGGGAGCCTGAGATGCTCACGTGTTGTTCTCAGTATCTCTCTCCACCTGTCACAGCCTACGAGAGGACCAAAATCAAAACCATCTTGCCAAGGAAAGGTTCTGTATATATGATTTAATACTACTCTATACCAAATGTGTGATAGCTGAATACTAAATTTGCTTGGTTAAGCATTCAATGGTCAGGAGGGGGCAGAAAAAAAATGTGACAAACACGTATGCTAAGCTCTCAGCTATGCCAGTTAAATTTTCTTATAAATTTTACAGTGTTTCTTTAAAATACATGCTCACAGTGAAGATACTGAATAAAATCTCCCTAGTTTCAAGGACAAAAAAATACTCATTGTTTCCATTTTCCATATGGCCCAATTTGAGGAGCCATAGTAAATTCAGTTTTCCTTTGAAAATGCAAATACCTTGTCTAATCTTCATGGTACTTAATAGGAAGGATATCTTAAACGTAATATATTAATTTAAACAGAAGTAGTAAATAGATAAACAAATAACCCGAACACACTCCTTCCCCAAGATTTTAAAACACTTTATGTTAGATTAATCTCACCTGGGTGCACAGCTGTGGCATTATTAGAGGACATAATCCTGTTCTCCATCTATAATAAGAAGAAAATACGATTCTGATTTTTGACTCCATCTTCTCCACCCCTGGAGCAGTGTGACCCCTGTAGCAGCAGTGGCCTGGGGGAGCCTGAGGCAAGGTCTTTCTCTCTAAAATGTTAATTGGACTGCCTAAGGTTTTGGTTCCACATACATGATATTTTCTGCCTTTTGGACATAGCAGGATCTTGAGTGGGTCAGTAAGCTGAGTCATCCTCTCAGTAGAGCCTTTAGTTCTTTTCTCCCCTTAGAGGGACACCTAACACAACTAATTTTTAAATTGAGGTTTCACTACTCGTTCTCTGACACATTTTATGATTTTTTTAACATGGATGTGCCAAAGCTATTTTGTTGGTTCCAGGTGCAGCCTCAAATTAAACACCCACTGGTCACCACCTCACCCCTCAGTAAAAAATCACGAAATGCAGCATGGTTAGATAATAGAGACTAAAAAATCTGTCATCTGTCTCCTACCTCCATCCCTTTAAAATGCTAAGAAAAGTGGAGAACTGCAGCCTGTTTGAATCCTCCTTTTTCTACCCAACAGGTGCTAGAGATCCTGTGTGCCATCCCAACCATTCCTTCTCCATGGTCCTTAATGCTCTCAACCAGAGAAATAGGCAGAGCTTTAGCTTGGATCAAATGTGTGTCTGTGTGACATTAGTGAGTGTGTGAAAGAACAAGTTTGGAGATAAAACGTCCCATCCCATGGAGGAAAGTACAAGGAAGAGAAGGTCTCAGGAGAAAACGAGCAGGGAGAAAGTCTCATATATTGCTTACTAATCTTGCAGACTCTGACTACGTGTTCTCCAAAAAGACAGTCCAATTCATTTTAGCATAACAGAGCTTTGAACTGCTGTCAAAGCACAAACCAAGTCATCTTCCCAACATGATCAGCATGGTCGTGCATTGCATTCTTCCACCTCATGCCTTACCAAGCCAACATACTAAACCTGAATGCTCATGCTTGCAAATGAATACTTCTGTCCAATTTTAGAGGGAATAATTTGTTTTGGTTTTATATAGTTCAAGTGACTGGTACTGGCCTGAAATATTGCATAGATGGTCTACTGTTATTCCTTGTGTGTATGCTTACACTGTGATATTAGATGCAATATATATATATATATATATTTACTAAAAGCAAAATATTCATAGTGATAACAGAAAAAGAAGTGCTTTCAGTTTCAGAAGAATTTCAGTTCACTTTCATTTTAATAATCCAAAATTGGATGTTGTTTTTCCTTCTTCCTATCTCTAGGTCTGTTGTACTGACTTTTTGAAACTTAAAAAAACACAGAAAATTTTCATTTTTCTTACTCTTCAATTCTGTTGACATATGTCTTGGNAATAGTTAATAGATTTTGAGTAAGTCTAAAATATGTTTCAGGAATTTCTTTTCTGTCTTCTAGTGTTTATGTTAAATTCCAACAGAATTTTTGGTAGTTTCAGGCTTTCAATTCCTTCATTTATAACTGAAATAATGACTGTTAATTTACTATACAGAAAAATGAATGCTTCAAAGCTGCAGTCTTGTGAGATTAATTAAAATGAATGAGTAGAAGGAACACAAAGCAGAGTTATGTTTACTTGCTTGTCAGTGCTAAGTCAATAAAGGAGGGACAGGGAAGCTACAAAATAAATCTGGATTTTATGAGTGTTTGGAAATAAGTTCAGGACACCATGTCATTTAAGCATTAAGATATTACTAAGGGATTGAAATCATATGACTTAAATGCAAACATGCCAATATTTGCAAAAAATCTTATGCAAGTCTGGTCAGTCTATGGACTCATTTGTATCCCAGCTGCAGAATATAATTTTCAAAGATGCTCTTCTGTCAAAAGAACCCACTACATGCTATGTGTTCAGGGAGGCAATTTTCTAATTCTTTATTCTTCTTAGGCTTTTAAACTAGTTTAGCTGGTTTACACTTTCATCATGTTGTGTTCCATACGTATCTTTATTTCATGTATTAGGGCCTATAATGCCCTTGTGATGTCTTGAAAATCTCTACTTTTACCACAACTGCTGTTACTGAATTGCTGTCTAACATGAAAGAAATCTTACCTTCTGTATAGGTGAGCAGTTCTGCTGGGTTTTTCTTTTTTTTCTTTGTATCAGAGGTTAATTAAAATATAAATCATTCTGTAGTATGATTGATAGATAAAATAACTATAGCTAGGTAGCACTAATATAGACCTGAAGAAAGCCTTTTTACGAAAGGATTGCCCTACTGTAGAATGTTTTAAATACAAAGGCTAGAAAGAAGAGAATGTTTTAATTACTATCAGCTTATAATAGTTGGATATGTTAGTTAAAAGGTAACTTAATTAGTATTAACAATAAGAAGAGGTAGAAATTCAGAGGGATTTCCTTCTGCAGATTGGTTGTCTACCCAGAGGCAGGAGGAACAAATAAAGGAATAAATGCTTTACATAAAATTTTATGGCTAATTTTTAGTGCTTTGATTAAATCAAGTAAGCAGGTTTTATGTAAACACATTAATTCTGTAGTTTTAGTTGAATATTAATCACTTCTTGTCTTAATCTACTGCCTAATGATGTTATGAAGTCTTAAAGAGCTGGCACATACCCCCATTAAGGTGTTTGCATTTAAGTCACATGTAAAATGACTCCTCTGTTCCATTGCTTCCACATCAGACCAATGTGGATTTAATTAATTCACATCTGTAAAGCATTTTCATATCCTTGGATGAATTGCACAATAGAAATAACAGGCGGTAGTGTTAAATAGCAGAATTTGACAAAAAAACCCAAACTCATTATATTTTATTTAAAGTAGTTAAATTATATTATGTAAGTTACTTACTATTAATAGAATGGGAAAATGTTATAATAACAACTTTTAAAAGTTTGTATGTTGAGTCCTTAGTAGAGGAATGACTTAGATTGGAAGGGACCTTAAAGATCCTATAGTTTCAATGCCAGCACAATGAGCAGGGATGACACCCATTAGACCATGTTCAAAGCCTCATCCAAACAGGCCTTAAATGGTTCCAGAGATGGGTAATCCACAACTTGTGTGGGAAGCCTGTTCCTGTTCCTCAATGCCCTCTGAGTAAATAATTTCTTCCTAACACCTAACCTAAATTTCTTTCAGTTTAAAAAGTTTCCTCCTTGTCCTATAATTGTGTCAGTCTAAAAAGTCACTCTCTTTTTTTATAAGCCTCCTACAAGTACTGAAAGGCCACAAAAAGGTCTCTCTGGAGCCTTCTCTTCTCCATGCTGAACAAGTCCAGCTCTCAAAATGTTTTTGCAAGAGACGTGTTCCAGCCCTTTGATCATCTTTTGGCCCTCCTCTAGACTAGCTCTAACAGGTCCACATCTTCCTTGTGTTGTGGACTCCAGACCTAGATGCAGTATTTCAAGTGATAAATAGAATGTACTTTAAAAAGAAATTTATTTATTATGTTTTCTGCAAAGATTTTAAGGTTTTAGAGCACCAAATTTTACTGTACCAAATGGTCTGATACTGGATTAATACTCTGCAATAATTTATTGCTACAAACATTCATGACACCGAGACTTATTAACTCTCACTGACATTGGTGAGAAATGAAATTGCTCAGATCTGTACAGAATTTTGATCCAATTTCAAGTATCTAAAGAGGAAAAAGCATTAAGAGTCTGTCATTTACCACATGAGGCTTGCTAAGTGAAAAGTGTGATGATTTCTTAGGTCATCTAATTTGCTTATGTATGTTGTATCTTTTTGTGCCCATTAATCTTTTTCAGACTTTACATTTTCTCAGGTGGGTTTCCTTTCCTATTTTGCTGTGCAAGTACCATGATTCTGGCTCATTATAATGCCTCATAAGCAGCTTTCCTGAGCAGCATAACTTATTTTGTACAGTTTATTTATGACCATCTCCCTGATGATGTCCATACTTCTGGACGATGTTGACTTCAACACCTGAATTATCTCCTTGACTCCATGTCTAAAAGGTAACACACCATCTGTGTGATGCTTTATGTCACTATTGTAATTTTAATTGCAGGGACTGTCTGATGACTGAATGGGTGATACCAAAATTCTTTCTGCTTGCTTGGAAAATATTATAGTTCTGCTAAGATTTTCTCAGCTTATACAGGAAATGTCATCGTCAGATCAGAACACTTCCTAGCTGTAGAAATATTTTCTCTGCTATCTCATATACTGACTTTTCTGCATTTTCTTATGATTTTCTAATGTCTAAGAAAAAGAAATCCTGCTGTACAATACTTAATAAGCATGATGTAGGACATTTATGCTTTGCATAACCGACACAATTTTCTATTTTATATTTTCTTTGATATGTTAAGCCAATTGATTCAGTGAAATCGCTTTAACAGATAGTCCATCTTTAAATTGTCTTGAACATACTTAATTTTACTATAATGTACTTCCACTAAGAGTAGTCTTATTAATATTAAGAAGGAGTGGGTGTTTGCAGGAATGTGGAATAACTCTCCCGCAATGCTTAGAGAGTAGGAGGAGAAAATATCTTCAGCCTACAGCTGTTTCAGATTAAATGTCGGACTTTTCCTGCATTCCAAAACAAAACCATTTTAAAGTGTGTTTTTTGAAAAATGATCCTACAGATTTCCCACCCACATATGCTTAAACACACAGAGACAGCTACTGTGCAGCTTGGAAAAATACTATGAAATAAAGTCGAAACTAATAGCTTTACCTGGATTTGAGTGTGAAAATACATCCATTTGATAAAGAGATCAAGATGGTCTTCATGTAAAATCTGTACAGAGGCCATCCCTCATGCCTTCTCTGACCCATGCTCTCTGAAGTCTTACATTTGAGCAAGTCTATAAGCATGAGACTAAATCCTCGTTCCAGCAGGATTTTGGTATTATGTCATCTTGGGTATCTCTGCATTGGAAAATGCCCTGTCTTTTTAAAATTCTTCCTCTATTTCCATTCCCAGGTTGTCTTAGAAAACTTACAAGATGTTGCTAATGAAAAACATTGTGTAATTTATGTTGGAAACTAAAATTATTCTATCACAGAAATACATAGAGAAAAAGCTAGAGACAAGAAACCATACTGTTTCTTACACTGTGAGATTTTATCATGTTATTTACTGCTTGGTAATGCTGTGGCAGCACATGTATAGCTAAAGAGTTGTGAGTTAGAGTTCATGCCATTGTGTTCTAATTTAGTTATTTGTATGAAAATAAAAATAATTCTTTACTGAATTAAAACAGCCACATGCAATAAGAAAAATAATGCTGTAAAAGGAACCATTGGTTGGAAATACTTCATGGTGGGAAATACTTCTCAGTGTGTATTCAGATTCAGTGTGTTTGTAGGTTGTGTCCTGTACTCAACATAACACTTTTATTGTATCAAAAATTCTCTTGACCGTGTGTCAGACATAGAAAATAGTTTCCAAAGTAATTTTCTCTAGATGTAACCACTGCCTTCAACAGAAGTAAAAGTACTTATAGAACACCTGAAAGTCTTTTAATACCTGATAGGAACAAATCACATCAGAAAATATCTGAAAAATATTATCACAGGTTTTCTATTTTCCCTGCCTGCTGAAGCTCGATTTCTAAACTGCATTTTTCACTTCTATAGATAGCTTTTGAAGGTCACAGTTACAATGAATTACAGCTTAGTGTGTAAATATGCCACAGAAATAAAGGCTGGGATCACACAGTATTTCCATTTGTGCTCTCTTCTCTCAACTACAGTTCAGCTCGAGTAGACACATCTTTGTCAAGGCAAAATCTCAATACTTGTGTGCTGCATGCAACAGCAAAGACAACATGACAACATTCTCCAGTCTTGAACTAATGAGCTAAAAAATCTAAACTATCCTGCACTATCCTAATCAATTGTACTTGCTTCCAGCATTATTGAATAATTACAATCTCTTATTTCCCTTTTCCATTTTCATGAGGAAACCTGTGTAGAAACTTGCTTTGATAGGAATATAAATGATGAGAATTTGCTTTTTATTTTTCAGATCAACATAAGCCTTCTAGAACTGCTGAACAAACTACTTGTGTTGTATTTAGTATACTGAAGGTGTGTTGCATCAGGCACGAGGTAATGTATTTATTGGAGATTGAGTAATTTCTAAATTTATCCATCTAATGTCTGTACTTAGAGGTTATATCTGAGTGGTTGTGTTAACTTTTAATGATTTGATTAACTAAAAATAATCTATCCATCTAATCTAGACAGTACACGGAAAATCAACCTGATTACAGATAGATAGCCAGCATACATTTACAAGGGCCATGTATTCTACACAATTTCCCCCCGCCACTCTCCCTACTGTAATCGCACAGTGGTACCATGTCTCATTATCTTCAATCACATCTGTTGACACTTACATTCCAAAAATAAAAAATACTTCAGCAGTGGAGGCAAAGAAGGTTTAGATTATGGATATTACAGCAGGTGCTGGGAAGCCCACTGAGAGAAAACAGCGTCAAACCTCTGCAACATGAACACACAGCTTGCTGTTGCTTTGAGTAAAGGCAATTTTATGGCAAAGCAAGGGCACAGGGGAACACATTCAAGAACAAATAAGTAGCAGGGAAACAGAACACAAAATAACACAGGCAAACCAAAAAGTAGGAAAACGGCCAAATCTGCACTTTTACCATCTGGCCAAGAGCAAGGTGCCTGATGCCTTTCTTTACACATGGGATACTGGCAAAATGAAAAATGCACATAGTGTTTCATACAGTAAGTAGAAAATACAGTTCCATTGTTCAGGCCTTTAACACCACAGTAGAAAGGAAAAGATAAGTGATTCTTATTGCTACCTGCAATCAGTCAGATAGAGGCTAACTGATTTAGTAAAAAAATTTTCTAAGCTTCTTGAAATGCACAAATATGTTGGTGTTATTTGTGTGTTTCTTATAGACAGCAAGCTGATGAAAAGTACATTGCAAATACAGAAGAAGACCCCCACAACTTCTAGTGTAAAATATCTTAAATTATGTTTGAAACAACTGTGCCCACGGGATAAATACTGTGCACATGTACAGAGAGCTCAAAAAGGAAAATGCAGGAAAGAACAGTCAGTCTCACTCCAGAGGCTTGAGGAGGTCCTCACAGTAGCTATTACCAGGCACATGAAGGTCTGGAAAAAGGCATTAAGTATTTACCAAGGGGAAACTGTGCTTGACCAACTTGATTGCTTTGTATAATGGAACAACTTGGTAAAGAGATGAGGGTAGAATGAGGGACTTTTACAGGATCTCCCAAGGACATCTCTCTTAGATGGATACAACAGATGGACTGTAACCTGTACGAAAAACTAGTTAAATGGACTAGGTCAAAGGATGTTGTTTAACAGCAGTTATCAAGAGCGAGTCCCTCCAGACATACTGTTGGGTGCAATACTATTCAATATCTCTATAAATTACCTTCCTGACAGCAGTGAATGAATTGTCATCTCATTCATAAGTAAAAGCAACCTGAGGGGAGAGCTAGATAGGGGGGTAGGAAAAAGTGAAAGACTGGGCCAACAGAAACCACGTAAGGTTCAACAAAAGGAAATGTAGAAGTCTTGCATCTGTGTCAGACTAAACCTTAGTAGTTCATGGGAGATCTAATCATAGTCTTCCAGAGCCTATGCTCTTCATAATGTCCACAGTGACAGGACAAGAAGCAATAGACCAGAAGTCACTTGAGGGGAAATGCCTGAAGTGACAGAACCTATATATATATATATATATATGTAAAAACAAACAAAAAACCAAACCACTAAAGCAAAACTAGAGGACAATTAAATGTTGTGATAAAATACCTGGAGAAGTGGTGGAATCTCCCGCACTAGAAAGATTTAAGAATTTGCTTGATGGAGTCATGGATAACCTCACCAAAGTTCCTGTTTTGAACAGAAGGCTAGTTTAGTTGATCTGCAGAGGTCCCTTTCAAATCTGACTTTTGTGCAATTCTGTGATTCTGTGCTTCTGGTGAGGTAACAACTTAAATGACAGGCACTGAGATAAGCAATCCAGTTCTTCCTTATCTAAATCTGGCATCAAGAGCCCCTCACAAACATTCTGTATCGTGCACTATCAATCTAACACTAAGATGTTTCCTTTTCCTCCTCTTTCTATAAAACATCAGCTACAGAAATTGTGAAATTTTAAGTCAAAGTCCTTTTTTAACCTGTAGAGTCTCAAGTCCTTCCTCTTGGCAGACTTTTACCAAACATGTATTACATTCCATACTGTAGATGTCTCTCATTGTGATTATCATAATGCATCACCAGCAGGGAAGAAACCTAGGGCATTTGGTGAGGAACTTTCTTTTTTTCCTGAAGATTTCTATACCTAAATTTTTACAGCATCTTCAAATTATTGTCTCAAGAAGCTTGAATCCTCTCTAGGCCAGTTTCTAGCTAAAGATGTTTCGTTAGCTCACTGAGCAGCATATCATGCTCAGATGTTATTAAAATATTTATTACTTATTTTACTCTAAAACAGTTCTTTCAGTCTTTTGTGTACAATATTAACTACTGGTTTGTTTTTTTTTAGGTGAGGGTTTTGTTTGGTTTTTGATGGTGGTGGTGGTGGTTGATTGGTTGTGGGTTTTTTGGGTTTCTTTTCTTTTTTTGAAGCGGGGAGGGGGTCTTTTATTTTATTTTTCAGAGAGACTTCACGTTTCAAAGTACACATTTCAGAATTCAGGCAAACTGTTTTTATATAATACTTGTGGGCATCAATATGTTTCATCTTTATTTACAACTTCAGTTTCATAGCAACTAATATAACTCAAAGGAGAAATACTGTAAGAATACTAAAAGCAGATTAAAAGGAAGAGCAAAACGAAAGCTATAAATGAAATAAACAGTACTATGAGATACTCTAAAGGTTTTATCATTGCTTCTGGATATGTCAATGTTACTATGGGAACTTCAGCTTTTGCTTTTGACATGATTCAACTGTATCAAGTGCTGACTGAAAAAATGAAAAGATCAACAGCAAAAAAGAAATTTGGATTCTTTTTTCTTTAAAAAGTACAAATTCCTTTTCATTTTATGTCATCCAGAAGATTGAAAAAAGAATGTGGAGAAACTAGAGAAAGAATTAGAAATTCTGTCTCTCATGTCATGTAGGATTCATTGTCGAAGAAAACAAGTCATAGAGTTTATGTAAACTTAATTTCAATAGTTAAAAGATTTTAAATTATCCAGTGAGTGTATTTTTAACAAAGATCCATTAACCACATAAAATAAAGTCCTCAGAATGTGCACTTGAAGTTGAAAATCTTCATCTTTTTTGGAAGTAGCTTGTATGGAAGCAAGGTCAAAATTTCGAATGCTACCTTTCAGCAGCAGCACAAATCAGAATATTGTGTTCCCTAAGACAGCTTCTGGATACTTTATCTGTGTGAAGACACAGTTGTATTTGCAGCACCATATATTATATCTGAGAATTTTTGAAGATGGGATCTAAGAGGTGTACCATCCAGCTGCACTTACTGTGCCTCAGAGTCACAGCTCTTTCCATGCTTATTCCCCTTATGGATAGTCCTTTCTCTCTGTGCAGTGTCAGGAATCAAATATGCCTACCATGGATAGAGTTTTCATTGATTCCGATAAGATTTGTCAGACTGTGTGTAGTAGCTGCTAGGAGAAAAGGCTATTTCCTCAAGAGTAGATGACTACTGCATCTGCACATCATGACAGCTGCAGAAAGCTGGTGTTCTGATCAGGGTCAAATGAGTTAGTATATTGCTTGAACAGCTTTTTCTAAGGAAAGATAAGGTGGAATTCAGAAGTTCATCAGAAAGTCAACACTGTGATGATATCTAAATGAGATTAAGGAGATTTTATTCAAGAAATAGTCAATTTGTCTGTGTAAATGTAAATACAAAACAGACCTGCTTCTTTCAACTTTGACCGAGTTCTGATTTATGTACCAAACCTAACATTTCACCACCCACAGATTTACTAAAGTACCCACTATTCCTCATCCCATCCTTTTATAAGGAAAATGAACAGTGGAAGCACAGAAATGTATGTGTGAGGACAGAGCATCAGAATCTCCATACTATTATGATGAAATTGATGCAATGCTGACATAGAGGTGAATCTTCCCTTTAATTTAGTTGAAAAGCTTGCTCTAATGTTTATTTCCTGTATGTTGTGATAGACCGCAAAAATGATTAAGAAACTCAATTGAGCCAAACTGACAAACACTTCATCAAATTAATGGCTTATTTCGTTAGTACTGTCCCAAATATTTCCCAGCTAGGTTTAGATCTAACATGTGTAAGGGAGTCTAAATCTGTCCACAAGACTGTCAAGCAATTAAATTATACTTTATTACTTGTAGAGTTGTTTCTTATAAATTCTTCTGCAACTCCCTTAAAAAATCTTATTTTTGAGTCTTATTTCTCTAGAGCTACTGCCAGTGCCATCTGCTGTGTCCAGATCAGAGGATGAAACATACTAACGTCAGTGTCTCTTTTGTCATTTCTCAAGAGACCAAGACTCTCTTCTCACTCAGATTTCACAGCCCATATCCTTTCAGATTTTTTCTAGTATCTGACCCTTCCATGTCAGTAACATAGCTTTCCACATCACTGGACTGACATACACTCTGTAATGAATTGGCTATGGTTATGAACTTGGTTAAACAATAGAAACCACACAAACCTTTAGTAAGCAATTGCTGCTGCAGAGTAACATACAGTACTTTCCACCAGAAACAGAGAGACAATTTTCTGACTGATTGGAAAAGCTCTGAGAGAAAAATCTGAAGGCCTGTCACATCCGCACATGTTCCTTAATTGTTCATGTACAGTTTGATGTCTACATGTATCTTCCAGTGCCTCAGTGCTAGAATAAATTGGTTAACTCAGTTCCTTTTTAAGTAGAATAGTACACTTGAGATTTTTGCAAAAGGAAATAGTGCCATTTATGTAAGACTTCTTATCTTAGCAAACTAAATGTATTCTCCAAATTCTTTCATACAATAAAATTGCTGCCTATGTGATTGTCCTTTTGTGCAAAATTGAGTTTCACATTTGCTGCTGTAGGAATCTTGCTGATAAGGTAGTGGCTGTGCTGAAAACCTTTCTGTGCTGTGTTTATATTATAAAACTGCCTTTTCATGGTATTTATAGAAATTTAGAATTCCAAACTCAAATCAGTAGAAAAGCATCTTTTCCTGTCAAAAAGTCTGGACTGGGGCATGCTTCACAGACTACAACGCCTTATCACTCTCTGAACTCACAGAAAATGCTAAGGAGTCTCTCATGTATGGGCAATTGTGAAGTAGAAATGGAATGTTTCCTCAAGGAATGTCTAGGAAAAGACATTTGTAACTAAAACATAGCTTTTGAAAAGGTTGCTTACAGAAAAATGGAGGATGTCTTTTGTTGCAAAAATAATCTAAAAATGAGTAATATAATTTACAGGATTGAAACTACAGGATACCATTACATTTTCTAATTAACTAAAAACCCCAAAATAACATTTAAAGTGGTTATTTTCCTTGAGGTTTATTCAGTATTGAATCTTCTTTCATTTTTTTCTATAAATAAATTTAAATTATGCTACTGTTTTTCTTTCTCAAGTTTATTTCAGACAATTCATAAACTCTGCACAGCACAAAAATGTTGTACAATCAGTATACAGCATCTGCTGATACCAATCCCCATTTGGGTCTTTACAATAATCAAATATTTGCTACAGTGTCACTGGCATATCCCTCATGGTGGGTTTTGAATGGATATAGCAAGATGTGATTGCATAAAGACATGGATTTTATATAGGCATTATATCACCTGGACACTACCCTGCATTTAAAGAATCTCCACAGACTCAATTAAATCTACTTTATGAGATGCAACGGGATGATCTAAGGAAGAATATATGATACATAGTCAGCTGAGTATTGGTATGTCTTGACTTCAGAAGTAATCCTATCAAACTCAGCAGGTTTGCGATGTCTGTCCATGTATAGGGCTGGTGCTCTTAAGAAGGTGCTAGGAAAGTATTCCTTAAGTTTTGTTCCAGTCAAAAAGAATCATCTTCTTGTCCAGGTTACTTGAGATAAATAAAAATAAGAGATTGAATAAAATTGAATATTTTTGAATAAAATTTTGAATAAAATTTGAATAAAATTTTGACACTCTCATTATAGATAATCACAAAGCAAGGAGCCAGACAGCTATCAAAGGAACTTTCACTAGCTCTAGTATTAGTCACTTTTTTTTTCCCCAGTGCAAGAAGCTGCTTTAATTCACACAAATCCACATCACTGTGGGCATTCTTAGCAAGGAGAATTGAAGTAGATTTCCTTGTTTTCAGAGACCATATCTAGACCATGTATTAGAAGTTCTTTAATGAAGGGAGTTAATAAGGTTAGTAGAAAAAGTGAAAATGACATCCTTTTCTGGTGAATCATCCAGAGACAGAGGCTAATACAGGTGCTCTAAATTTCTCTCTGGAAAAGATTGGTTTTCTCTCTCGAACAGGTAAGAAAGCAAAGAGTGCCCTCTAGAAGGCCCCCTGTGCCACTACTGCTGAATAAAGTTAGGTTTGGTGACTGTGGACTAAACATTCATTTAAAAAATCACACTCTTCCTCACAAGATAAAGACAATTTCAATGGAAAATATAGTCATAGATTTCATTAAAGTATTTGGATTGGAATAGGACTCAGTAAATCTTGGTTATATACACCAAAAACTTTTTGCATTCTGACAAACCAAAGCAATTTTAATATAAATATATCAAAAGGCAGGGGGTGGGGAGAGGCAGTACTGATCTTCTGCAGAGCATAAGGAAGGCTAGGGGTGAAATTATATGAGAAACCAAGACAGTAGGCAATATAGATAGGAACCCACTGAAAGAATTGACCCTGGTACTAAAATATTTTTTTTAAAAAACCCTAAAAGTAAAAAATCAAATTAAAAAATGCTGTATAATAAAATATTTTTTGTATTTTGAAGTAAAGAAAATCAATTACAGGGATGTGTCGCTAGCCTGTGTAGGTTTGGTCCTGATTCTTCATTCACGTAACGTGCATGAATGAAAATAAATGATGCAAAGAAGCTGTACCCTGCTATTACAAAAAGGAAGTATCTTTTGATGTTGCTTTTGTTGAAGGTTTTAGTCAGAAAATTTCTGTAGGAATAATGTATATGTAAGTAATCTAATCATTTTAGTGTTTATGACAGAAAGCTCTCATACAAGCAGCATTTTCAGTGTACACTTTCTTTGAAACTACTTAGTTACCATGATGTAAAAAATATTCAGTATTCAAAAAATAGAATGTGCATAAATCTAGGGTTTTGTATTTGGGTCAAACATTTTATGTTTATTGGCTTAGAAAATCCCAAATTGACTGCAGATTCATTTTTCACTTTCCTCTTTTTGAAGGGAACTCTGATGTTAGCCTCAATTGCTGTAGCTAGGAAGCAGAGATACAGTCTGAAGTAATGGCGCCAATGTTCAGAAGACAGTTAATAGTTCATGTCACTGGCTTTTGCAATAATTATATTGTTTGATGATCTAATGGATCAATTTCAAGTATAAAATACCAAGGACCAGTAATCAAATTTTCTAGTTTTAGAACTACTGGCTTTTGATTAAAAAAAAAATAAGATCATGACCTATGTAACAAATAGCTTAGCTGTTGCCAAAAGTTTTCCTTACATTTGATCAAGGTAAAAAAATAAAAGACAAACAATTTATAATTAGGGACACGTGATGTCAATAAGTTGTAGATTTTCATTCAAGTCATTCTCTCCATACGCCACTGCAGCCCTCTCAATTTTACTGGCATTAGAATGGTGAAGGTGAAGACATGGAAGGAAAGATGGACAATAGTGAAGTAGTGAAGGAATGGGAGTTCAACTTGCCAACATCTACGATGATATATGGCTTTAAGAACCGTAGGGTACTGTTCAGAGTTACTGAATAATGTCATTCCTTCCAGACTTTTTACAAAAATCATAAAATAAAAACATACTTTTGATGACTTTCTGTAAATCCACTGATGTAGAAATCCTGGACAAATAAGGACCAGAGGCAGGATTAATCTGAGCAGACATCTTAAATCTATATCTATGCATGTCATTCTATGGTCTCTTTGCTGCCAATGGAAAGGTCATGTCTCAGCACATTTTCTCAGAAAAATTTCTCATATTTTCTCTCTCAGAAAAAAATAGAAACTTTCTCTAATAAGAAGTTGCAAAATTAAAACCAAAATATATTTGTTTTTCTGTATCCGCTACAGAGGAAGTCAAAAGTGTTTATCTTAGATATGAAATCACTGTAGATGTCCAAATAGGGATGGAATCTAAGTACCTTCAACATGTATGAATCCATTTCTGATTTTGTATTACTTTGACTATGTACATGCGCATCTTAATTTTGTTATGGCGCAATTGCTGACAAAATTTCTTACTTCGAAATGCCTACCTGGTTTACATTAAAAATTTTGTTTAAAATTACTTTTAAAAGTTTCTAATAAAATCTTCCGCATAAGTGATTAGTTATAATTCCTTGTGTCTTCCTCTCTTGCTTCTTTCAACCTCAAATTATAAAACTAGTATTTTCTAGAATTTTGGGGGGTTTCTAAGAAAAGTGAAAATTTTAAAGAGATCTTTGTCCTTCAGTTATGTTGATCTATGGAATTAAATACAATAATGACTCTCATTGATTTGGCATCAAAACCTAGAAGTTGCTGTAGGCACTTGCATTTCTGTAATATAAAGTTATCTTGACTGAGGAGATGGACAGACAAAAGCATAGGAATAAAAGGGAAGTGGCACACAATTTTAGGGTTTTTTCTTATTTAATCAGGTATGACTTAAAGTCTTTTAAACTTTCTTTTGCAACAAAACAATAAAAACCCCCTAGTATACACAACTTATATAAATATATATTAAAAAGAAACTAATGGTGGCTTGCTTCTAGAAATACAACACAGATAAGAATAGACTTTACCGCCACCATACACACTTAACACAGTTTTTCTTCTGGAATTTTTTTAAAGGAAAGAAGTCATTAACCACATTATTATTCAGTATTGCTCTGTCACGGGGCAGATGTTTACCTGCATGCTTCATTGCATTGTGAACAACGTGACCCATGCAATTGCCTCTCATGATGTGGAAATGCTTGCTATGTAGAAATATAAACACATAACATTTCCCAAAATTTTACAGTAACATTTGCTTCATAAGTAGTAACATTTTAAACTTATTTTTCCTGCGTTCCATCACTGTTCCATTTTCTACACACAACTACATCTCTTTCACTAAATTCAGCCTAGGATCCTATGTCTAGATCTTAAAATTATTCCTACATCTTTGCTTACTCAAAAGTGAAAAAGTTTTGATTTGTGTTATATTTATCCTTCATTAGATCAGGTTATTATTTATATTTTTTTCTTAGTAGCATAAAAAACTGCAATAACCTCACTGTAAGGCAGAGTTATAAAATATGACAGAAGCTTATAGACTAGAAGTGTCTTTTTTTCCTCTCTGACTAGAAAGTATATATATATGAAGTAGATATGTAGGTGCATGTAAATGTGGATGTGCAATGTCCTCGTTTTAAGTCTTTCCCTGTTACTTGACAAGAGGAAGAAGCACGCAAGGGAAAAAAAAAAAGAAAATATTAAATACATAATGGAATATATAGAAAGCCTGCTGCCCTTCTCAGTCATCTGAAATGAAGAATGAGCTCAAAACCATGAACAAGATCAGTGTTCAGTTATGCTCTGAGAACACACAAAAGACAGAAGTAAGGTTTATTTCCTCACAGGTAAGATTTACCTCTACAATAAAATCTTCAGCCTATAATACTCAATCAAAATGTAAACTCCCTTGCAAAGCAAGAGCTAGGTACTAATCTGCTAAAGCAACGCAGCATGAACTGCACTTCAAGTACAACAGTGCCACTTATTTTCCTGCAGAATATCAAAAACACTCACAAAGCCATCTCTGCAGGGAACTGCTATTTCATTTTTCTGTGAGCTGACAACATGTATCCAGACAAGTTACTCTCTTATAAGTAATGTGGGAATTTGATGAATATGTGAACACAAAAGGAGTAACAGGCTGATTTGCACATGCTCAGCTAAGTTATGAAAATACCTACTACATGAACAATACATACTATGCGAACAATATTTGACTTATACAGGCGGCTTTGTGTATTTCTGAATTAGAATGGAGTACAGATAAGGATTTTATAAGGCTGATCAGTAAATTTCTAGAGTACAAAGGCTCTCGAATTTTTGTACTATGTCTCACTCTGGTAAAAAGGCAAGTGCTGAAGATAATTAGGACAAGGACCCACAAGATGAGACTGAATGCTGAGTAAAGCATTGGATTTCCATTCCAGAGACAAAATGAAGGCAAAATATGTACCCAGATGTCAGACACTAGAAATGATTTTTTTTTCATAACATGGATGATAATAAGACATATTTCAAGAATGATCAACTTTCTGAGTTCACTCTGACTAAACTAGGATTTTCTAGCTGATGACCCTGGTAGGAAATATGATCTTTACTTATAATCAGTTTTCAATTTGTATATTATTCGGTTCAATTATGCAATGCCTGTCACAAAAGAACATTTATAAAGACAGATTTAAAAGTTTTTGTGTATAATTTTCATTTTCAGTGCTAAAAAATTGATGTGATACAGTCTCAAAGGACATTTTGATATTTTAGGTGCTAAAGCCTCCTTACATTTCACATAAAACATCTATATAAGTGTTACGGTTGAAAAAAAACAACGAAACTTTTAAATGCTGAACCTGAATCCACTTGAATAGAATTTTTAATTGATACAATGAAAAAAGAAAATCAAATCAATGACATGAAAAGACAGCCTCAAAGTCCTAGACATCTCATGTTCTAAATGTTCTAACAATAGAATTGGAAAAGGATGGTGCAGATACCCAAGACTGGACAGGAAATCAGGGCAGATGCTTTTAGGAAAGTATCAATGCTTTTCCAGAGCTGAAGTTAACAAGCTTGATTTTACAGCAAAGAAGATAATCAATAAATAAACGGGGTTACAAAAGCAGTTCAGGGCATGGAACAATGGATCTTTAGTTTAGAGAAGGGGTAGCCAAGAAAAAAAGAAGCAAGCCTTTTCATTAGACCTAGATTTCAAAGCTATCATGGACAATAGCATGCAAATGACCTGTAGTTTAATGTCATGAAGTGCTGGGCTCTAGTCATGTAGAAATTCTTTCCCCAGCTTTCTGTATGAGGATATGATTATTATTTCTTGGGGCACACAATGAGCAGTAAATAGCATGAGAATTCACCACCACTTACCTCCCCATTCAGAATCCACACAATACATTTCAACAATTTATAGTTGCCTAGTTATATATTTGGCCAATTTTCTTACTATGAATGATGATTTAAATTAAGGATTTCAAAACACCTAAATATTAGGAACTTGAATGCCAAACCGCTAACAATTTCATGGCCTGGATCCTTTTAAATGTTCAAACAATTGTATTATAATGTGTATAAAATAATGCAGGGGTTTTTTTACAGTGGTCAAGATTCTAATTCTTTGAATCTTTTCAGATTTTTTAAAGTCCACTGCTTTCAATAGAAATATGAATCTAGTGTAAGTGGGAGAAAACTACATTTCTTGGATCGGAACATTATGTCATATTGAGTAAGTCTACTTATTTGAATAATGGTAGAAAAAATTGCAAAATGTCAGAATCACATAGTAAAATTAGAGAAGATTTTCATTCTAAATTAGTGGCATCCAATGATCTAAAAAGGAAAAAAGTAGAAGAAACACAAGGACATTTGAAAAATCCAGGGTCAGATATTGTGTTGGCTATGTGGCATTATATTAAGGGACGTGGCTGCAACTGATCATAGATGGAATCCTAAATAAAGTGGCAAAATTTTCATGTTACACTACTATTACTGACCACTATCTTCAGATATCCTTGCACAAAGAATAAAGTTATGGCTGTAGCATAAATGATCCTTTCAGTTGTGCCTGCTAGTGTCATTTTATTGAGCCATTGCAGTTATATTATAGTTTGCAGTTATAATACAGTATCTTCATAGTAGCATTCTAGCAATGGTATAATAATTTCTCATACAGTTCTAAATGAGACCAGTGTTTACACTGGACTGGCCTTAGTCAAATAAATCAAACTTAATAAAAAGGACAAGAGTTTTCAAGCAATACTCCAGAACATATGGTGTGACTCACGGATAGTGCTGTGTAGGCCCAGGAGATGAACTCGATGTTCCTTGAGGGTCCCTTCCAACGCCACTTTTTTTGTGATTCTGTGATATAGAAACGTCAAAAAACTCGCAATTCTATCAGGCGCCAGAACTTTAACAGAAAATTCAAAATTATGAGTATTGTCAGAATCTAAATCTTCAGTATTTCAAAGTGTATCAATTGTGAATGAAAAAAAGGCAGAGCTTAAAAGAGTTGTGTAATTTTTTTTTGTTTTATACAGCTGTATTTATTAGACAAATATATCTAATATATAGATAATAATTCTTAAACTATAGAATTTGACTGAGACATACCTAAATAAGGAATTATGTCAAAATTATGAGATATCCTAAAATTTTTTTAATAGTAACCAAAGCACTGTGTGCTGACACAATTAGAAAGAAATCTTGTATATGCAGATTCATGCAAATATTTTTTTTGCAGCAGGTTCTCATTAATTTTGGAAGGACTTAATACATCTGCATATCCCAGTTGTCTGAACTTCAGGACTGCTACATTTCCTTTGCTATTCTTCACTTTGCTCTTGATTGTCGTATCTTTATGAGATTTATAATATGATATGGATTTTTGACTTTCAGTTTGTAATGAAGACATTTATTCTTGTCTACTTGGATGTCGAGACCTGTGTGGTTTGGCAGAGGCATTGGTTTGAACAGATTTAATCAGATTGAACCAGTCAGCTTCCTTTTGTTAACAAGAAAAGGACAGAGAATCAATCCATGAACACAAGGAAATCATATAAATATCAAATGGACTATACTAGAAGCAGTAACTTTCACATAATTACTATAAAAAAATATTTTTTTTGTGCAAAAGTGCTCTTACTTCTGATCTAAGCTATTGAAAAATCATGCAGAAATCTATTATAGAAACCTATTTTCTTATAGTACCTTGTGCTGCATTTTGACATTTGAAAGATGAATCTTGTAGAGGGATGTCAGTTTTCTAAAGCAGATGTACTTCTGTCTGTAGAATGGTACCTGCTAATTAAAGACAAGTTTCAGTAAAATAAGAAATATTAGTCAAGCTTTTAAAGGTTTTTGTTATAGAACGTGTCCTCTTGTATGCACCTGAGATACACTGCTGGACACGGGTGTGTACTACTGTTATAAGGTGTCACGGGTAGTTTCTGGTGTTGCTAAGTGTTATCCTCATAAGGAAGAGTTCTGTATGCAGATGTTCCTTTTTGTTACTGTTATGGAGTAAGAGAGAGCAGAAGCAGAAAATATCAGTTAAGTTGTCTGTTAAGAGCTAAACAAGCACATGGTTAGAAATTCATAGGGAAAGCATTCGTCATCCTCTAACTCAGTCTGGGGTGTTGATTTGCACATCATAGTTTATTTACAGTTCAGGAAATACGAGTTCTGTTCTGAGGAAACTTTTAGGAAAAACTGTAATTCTGAGGAACCTGCTAGGTATTTTTTTCTCTTCTGTGGCAAAACCAGTAATATGCCACATAGAGACTTCCTTCATTCTTACTTGTAGAATGATAGAGATGTCTGAGTTCCAAACAAAATTTTTTCCTTCTATCTTGTTTAGAAACCTATTTACACAACTGGATTTTAAAAAAAATAATTGTATTAATACATAGCTTCTCAAGGAACCTTTAGGTGTGGATCCTGATTCATTCTTTTTATTTGTAAAGTTGAAAGAATTTCTTCTCATGAGGAACTCTGGTCTTTAACAAAGTAAAAGATCTATTGCTGTAACATACAGCATGGGTCAGACTAATAAAAAATTATTTAAAACAAGAGTTTGGAAATTAGGTCTTAAACACACATTACTCAGAGTATTAAAAATATTAAAAATAGATTAAAAGTGTAAATCCTTTAGTAAAATACCTTATTCTGTATATGCACAATATTAGCGTGTACTTCATAAAGCTGCATAAATCAGTGCATGGCTCAGAAATAAAGTCTTACTTGCAGTAACAGATACATAACAAAGCTGGACTTGTGGGAGGTGGCAAGCTGAGTTAACTAGTTTTAGTTCTGTTTAAATACGTCTGACAGATTGAGACCATATTTTTTTTATGCTCAAGTTGTAAATGTCCCTTTCACCACAAAGCTTTTGACTCTGTTCTTATCAACACAGGGAGAAAAAGAAGAAAACCAGAGCAAACGTTCGTAGTCTCCATTACAGCCTTTTAATTGCTTTATGTTTTATTAGAATCAACAAGATCACTGATGCATCAGAAGGTATTTTGTTGTGATGCAATTTACTGTAATGGAGAAACAGCTGAGCAACCTCTGGAAAAAGGAGTAATGGGTATGAAGAATAAAATAACCAAGTTAGTACTGCTCTTTTCTTTGTTTAACATTTACTCTGATGTTGATAGTGTTGCCCAGTTATTCCAGACATCTATGGTGATGCCTCTTCTTGTACCTGATAATTCAGCATTTCAGAAATATCATTACACTGCATGATGGCAGGTGACGTGTTCTAAGGGAATAATGCTTTAAAACTGTAAGTATATTTGCCATATATAGCACTGCCACTATGATCAGGAGTACTTCTGTCACTAGAAGTTCAACAAAGTTAGAAATTTTTGTCTCTGTGATTTGAGTAAGGATTCAGGAATGAGTCCCTGTCAGTCTTTTGCACTTTGCAGTTTGCACATGTAAAGAGTAAGGACTTGGCTGCTGGAAAGAATCCAGCTTGTAGGGCCTCTGATGGTGTTGGGGCTGATGTGCTCCACACTGCACATATGTCAGGGGGGCAAAAACCTCTCTGTTGATCCCACATGGGGTGACCTGGTCCAAAGCACTGGCTCAAGCTTTGCTGACGATAGAGTTTGAAAGTTCAGTCCAAAAACATTTTCCCAAAGCAGTCTCCACCTTCAGCCAACACTGCCAGGTAAAGGAGGAAACCAGCCTGGGTGCCCTGACCTTTTCAAGAGACCAGCAACTTCAGACTGCCCCACAATTCTTGTTCTAGTCATGCCAACTCTGAAAGAGACAGTAACAATTTTTGGCAACAGGTAGATATGAAATACAGCAGCATTTTGAGATACCCATGACACTTGTGGTTTTGGGTGATGATTTTTGTTTGTTTGTATGTCTGTTTGTTTTCCACTTAATGATTTACAAGATTATGTATTCTTCATTTTAGTCTTATTTGCAAAACATCGCTTTAACAGAGGCAATGTATTCGATATTTCTTACAAAGTTTTTTCATAATTAGAGAAGGGATTTTAATTTTAATTTAGGAAATTGTCAGATAGTACAGGGTGAAAGAAACAGACAACTCCCTCCTCTCATAAAAATCCAGTAATACTACTTAAATACAGCAAAAAACAGCAATTTTGTGATTACACTTCATATCAAGCATAATACTGTCAAGTGTTGCCTTTATGTTTCTATCGTCTTCAACTGGTGTTTGTTGACATTTAAATAACAAGTCCTATTACATAATTTTTTGTATCGTATGCTAATACACTAACTGCTTTATATATGCCACTTAGTATGTATTAATCTCATGAACACAGCACACTTATAAAATATGAGTAAAATCTTGTGACACTAGTTTAATTCTGCAGTAATCCCATTTATTAAAATGATATTAAAATCAGATTATAACTGAAAGATGACAAAAATTGTTTTCCACTTCCTGGATGAGAAACATGAAGAACACTTGGTGAGTGCCTCCAGGCTTTTTACTGAGGGTTCCTCCACGCCATTGTACAAGTGACCTAACAAAGAGATTAAAGTCATGCATCTACAGTATTTCTAGTCTTCTGATCTTACATGCTTAACTCTGTAATTAGAGGATTTCAAAGGAGAATGTCAAAAGTGTTTAGTACCTTGCTTGAATACCTCGTTTGTTCTGTAGCCATACATTTCAAGGGTACTTGCAGAAACATAAACATAAAATGGTTTAATATATGCCTGAACAAATTCCAAGTAGTGGAAGCCTGTCACCTCCCCAGGGCCTCTCCTACCTCAGGGAGTCCCATGGACACTGAACCGGCAGCTGCTGCCCTGACTGGAGCTGCTGAAGAAGAGAAGCTCCCATAGCCTCTCTTTCCTGAGGCAGAACAAGCATCAGAGTCCTTTGTTCTCAGCGAGGGAGTACCATCAGCAGGGTCACAAAGCTGTATGGGAGCCTGTCCAAAGCCTCTCAGGGCTCTGGGCACAGCAGAGGCTACAAGTCCACAAGTCTGGGGGCTGCTCCATACCAGTTCCTATCTGCTCCACTGCTGTTAGGGTGCCAGGTATGGCTCTTTGTCAACGTGGATCAAGAGTTTTCCCAGTGGGGAGATGTTTGTGGCCAAGAGCTTTCCCAATGGGAAGAAGATGTGACAATGCAAGAAATATACCAACAGGAAGAAGCTGTGAGACTCCAAGAAATTTCCCAATGAGGAGCCAGGAGAAGCTGAGAGCTGTACCAATAACAGGTACATGTGAGAGTCCAAGAATTTTCCCAGTGGAGACGTGGGACACACCAAAAAGTTGTACCAACAGGAAGAAATACTGAGAGTCCAAGAGATGTACAAGTGGGAAGAAGATGATGAGACATACCAAGACCTGGATGAATGGGAAGAAAATGTGATAGTCCAAGAGGTGTCCCAATGGGAAGAAGGTGTCAGAGAGCAGCAGGAGTGTGAATGGGAAGAAGACAAGAGATTCTAGGAGCTGTCCCTATGGAGAGATATGAGAGTCCCAGAAGATTCCAAGTGGGAAGATGTCCAAGAGCCGTCCCAGTGGGAAGGAGAGAGGTACCAAGAACTCTTGCCATGGGAAGAAGACATGCACTTGAAAATCTCCCAGTGGGAAGACTGGAGAGAGCCAGAATTGTCCCAAGGGAGAGACAGCAGCGACAAGGAGCTGTCCCAACAACCAGACTACAGAGTCCAAGAGCTGCCTCAATGAGAAGAAGATCTGAGTGACCAAAAACTGTTCCAACAGGATGAGGGTATGACCAGCCGGGAGCTGTCCTAAAGGGGACATGACGTCAGCTCCAACATCTGGGACAGACCCTTGCGTCCAGTGAGCAATGAGGAGCCCCAGACTTGTCCCCTGGGGGGACTGAGCCCTCTCAACAGCATGGGCACAGAGGAGGCAGCAGAGGCAGCCCATGCCCTGCCCAGAGCCTCTCCTGACCCAAGGAGTCCCACAGATACCAAGCTGGCAGCTGCTGCTCCAGACAGAGCTGCTGGGGATGCGGATCCCCGAGCATCTCACCCCAGAGGAGGAAAATGCAGCAGGTTCTTCTGTCCTCAGTGAGGAGAGCACATTGATGGGGATACAGACCCCACCCCCTGTCCCATGCAACAGTCTGGTCAGCAGCTAGGCTCCGCTGCACATGGACCAGAACATCACCAGTGAGATCCTGAGCAAGGTTCTGCTGGAGATCCAGGGATTGAGCCAGCTGGGGAACAGTATGCCCTGGAGCAATGGATGGCTGTAGAAATGTAGTCCCTTCCCCGCACAGCACTTCCAGCCCCTCACCTGGCCATCTGGGAGCCCAGGCCCACAGCAGGTAGCCATCTCCCCCAGGAAGTGTCCTTCCCACTTCAGGCCAGCACTGTGGGTGCTGTACACACTGTTCCTCTGTCCCTGCCTGGCGACACAGCCAGAGGAGTAGCACAGGCAGGACACCGACAACAGGGATTGCTCCCAGAACCTCCCTCCAGTACTGCAACACACACAGTTCTGCCAAAACAAATGGGAGCTGGGGTTAACAAAGAGTGAGACAAAGAAGAAGACGAAGACAATGATGAAGAGGATGAAGAAGACGAAGACAAAGACGGAGAAGATGAAGATGAAGAAAGGAAAGAAGCAAAATTCAAAAATACATAGAAGAAGAGTAATAAGGATAAGAATTGAAAAATACATAGAAGAAGAGGAAGAGTAATATGAATGAGAATAATTTAAAAATACATAGAAGTAGAGCAATAAGAATAAGAATTTAAAAATACATAGAAGAAAAGAAGAGTAGTTAGAATAAGGAGAGTAAGAATAAAAAGAATAATTTAAAAATATATAAATTAAGAAAAAATTAATAAGTAGAATTAGAAAATAATTTATATTACCTATTGTATATTTATATTAAAGTATATGATATAAAACCATGAATATACAATATGTTGTAATTATGATACATTGTACATTCCCAGGATACTACCAAAGAAAGAACATTGTTCAAATTACTTAAGAGTTGGTATCTTTTCTCATAAAATTTGTAAGGCATAAGAAAAGAGTCTACAGATTTAATTTCTTATCTCTCAGTGATATTGATATATTCTCAAACTCAAGTCCCAGTGAGTCACCTGTGAGGAGTGACTGCTCAGCCACCAACACCAGCGTGAGAGTTCCCAGGTGGGCTGGAAAGTCAGGGTTTTCCCTTCTCTCTAAAGGCAAACTAAAGCCACACTATCAGCCACTAGAGCCTGGCTGATAACGAGTTGTGCTGGAAACACCTTTGCACCAGGGCTGTGCAGCCTGGACAGTGGAGCCATCACAGCCATGCTCTGATGCTGATCATGGCCAGGAAGTCAGTCAGTGTTAGAAAGGAAGCAGGTGTTTGGCATAGGAAAGGAGGAACGACTGCTCCTTCAGAGGCTCTGTGTGGCTGTAAAGATGCTGTAAAAGCTCTTTTCACCATATTCACATTTTATTTGCACACAAAAATGCACGAGAAGGGAACTTCCAGGTGACCCTGTGGCTAAAGCCTTGCACTCTCTACTCTCCTGTCCTTGCCAAGGGTCTGCTCAGCAGAAAGCAACTGTGGACATCACTTCTGGAGTCCATACAACTGGAATCACAGAATACTTTGAGTTGGGAGGGACCTTAAAACTCCTCTAGGTCCAGCTGATTATTTTCTGCTCTTTCTCCCTCTCTCTGACAGGTGTCTCCTACTTCTTTCTATCTCTCTACCTCACACTTCTTGTTAAATAAAATTAACTAAAGAAAATTTCACATTTACATCAGTGAAAGCCATTTCTGTTCTTCCGGGATAGAGTAGGGCATTAATTCTTTGAACTGATTACTGTTGGGTTTTAAAAATAATCTCAGTATCATAAAGATTTACTTGAAATTAAGCTTGATAAAAAGCAAGCTGATCATGTTCATTCATTTGTTGCTTACAGAACAATATTTTTATCAATTTTCCCACTAGACTTTCTGATTTTTAATAATGAAACATTAAAAAATAATAAATATATAAATAAATAAATTCTCATGGTCTTTTGAGAACAATTGAATGGTCAGGAAGGCAATCAAAAGTTGTTTTCTCATACTAAACATTTTATACTTTTGTTATCTGNAGTCAGTGTTAGAAAGGAAGCAGGTGTTTGGCATAGGAAAGGAGGAACGACTGCTCCTTCAGAGGCTCTGTGTGGCTGTAAAGATGCTGTAAAAGCTCTTTTCACCATTTTCACATTTTATTTGCACACAAAAATGCACGAGAAGGGAACTTCCAGGTGACCCTGTGGCTAAAGCCTTGCACTCTCTACTCTCCTGTCCTTGCCAAGGGTCTGCTCAGCAGAAAGCAACTGTGGACATCACTTCTGGAGTCCATACAACTGGAATCACAGAATACTTTGAGTTGGGAGGGACCTTAAAACTCCTCTAGGTCCAGCTGATTATTTTCTGCTCTTTCTCCCTCTCTCTGACAGGTGTCTCCTACTTCTTTCTATCTCTCTACCTCACACTTCTTGTTAAATAAAATTAACTAAAGAAAATTTCACATTTACATCAGTGAAAGCCATTTCTGTTCTTCCGGGATAGAGTAGGGCATTAATTCTTTGAACTGATTACTGTTGGGTTTTAAAAATAATCTCAGTATCATAAAGATTTACTTGAAATTAAGCTTGATAAAAAGCAAGCTGATCATGTTCATTCATTTGTTGCTTACAGAACAATATTTTTATCAATTTTCCCACTAGACTTTCTGATTTTTAATAATGAAACATTAAAAAATAATAAATATATAAATAAATAAATTCTCATGGTCTTTTGAGAACAATTGAATGGTCAGGAAGGCAATCAAAAGTTGTTTTCTCATACTAAACATTTTATACTTTTGTTATCTGCAGGTCTGTGTATCTGATGCCATTTGAAATTAGTCAAGAGTCATTTATTTTTCTTCATTTTAATAACAAAAGCTGTTTCACTCAACTACTGCAACTAAGAATCATCCATTCTACAATCATCTGCTATAGAAACTGTTAGATCAAAGAAGGGATGGAATATTTTTCCCAGCATCCTTCACAATTTTCTATTATTTCTCATTAAGTCCTTTCCTCGTATTAAGTCAACTGACTAGATCTAGACTTCATCCTGATTCTCCCCTATGCATTCCTTTCTTCTCTCACTTATTCTCCTATCAGCATATTTTTCTTGGATATGGTAATTAGCTGCAAAGTCATTGGTTCTATTTGTTCCTTTGCTGCCATGAGTATTCTGAAAAATCTTTGCAGCCTCCTTACTTAGTGGTTCAAGCAATTTACCTTGAAGTATTTTTATTAACACAATTAAATAGCATTTTAAAATTAATTGAAATATCTGTTTTGATGGTTGTTTTATAAATCACATTAAAATGATCAAAATTTCACAAATATAGTTTCTGAGTAAATGAACATCTATACCCAAGTTTTCCAATCTCTCTAAAAAATGTTAATATCATATTTTGTTAAAACGTTTGGGTTTGTTTCTCCAGTTTAGTTTCATTATACTTTTTTATACTTCAATACCGACTGGAGAAAGTAGGAAAAAGAAAGAAATGAACAAAACAAACAACAACAACAACTACAAAGAAGAATGAGAAATGAAGGAGGGACTAATAATTAAACTAAATATAATACTATTATACATCTTATTTGACTTGAAGATTCTCGGTCAAGAATAAATCCTCATGAAAGATAAAGTTGTAATTTTTTTATCAGCTTCATTATGAATTTCATTTGAAACCCCTTTTTGCATTCCCTTTTTCATTTATAGCCAAATTTATGAAATCATAAAAGGGAGCTATATCATTTTAAAGAAGACTTTTAGTAGAAAAATTATTGTTTATTATCACTTAGCTGAGTATCAATAATTACTTAAAGAATGCAGTTGCCTGTCAAAACACTGTCAAGGCCACAGAAGGAATTTGTCATAAGATAAGCCACCACAGTGGGAACTTGAGATAAGCAGAGAAGAGAGGATTTTGCAACATAAATAATAAAATTCATACCATTAACTTCAGTATATGATCTCATTTGCACTTTAATTCAGGCAGAGGCATCTCCTAACAACTAGATATTAACAATGCATGAACAGTATTTCTTGTATAAGAAAGACACTTTGAAGAAGAGCAATGGACATGACAGTAAAACCAGTAATAGTGTACAAGAACAATGCACGAGGAAGGAAAAGTACGAATGGAGGTTTTCAGTCTTCTCAAGATGAGAATGGGAGTGTGACAGGCCACAGTGCAAGAAGACAGGAAAAGCATTCAAAGGAGAATAACAGCAATCTCTCAGCTGGAAATACTAAAAAGATGTCTTGGAATGATACAGCATGGCTGAGGAACTTTAACTATCTATTTGTACTGCCTAAAACAAAACAGAAAGCTACAGAGACAGTTTCTTCCCCACAACCGATCTTCAAAATATGCCTCTTGACCAGCCTATATTCAAGCCAAGACTACTACCTTGATGTGCCAAAAATCCTTTTTTGCAAGAGAGACTTTGTAACAAGTCTGAGGTTAACTAAAAGACTTATTCATAGAGAAAAGACTCAAAGTTCTATTTTACTGTTCTGACTGTTTATAAAAGCCAGTCTTGAGTGGAAACCTCAGTAATTGTGATTTCTGCCTCGTTTTTTCAAATCTTTTTTGAGAATTTGGGTCTGCTAGGAAACTATAAAACTTTTGGACTGCTCAAACTAGGGCCTTTTTCATCAGGCTTTCATATGGGGAAAATTTAATTTTGGAAGACACATGTTATTCTTGCTTCCTCAGGGTGAGCAATATATTGACTCAACAGAAACTCATTCTGTATTACAGAAGACCCCTCAGTATGAAGGTAAATATCTCAAACAAAGCAAAATCATGACTGATATCCATTTCAGATAGTCAGTAACCTTGTACACTAAGGCTGTAGAAGGTGTTCTGAACTTGTTTAATACCGACAGAGATCTTCTACTTTGAAAAATAGAAATGAAAGAAAAAAATTCCTTTCAAACCTTGAAATGTGTGAGGGGATTTCCCCCAAGTCTTCTTTATGGTAAGCTCCTTTCAAATCTATCAGCTTCAGACTGGTTTTCATAATTCAGTAGCTATTTTGGAAATGTTAAAACAGAATAATGAAGGAACTGCATATCAGAACCACAATAGCGATACAGAGAAATTAGGAATTTCTGAATCTTTATCTGCTTTAGACATCGGCACACTTAAGCAGTTTTCCTACACCACAACTCTGGAGATAGGTAAGCAGCATGTAAAATAGCTTACTAAATTAAATACATTTAAATAAGAGCCAGGAAAATACTGCAAGTCTAATCTAAATTATGATGATCCTCACCATAGCTTTGCTGAATTAAAAAAAAAAAAAAAAAAGTGAAGCCAACATTTTAATTCAAAAGAGAATTTTATTTTAAATACGACATTTTAATTTTTTCACCAACATATTCTTTTACTTTAAGTTTGTTAGTTTCATAGGTTTTTGGAGGTTTTTTCCTGTGTTTTTTCATAGTAGAATTCTAGTATTGTTTCTCAGTACAGAAACTTGTATTCTCTGCATAGTCTCTTTTAAGTCTTCAGGAAAATATTTTTTCTCTACTATTTTAGTTTTGGCTATAAATCTGCTCCCTGCTGCAAGTAGGTTCCCTTGTCATCTCAAGAATCTCTCACTTTTTCTCTATGTTGTAAGAATCTTTTATTTTGGTCATAGCAAGGTTAAGGAAATAAATGTACAAAATAAAAATTACATGTAGGATAAAATTTAGTACTGCATGAACTAAAGGAGAAGAGTGGGTTTGTCAAGCCTACTTTCTTTTCAGCAATACTCTCAAATGCAAGAAAACATTTTCACAAGTGCTAAAAAGTAGTGTACAGTATTAATAAGTATTTTTTCATACAGTCAAAAATCTCATTTTTTCCCACAGTGCTGTCTTGGAAAGTGGTTTTTCAACCTCTATTCTATTTTAGAGGTAGAAGGAGTGAGGAAGTTCTCTTTCTTTTTAATGCAGAGCAAGAAGATAACCATGGTTCCAACACGTGATTTAGCATCATTTTTGACAGCTCATTGCCTCCATATTCTGAGTCAACTCCCTTGTGCCTTCCTACCATCAGCATTACAAGTATTCACTGTGCTTAAAATGCCACATATAATTAGTGATAAAAAGTATTTATTTGAAAGAAAAAAAGATTAAATAAGGTGAAATTTAGTTACACTATGTAGAGTTCACTTTGAAATAGAATGAGACAATGATCCCTTCCACACCTACCTTTCTCCCTTTTCCCAAACTTTGACAAAAAATGTTCAGATACCTCTTTTTGCTCATAGATAAAATTGTAAAACAATGTTCAGCTGCAATGATTTCTTTTGTTAGCAAAAAATAGTTTTCTCTTGAAGTACAATTTCTTTTTTTCCCCAGAACTCAAATTTATTACCTCGTCTATTGAGCCATGTCCAGGGGCTTCTTTTATAATTTTCTTGTATTATTCATGCATGAGCCTAAAGCTGAATTTTAATATTTATACACTATAGGAAGAACTTGTGTCTCAGTCTGCCAAAGATGAAGTGCAGAACACGATATAAAGCAAGGATCAGAGATGCTTTTGAAGGCAAAGAACAAGATGAAATAGGGAACTAATTGTTATGGATTAATTCTTCTGGTGTAAAGAAATGCCTCAATATTTGATTATGGTACTCATACACATTTCTACTGAAATTAATAGAAAAAATTCTGGAGAAGTGAATTTTATTTCAATAAGAATTTTGGTGTCTGAGTCTCCCTACACCATCTAACTTTAAGGCATTTAAAATTCCATCTTTCTGATGAGGCTTAAATTTCCCTAAATATTTAATGCTAAATAAATCCTGTTCAGAAGAATCTGGTTTTGGAGGGTGGGAGGAAAGTGGAAACACACATGTCCCTCCTAAAATGAAAGTCATATTTAGGTAAACAGATACTCTGCTAAGTTCTTGGTGGGGCCAAGTCATGTTCAGAGTGAGACTAAGAAAATTCAAACAAAATTAGATCATTGTTAATGTCTAATCATGGTTCTCTTCAGCCCATTGCTTTAACCATGAGGATACTCTGACTTTTTCACAAAAGTACAAAATTTTTCTTTGGTTCAGTACAAAACCAATAGTAACCAAACTGAAGAGTTTTACATGCAAAAAGAATTTTTATTTTTAATTCCCCTGGGCCAATCCTAGAGGATCATCATGAATATTTCCAGAAACAAAACAGATAGTTGACTTAGTAAGCTGACTTAGGTGAAAATACAAATTTGGGAATAAAATGAGGAAACTGAGTTTTGAAAACCTTTGAACCTTCTTTCCTTTGCATTACTGAATCAGAAGAAACTAAATCTATTCACAGTTCTATTTTCCTTTTACAGAAACATCTGAAAATCATTTTTAATGGATTTGCAGTATGTCTTCAGGCTGAAATGCAGACACAATTAATTAACTTGAACCAAAACTTAACTTCAGCTTGCAAAATATTTTAAGATTGTTCAAAAAATCCTATACGAAACTTCCAAGTTTCTGCAATGTATTATCAATATACAAAACTTTTAAAATCATAGGTAACCTAACCATTTTTTTTGAGTTAGCAATACAAAATCATTTATGATTATTGCAGGTATTATGTTGACAGCTCTGTACTAAGACATGATCAAAGTTCTGTATTTTGAAAACGTAATGTAAAAAGTGGGATATTACTTATGCTTCTAGAGCCAAGTATCTCTTATAATATTATAGAATTAGATGTTTCTTCCATAGCTAATAGACCAGACTAGCAAAAAGTATTGTGGCTTTGATTTGTGGCTGAACATATTTATCTTGACATAAATTACAATGGACTTCTGAGATTTATTGGTAAAGATTACAGATTATACTGGTTTGATGCAGTTTTCCTTTTTTCCATTAACTGTAAGAATAAATGGATGAAGAACTGCAAGAATACATGGATGAAGAAAATGTATACTACAAGAAAAGTAGTTTTCTTATTTTTATTGCTTTCTCTTTTTTTACTTCTCATAATTTTTGGAGATTGATAAGATTTATAAGACTGAATTTAAATTAGATTTTATTTTCTGCACATCAATTTGAAAAAAAAAGGAAATTTTTAGGAAAATGAGAATTACTGAAAGGGTGTGAAAGGATGTCATGGATGCATAGGAGTTGCCTCTTCCAGTAGTTGGTGAAATACTACTGAGGGGGGTCTTTTTGTTTGTGTTTTTGTTTTGTGAATGTGGAAAATGAAGAGTAAGAGAAAGGAATGTTCTGTAGAAATGGAAAATCTGCCTCTGGAATGCCACTGAAGGAGGGAACTAACAAAAGTTTGGAGAATCTGCCGAAATGGAAATCTAAAGTCAGATAAAATTATTACTACCCATTCATTTCAGTGTCAGAAGTGTTTTGCCAACTAGCGATTGTACCACATTTCTAAATATTCTAAAGTCATGCACTTTTAATCCCCAGAGATGTAATAATCTATCTGTAGTCAAATCCTTCTAACTGGGATGTTTTGAAGACCATGTAGCCAGTGAGTTATGGGACAGGATTTTAACAGAGTTTGTTTTCTGCTTTTGATTATCAAAAGATGCAAAGAAAAGAAACATTAGTTTATATACACAGTTTACATGGTAGTATGCATATCTGCATTTTTTATTTATTAAATGAACAAATGTACTTAACTTGATTATTTGCTCCCCAGGTTCTGAAAACATCTTTATTTCATGCAGTAGTAGCTGATATGACAGAACATTCTCTGCCAGAAAATGTGAGTATGGGACAATAACATAATGTTATTTCAGCAATTGTACTTTGATGGTTGGACCAAAAATTTTAAAAAATACTAGGCCAGAGTCTTGTGACTAAAGTCTGGTTTAATTCCTTTGGGACAGTATTATTTTGTTTTCAACATTCAGAATTTTGTCCAAGATTAATTACAATCTCATCAGGAAAAAATATTTTCGCAGTAGTGAATTTGGAATTTATTCCCCCTCCTTCCATCCCCATTATTAACATGACATAAGGGGAAACTGAAGACACAATGCGATGAATAACGTATTAAAACTATTAAGTTCACCAATGTCTTTAAATGTTAGTATAGGGAAATTTTCAATAGTGATGTACAATACTGGGAGTCACAAGTAATTCTTTCCATCTTTCTGAAATGATACTCTTGTGGCAGACAGTGCAAATAGCTTAGTGTATTTTGTCAAGGTCAGTGGAAAAAGTAACTGCCATAGTGTTAGTGTGGATTTCTTTCTGAGATGCCTTGTGGCACTGGTAGCTGCTGGGAGAACTTCATGCCTGCCTGTACTTCATTTCAGCTGCTAATACTGATCTGACAGTTCTTGACCTGTGGGTAATATATGGTCCATCATCTCCTTACTTTTCTTAGTCAATTACTACTCTCTTTTCCTCCTTTTTTGTTTTACCAGTGTAGCTGTCTATCACATATATTATTTCAATGGAAACAGAATATTGCTGTAAGTATGGCAGACTATCTTTTCATACATTTTACCTCTATTCTGTTTGAAAACCTTCTAGCCTGTCCACAAGATAAAAGAGAATCTTTTTTTAAATGAGATTTTCTTGAAACATCCTCATTAGACAAAAACTTTTCAGGTTGATATTAGTTTCCAAACTAATCCCAGATAAATGACTAAAACAAAAAACAAATGTGGGAATGTGGGAATAGAATATATAATTCATTTTATCCTATCAAAAATGTGGTTTGATTGAAAATTCAGTTTGGGAAAATTACAAGGAAGCCAAAACTCTGGAAATGCCATTTCTCTACTTTGGCCTACAGATACTCAGGTCTTATGAAAACGCCTGTTTCAAGGCAGTATGCATACACTTCTGGCAGTGCTGAACTCAGACTGGGCAGAAGGAGCCTGAGGTTAGGAGAGCTGATAAGCTCATCTCACCAGCTTTGTATATTTGCATTTAAGCCATGCATACATACATTTGCGTGACACGCTCTTAGACAAGGTCAAATGAAAAATAGATGTTGGAACTTAATTTCTTTTAAATGTACACTTTGATTATTATCACTGTTGGTCAATGACTGTAGTTCCCTGTTAGTTATAAGCTTAAGAGCTGAATTTAAGCACTCAGAACACATGTAGTCTCCTATTCCATAATGTCCAGTCTTAATGTCCAAATTATAGAATGGTTTGGGTTGAAAGGGATATTAAACAGTCATCTAGTCCAACCTCCCTGCCACAGGCAGGAACATTTTTCACTAGTTCAAATTGTTTGGAGCCCTATCCAACCTGACTTTGAACATTTCCAATGACAGAGCATCCACACCTTCTCTGGGGAACCTGTTGCAATGCCTCACCACTTGATTTGATGTAAGAAAAAAACATTTTTTTTCTTACATCAAATCAAAATCCACCCTCTTTCAGTTTCAAACCATTGTCCCTGTCACTACATGCCCTGATAAAGTGTCTGTTCTCATCTTCCCTACAAGCCCCCTTTAAACACTGAAAGGTCACCATAAAGTCTTCCCTGAGCCTTCTCTTCTTCAGGCTGAACAACCCCAACTCTCTCTGCCAGACTTCATAGGAGAGGTTCCAGCTCTCTGATATTTTTTGTGGTTTTCCTCTGGACCCTCTTTTACAGGTCCACATCTCTCTTGTGCTGGGGACCCCAGAGCTGGATGCAGCACTCCAGTTGAGGTCTCACAAGGGCAGAGTAGAGGGGCAGAGTCATCTTCCTTGACTGGACACACTGCTTTTGGTGCAACCCAGGACACCACTGGTTTTCTGGGCTGAAAGGCCACTTTGCCACCACATGATCAGTTTTCATCCACCAGTACCCTCAGATACTGGGACAGATGCATTCAATTCATTCATCCCCCAGCCTGATTTGACACCAAGGATTGCTCTGACTCAGGTGCAAGGCCTTGCAGTTGCCCTGGTTGAACCTCATTGATGTTCACACAGGCACATTTCTCAAGCTTGTCATGACTCTTCTGGATGTCTCCTCTTCCCTCTGGCAAATCAGCTGCACCAGTCAGCACATGGTGTCATCTGCACTCTTGCAGTCCATTCCACTAAGTTACTGATAAAGATATCAGAGTAAGAACCTCTGAGGGACACCAGTTGCTACTGATCTTCATTTGGACATTGAGCTGTAGACAGAAACTTTGGATGCAGCCAACCAGCCATTTCCTTACCCATCAATTATTACATCCATCAAAACCTTCTCTCTCCAATTCAACAGAAAGAACATGCATCAAAGGTCTTGCAGAAGTCCGGGTAGATGACATCCATAGCCCTTCCCTTGTCCACTGATGCAGTCACTACTTCACAGAAGGCCACTAAATTAGCCAGGCAAATCTAGAACCCAGCCTTTTACCTTTTTGTTTTGGTCTGTTCTTTTTAAAAAGCTTATACGCCAGGAGAAAAATATTTTACATAAAATCCTGTAACATATTTTCCATACAGTGACTCATTATTTTTTATTTTGGTTTTATGAGTTTGATGAAAATATGGTAAAATATATTACTTTTCTATAAATACAAATAGAAGAACTTTGTTACCAAAATAAATCTGTTACTTTTTTTTTTTAACATGGATAATGTTATTTGATTTTAAAACATATAGAGACACAATCTTTGTGTAAATGTGAAAGAGCATGTAGGAGTTATATCTGTTACTTACAGACAGTGTAAATAGACAAGAAGCAAATCTGCTTAATTTCCTTCTCCTCATATTACATGAACCAAGAAGAAATTGAATTATAATTAATGAAAACTCATTTCTTACAAGCAATATAATTTTATATCAGTCATTCATGTTATGAGGTGTATATATTAAAACTAACTAAAACTATGCAGCAAGAAACTTTATTCCCAATGTACTTATCTTTTACACTTATATGCTAATTTAAGAGTTCTGTGAACTGCTTATTGCTCAATTAGTGAACAATTATTAGTTAACTGAGTTAAATGTTATTTTGTTTGCATGAAGAAATCTTTAATAATGATTAATAGAGTTTTAATCAAGTACAAGTTGAGAATCAAATATGCCTCAAGTGAAACAGAATGACTTGAATGTTCTTCTAAAAATGCAAAAGAAGTCTTCTATTTCTAAAATGAAAAAAAAAAAAAAAAGTCAAGGTTTATATTAGAAGCCAACATTTTGAAAGAGTAGCTTACAGTTCTGAATATATTTTGAGCTTGATATGTCGCAGATAGCATTTCTGCAAAACAGACAGGGTGGAAAGAGTGGTTTTGTTATACACAGACTGATACAAGAGTAGGACTTCATGACCTAGTCTTTGCTCTAGTGTGCCCTCTATGAAAAGTTAGTTATAAAGATGTTACTAAATTTAATGTACATCTAGAAAAAGTAGCAGGAAATTACCAGGATTGTTAATACCATAAAAATGATCATTTTCTGGGTTTTGGGTCATTGCTATGACTAAGTACAGCAAGATAAGAACATTAAAGCCCTCCTTTTTATCACTTGTCCATTTAACAATTTGGTGTGTTTGCAGGGTGTAGATGTGAGGGTATGTAGGCTATTGTAGGTTGCTAAAAACCTTTCATTTTTCTTTAGACACTACATCTGGGACCTATGTCACCTAATTTAAATGCTGAAAAGTTAAACATCTACTTCTTAATTAGCCATTAGCCTACATATCTTTTATATTCAATGGAGAGAAACAGGCACCCCCGCAGTACAACTTCTGTGTCCCAATGTAGACACCTTTCTCAGAGTAAGATGAAGCTCACTGCGAAGCTGTTTCTTTGACAAAATGCTTTGTTCAGAGTAAAAAACAAGAACTTCTAGATGGCTGTGCTAAAACCAAATCTCCTGACTAAATTACTGTTTCATCTCATGTGCGTGACAATGCATAACAGTCTTGCAAGTTGTTTGGGCCTTGCGGGGTGACAATGCATAACACTGTATGCTAAATTCAGCAAATACATTTTCTCTTAATGGAAGAACAGCTGATTCTGAAGTTGATGTGGAATGAATAGAAAAGTAAACCCAGCTGTCTTCCTCTCTACTAGTCCATGCAGATGTGAGGAGAGCTAGAGGAAATACAAGAAGCCTTCCTCTCCCCAACTCCTTCTTAATGTTTTTCATAGTTCCCAATACTGATTAGGCCTTGCAAAAGGATGAATAATTAAGATAATAAAAATGCTATATTTATGTTCTATGGCAAAAGAAATAATAAAAGTAGAGATCAAATTATGAGAAATAGTTCTTATTTGCTAGACATAATATTTGCTAGACATAGTATTTGTCTTTTTGCAAACAAATAGTTTAGTGGTTATTTCTGGTGTCCTGATTTCTCTTACTAGTAAAAGCTGTCAGTCAATCCTCTTCTATGTAAACATGACTTAAAATGCATGAAGATGAATCTTCCTTGATTTGATTTTTTTTTTACTGCTATATGATAGAAACTGTGAAAAATTAAAAAAAATATTCTGTTTCTGCTCTGAGGTGTGATTGTTTCATTTGGAATTTTACACAAAAATCATAATTTTCCTTTAAAGAAATACTTCTTTTTTTTTAATCAAGCTATCACATTCATAAAACAATTTCAATTCAATATTAATAGACAAAGTACATGATATCTAGTTTAGTGTACCTATGTCTTATTCAGCTACAACAATTTTCATAAATAGGTTTCTACTTACATTTGTAGCACAGTGAGATGCGTTAAACTGGTAAAAAAAAAAAGTTTTCCTTTCAAGCAGGTGGAATAAAGCAGTTCCAAATGCCTCAAAGAAACTAATGAACCAAAAAAAGTAATTACCTAGATCCAAACAGAAACTAGCCTTTGGAGAAGTAAAAAGAGTAAAGCCTTATGTACAGTGCTGGCTTTAATCTACCCTGCAGTCCATTGTCTCCCAAAGCAAAAAGACATAGGGGCAGACTGAATATACACAGCATATGCTGCCACTGGCAAACTTCTGTCTCTGCTAATAAAAGGGGTTAAACATCATGATATTCTAGAAAATACTGTGCATACGTGTTTCATTTCAATTTTAACAAAACAAATTCGAGCACATAATTTTACTGGAATGACATCACTAAAGCTGAAAATAGTTGCCTTCACTACACATATATAAAGGCAGAAAAGAATCACACTCTGGGGTTGAATGCTCTCGGGCAAGATGAGCACGACATCTATGAACATGTTAAAATGCTTGCTATACCTCCATATATACACCATGAAAAGAGTAGTAACACTTATATTAAAAATATTGTAACTTGTCCTTCTTTGAGGAGAGCAAGAACATGATTCTGACAGAGTAGGCTTTACAGATCACTGGAAGAATCTTAAATATCAGCCTCATAGGAATGATATAGTGCAGTTATTAAAAGAAATTTTAACGAGACAGCATGAGTTACTCTGAAAGACATTGATGACAAATTCAAAAATAAAAATTTTTTTTTCAAATGGATAGCTAATATCAATATGTTATTGATTCTATCAGTTTTATTAGTAATGCTAGCAGAAAATAATGATTGGATAATGATTTTATTATGGGTGAATACTGGGTTTTACATACTGGATAGATTATTCTTAGGATGATTTTTTTTTTTTTTTTCTTGAAGGATGAGTAGTTCCATAATTCTTTTCTGGAAGTTTCATTAGATACTACTGAATCAAGTTTTATATCACTTTTCATCTGTGATAGAAAATACAAATGGGGTTGTTAAAACGCAATGCAAACCACTTGCTTGAAGACTGGGAATTGAATATAAAGGAGAACTGTCTAACTAAAGTTCATTTTTCAGTGGCATATAAAATTCTTCTATTTCACTTTGTTCACACTTAATCACATGGTTAAATCTATCAGAACAAATGAATTCTTAATTACAGTAATTAGGAATTAAAAATTTGTATTTTTTTTCCAGTAAATTCATTAAGTCTTAGTCAACACATTGCACAAGAATATGCAATAAAAAAGTGTTCCTAATTGCATCAGGCTATAAAGTGAAAGACATAGGAGAAACCTCTCCCTTCAGTTTTGTTTCCTTGTCCTCCTTCTGACCTTTTATAGCCTTCTGTAATTATGACAACAAAATTCACTGAAAATAATTTTCAAGATTTTTTTTTGAAAGTATATCAGTGATACCATGATATTGTAACTGTTAGCACTAAACTCTTTACTATAGTCCTGTACATCCAGAGAATAACATCTTCTGTTTTATAACCCTAAACTACTTAATCTAATGCTATCTATAAAATATTTATTCTTCTCTTTGAAGCATTTTCAGTCAGATTCCAGTTGTTTCCAACTCCATGTTTTTTTTCCTCCTATGCATCACTGATAACCCCTCAATATTATGTACATGCAGTGCAAGCCAAAAGATTGTCAAAGCCAAAAAAAAAGGCTGTGTCCTCATCCAAATTCTGATTTTGTCATACATTCCAAAATGTCAGGCTCAAATTAGATGAGAAGAATTGCTACATCCCTTGATCCACTGTATACACTCCTGTTGATTTAGCTCAGTAAGCAGTTAACCTTTGTTTCCAGGGAAAATGCTGATGGATGGTCAGGTTGTGTACCGGCACCCCTTGATTCTATTTTTGCATAGCAGCTATCCATCCCATCAGTCCCCAGATTTTTTATACATGAGTTTTAAATGCACACACAGGACTTTGTATTTGTTGAACTTGACCAGGTTCCTGCTGGTCCAGCATTCCAATTTAATGAGATTCCTCTGAATAGCATTGCTATCTGCCAAAATATAGGCAGCACTCCCCCACCTAAGTGCAATGCCACTTGGAAACCTGCTAAGGATGGTGTTCTTCTCAAGCTTATTGCTGAGGACGCTAAACATTTCTCAGAACATTTCCTCACTTTCCTAAAGATCCTACTCTCTTGGGATGACTGCAGACAAAAAGTGTATTGACCAGTTTTCCTACGTTGAGAGTAGCAGGCCCAGACTATTTCTCCTTGATAATTTTTGCCAGCACTACTGACAGAAAATTGTTGTCAAAGACCCCCTGGACTATTTGGATCCTAATATATTCCCCTTTTAGCAGGTGTCAAAGTGGTTAGAGTCCCCCATGAGAACCGTTATTTTCAAACTGAGTCTTCCTCTAGTTGTTTCAACAAGACTTGTCTGCCTACATGCTTTGTTTGGGCTGTCTGCATCTGTACCCACTCTGATCCCAACACAGAATCTCTCAAGACAGTTCCATTTCATAAAAGAGTTCCTGCATGTGAGCTGCTCCTTTGGGTAGAGTACAACTTGTTCTGCCTTCCATAAAGAGTTTAGAAAGACTTTGTATCTGTTTACCTCATTCCAGAAAGGCAAGCATTTGTCCCACCACGTTGCTGTAATTCCTATGACATCATAATTCCACTACTAAACACAAACTTACAGTTGCCACAAGTTCCAGTCCTTTTATTTGTCCACTCTGCCTTTTTCAGTTTCTCCTTCAGTCTTCAGTTTTCCAACAGTGGTTTCCTTCAATTCCTAGTTGTTATTTGTCTCGCTACTTGGCTGTTTCTTGGTGAGGGCTGGCTTGTCATCTCAGGATCTTATTTATTTTATAAATTCTGCATGTTTATGTGCAGACACTTCAAATCAGCCCTCAATCATCCCGCTTTCTCAAGAGGAGTGAGACAACTCCCCCACTGTACCCTGGGTGCTTCCCCATTATGTGCAAGCTTTGTGCCCTCACCTGTCAAAATTAGCTTCTAGAGCCTAGCACTGAAGAAAACAGGTGAAAAGATAGAATAAGAAGACCATGCAGTGCAGCTGTTCCACCCTTGGCACCGAAGGAAAAAGTACTCATGGTAAGCAAATAGAATATATAAGATTACTTGAGGACTAGTTTTTGTGCATTCTTAGCATGTAATGATAAAATGCTTCAAACCTTTGCTGATACCATTCCCAGATTTTAAAACATATAGGATTTCTGGATAGTTTAAGAAAATATATCTAATTCTAATTGACTTTTTATCAGAAGTAACCTACAAGTCTTGATCTGCATTTAGATATTTACTTCTTTCTTTTGGATTTTTAATGTTTATTTTTTTCCCCTCACACTTCCTGGCATCTCAGATGTACAGAAGTACCTTCTTCATAGATGACAGTTCCAAAGTTTCATTAGGAGCACCCAGGGTATTTCTAATTCGGTCCTTACTTGAAGATCAACTAATTGCCATCAAGCTCTTTAGAAAAGCAGAACATGAAACCTTCTCATGCTAACTGTAACAAATAAGCAATCCTTACTTCTAACTAAATGAACTATTCTTTAAATTTGGACACTTGAGAATTTAGAGTGCAGTAAGTCAAAGCTGCCTAAACAATAAAGAAGGAAAGACACCTTCATAGAAACAATTCCTACAGTCCCAAATTCTGAATTTCCAGGGTGATAACACTCTTAAGATGCTTAAAGTTAGGTGTAATGAAGCTAGAACTCAACATTACATAATTAGCAAACTGTAAGTTTGTTTTTAAAATATCAGAGTTTAACAAAAAAAACAAGACAGGTGAAAGCATCAGTATCATGAAGAAAAAAAATCTTAAATAAAGAACTAAGAAGTAAACAGATTTTATTATGTGAAAAATAGTTTAGAAATACAAATTCTCACATAATAGGAAAAAATTATCTGGACAAGTTTTCTATGAAGATTGAAGATCATTTTGACTGTTCTAGTGTAATGAAGTGTTACAGAGGAAATAAGTTGCATTTCACTCCTATTTTAGGGCATCTTGAGGGGTCTTCATTAAGGCTAAATGATACCACTAAAGTGTTAATATTTACAGAAGGGTGTAAAGAAATCCAAGTCTCAAAGAGAGGTAAAAAGTTGCAGTTATTCTCAGTGGGTAATGTTTCTATCATTAGATGGGTATTTCTTCAGTTTACTGTTATATTATTCCAGTTCTATGGTAGTAAGCCCAAACTAAATTGTTAGTACAACTCTAGTATTGAATAAAGGTAAGGTTTCACATATTTTTGTAGGTTTCTTATTCCAAACAAATGTTACTGATTTGTTTCAAGTTTATTGGTGCATGAAGATTACTAACTATACTCTGAGTATCTATCTGATAGATTATATTTTCCGTTCATACAGTGCTTTAGAAAACATACATTTATAACATTTTATCCACTATTCATTTTATTTCAACACAAAATATTAATTCTATTAACTATATTTCTTATATTCAGTTATAAATTTGATTATTATAAAAAAAATCTAAATAAGTTACTGTACTCAGGTGAATTCATAATTTTTTTAAAAATTTATATTGCTGAAATAAAATATTAGTATAATTTTTGATGTTTTGATTGTAAGACTAGCTCACAGACTTACCAAAAATTTTTCCCAATAAAGTTTTCACTTTATCACTGAATCACTGCGTTTCTGTTGGACTTTATGAGTGAATAAAAAAATTCAGAGTAAGAGATATCATAGTAGTCCTCTAGGCTGTTTGCAGGTAATAGACCGCATCTTTCACAGTATTTTTGACCTTCAATATTTTCATATAGGACATCATAAGCCTTCTGTAGAAAAGCATTTTGATCATTCAGTGAAAACATTTTCTGGAACATTTTCTCTGCTAGCCAGCATTTATCAAATAAACAAATTGATTGAAAAATTGCTAATAATAAGACTTAAAATTATGTAAAATTTTGAGTCTTTAGGCACTTTCAAAATTAATTGATCCTCATATTGCTTAGTTTATTTCAGTATCATTTTTATTGTTAAAGCCAGAACTGGAGTCTAGCTTTAAATCATATAAGCAGCCAACAATAAAACCTACCTTTATCAAAAGAAAAAAAAAATAGACTTTTGATCATATGCTTTTCTACAAGGAAATGTCTGAAATCTTGACTTTATTTGTTGCATTTTCATTATCATTGAGGCGGTCCAGGGAATAGATATTTTTTCAAGGTGAAAGTAAAATAAAGACTTAACTTAAAATTTTTGTGTTTTCTTACTTGTAGAATGCAACTTCAGCCTTCTTGGAATTTCATGAAGGCCAGAAGAAATACTATAATCCCACAGAACTCCAGGGAGTAGATTTGTTTGACAACAAAAATACTTGACTGATCGAGTCTTCCTGTGTCACCAGCAGCTGCTTACAGCACAGTTTCCCTTGTCTTACCCCATCTCTCTCTAATGTTTCTGAAACTCATATCAAGCGGATTAGCAACAAATGGTACATCCATTCAAAACATCTGTCTGTCAAAAAGTTGAAAGGTTTTTGGTCATACTGATTTTTAAAATTTTTTTTTTACAGCCTTCAGTATTTATCACCTAGATTTCTGTTTAGTGTAAGGGTAAATGGAAGGCAAGAGGAACTCCCTTGCAGTTATCTGACCAAGGACATGGTCAAATGGGATGGTACAAAACAGGAGGAAGCTAAACACAGAGGGGCACGAACCCAACTAAGAAACAAACCTGGTCAGTTACATGGTTGATAAAGATGGAGTGTGAGAATGTTATTTTGGTTAGAATACCTGACTGAAGACCTTGATCAACATGGGTGACCAGGGGCAAGAGGAAGACACTAAAAAGAAAACATACTGAGACATAGACCTACCAGACTTGTCTGGCAACAAGAGAGATAATGAGAATAAACCTCATCAGTCATAATAATTAATTGACTGTGAAGAAATTGCAGGCACCACTTCAAAGAAGACCAACTTGAATTTCGCATATTTGATAAGGATGCAGCCCTGAAGGTTCATCATGTTGGGAGGAGTCTCTAGGATTTTATCAAATCATGGGGCAATCTGCAGAGAAAGGGGAGCCAGGGAGAACAGAGAGGCAATCAGGCAGAAAGAGGTGTAAAAGGGGTCAGTCACATACAAAACAGGACTGGTCACCGTGCTTGTCTGGCTCAGCCCAGCACCTGATCACTGCGGTCTGTCCTGTCTTCTTGTATCATTTTAGTAAATATTTTCTTATCTCTCTCTGCGTAATTTCACTCTCTATCCTCTGTATTTTCTTGGTGCAAGAAGTGAGACTGTGGCTGTGGATGCCCATGGCCTGAGGTGTCAGTAACTGAAGTCAGTGGGATTTCATCAACAGCTGCTGGAGCCTGTGGGGTTCTTTAACCTCCAATCACTAAGATGAGAACAGTGAGTGTGCCCAAAACGGGCTACTGAGGGTCTGGGATGAATGAGGCAAGTGAGGGGCTCAGTATCAGCAGCTGGAGCAGGACCACAGGCCCATGTGCCTGGTGTCATTTGCTGGGGGTGAGTATCTGTATCTTTAGCAAATTGAGTTTACTTTGGGTGTGCATGTGTATCTGCTATCAAAGGTCAAGCTGGATCACCAGTCAAGTACGGGTGCTCAGGTGTGGGGTAAGGTATCAGGACAGCAGAGTGTCCACACTTGTATTTGGGGGACCCATGAGTGCGGGTGCCTATGACATGTGTGTGTAGCTGTGTTTGTGTGTCCCTGTGTGTCAGTCTCTGTGATACATGCTGAGCAAACAGGAAGGCAACAGCCATGTCCCTCAGTCTGGGCAGAGACCCTGGGTTCCCAGGCATTGAACTGAGCTCCAAGTCCTGGGCTGGAGCTGCTGGGGGACATCACTCAACACTAAATGTCTGAATTGTGATGAAAGATGGAGAGCAAACTCTGCCGGTCATGACTGTAAACACGGGCTGGACCTTTAAAAATCAGAAACATGATGCAGACTTGTACTGGAGATCTACAGTTTCCCTGTAGTACTCTATTAATTTCACACTTAATAAAGCCTTTTTCAAACACACTATCTAAGCTAAAATTGTGTATAAGATGACATATCAAGAGTTTTCAAGGATCTGTAAGTAGTGATTACCCCTACACTACTTCTTTATATTCAATAATGATTTTTTCCAAAGAAAAGAAATGTTTCCATCATGGCTGAAGTGCTACAGCTGTCTTATTCATTGTAATGAACTACTTTAAATGAAGAGACTCATTTGTATGAATAAAGAAGTATGTTTCAAGTGGCTCAGTAATTTGTAGGTTTTCATTCTGGAGTTAAGTATTTCCTTTCTGTTGTACATAGTTTGTGTCCCTTGAGAACCCTTGTTTTCTCACGGTAGATCATACTCCTGAGAATATTAAATCCCTTAAGATACAATAATGATACTCTTCTCATAAAATGTATTTAAGAAGCTCCAAAGAGTGATGTGATAGAACATGAAAGAATAGCAATATTTCTTGTATTGCAACCAAAAATAAAAGCTGATTTTTCAGTAATGGCCATTCTAAATTTGAGAGTCTGTGTGATATTGTTACAATTAATGAATAAAGGCTTAAATAAATTTTTATATATCTGAGAGGAAAAATATTTTAAATGTAAAAGCAAGGGCAAAAAAAGGATAACTGCATTTTTCTTTTCTCCTGTTCCATTTTAAAATATTATTTTAATTTTGCTATATTTTAATGATGCTACTTTTGGTCAAAGAGTGAAATCCGATTACTTCCAGTATCTTGTCTGTGTAGTTTCTATAACATGTTAAAACCAAAGAAATAAACAAACAAACAAGTCAACTACCTCCTAAAGACCACATTCTGCTAAAGATAAATGCCCCACTCATTTTTCCTTTGGGGGAAAATAAATACAAAAAGATCTGAATGTGAAGGGCAGTTTACAGTGGTACTGAAAATTGAATCAATGATTAATGTAACAAATGCACTTCTTATCCAAAATGCTTCAAGAACAGACAAACCAAAATGCCACAAAAGTGCAAAGCAGTAGCTGTAATTTTGAGTTTAGTATGGCAAGAGTTATTAATGTGTTATCTCAAAATCTACCTCACCCTTTGCAGATATAAGTGGATCTCTGGCTGAAAACTGACCCCAAGGCTCTCATTTCACAGACAAAACTACACTCAATGGTTATCCAAGATACAGAGGTCATGCTGGTAAAAATGTATAATGTTCTTCCCTCCTAGAAATATCTAGCTTGTGTGTTCTGTGAGCCTTTGTAACAGGTATTCTAGAGTTTAGCAAAGAACTGATAAACAGTATCAGTGTGTGAAGTGAACATTATCAGAAGCAGTCAGTGGAAATGTAAAAAAACCCCAAAACCAAAATAACCTGAAAAAGTGCATTCACTCATTTCCTTTGGCAGCGTAAGGAATAGGATCTTGCACTTGTTTACTGTTGATTCTATGTCTCTATTTCCTTAATCTGTTAAAATTTAAGCATAGTCCTATTATAGTACTATGTCTCTGTGAAGAAGATTGAGAAGTCATAAAAAGGTGGAATTGGAAGAGAAAAGGAATGACAGAAAATGTTACATTGCTTCTTGAAGAGATGTGAAGTTGATTTCCTTCCTTATTGGTAATGAGCAGATGTTTGACCCCCTAAAAAGGCCAGCCTGGTTGGCACAGTTTTGTATGCCTGTTGGAAGCCTCGGGAAAGAGGCCAGGGCAGACTGACCATGGAGAGTGAACTACCCTTTGCATATTGGCTGCAATCACTCCAACTAAGTTTTAAGTTGGGAGGAAAAACTGAAGAAATCTAGTACTCCTCAGTGATATATGCCATGGGAATAAAAGGCTTCAGTACCAAGGTTCACAAAAATGTCAGAGATGTATTAAAATAAAATCTTTCATCTCATGTACAAGATATGTAATCATAACTAATTGGTAACAGAGGAATTTTCTTTTGTGTGTGCCTTTATTACAGTGGAAGGAAATAGCTTCTACCTAATGTGAAATATATATATTTTTTAATATTTCTATGTCTTTACATATGCAAAAAATAAATGGATATGGCTGACTCAATTTTTATAGACCTTATGGGAAATAGCTATTCTGTCACAAAATCATGTACTTTCCATTAAGAGCATCCTAATAAATTCTATCTGCAATTATTTTCAGTGTTATCAGAATAAAATTAACTTTGTTCATATTTGTAAACTACCTTCAGTGATCTTTTTTATGACATTAGTCTGAACTTGGATAAATTTCATTACTTGATCAGTCAATATGTTTCCAAAGCTGTGATGAGTTTCTAAGTAATTATATAACAATAATATATTTTACATTATTTTCAGCTAATTTATTAACATTTTTTATGCTCTTAGATGCTAAATATGTTTAGGGACACAAAAATGAAATTTTTAGCTCTAAAGTGTAGTGTAAATGGTTTCAAGATGAAACACAGATATTGCATAATTATATTCCAATGCTGCATTGGATGATATTTAGTTTTCAGCAGTTTATAAAATTGTTTTGAGGTTAATAACACTGGGTAAAGAAAGACAGAAAAGTTTATTAACTATGACTAAAAACTAAAGAGTATCCAATACTTGGATGCTAAGATAAGTGTAATTAAAAAAGAGAATATGATGCTGACTTAAATTTACAAAGAAGTATGCTTCTTTCTGTGGATGAAATTTGTAAACTCATTTTTGCAACTTGAATGTGAATTAGTATTGCGGTTGCAATTCTCCTTAATTTAATTATAAAATTTGTCAAAGTGCTTTTCCATGTCTCAGAAAATATTCATGAGTAACAAAGGCTTTTGAACTCTGAACTTTATTACCCATAGTATCATCAAAACCAGTTATGTTTTACCATCAGAATGTAATTCAAGTACTTTCTTGTTTTATTCTTATTCTTTGTCACATACTACACATGAGCTTTAATGCTATGCATAAAAAAAACTGGTGCAAAAAGATTAAAACAAAAGTTTAAAATATAAATTACAATGGTATGTTAAAAATATTTCATATCTTTATTATGAAAAAGTCTTTAATTAAAGCCCAGATTGACTTATTTTGTCCTTCCTGAAGTGCCTCTTCTCATAGAATAGAGAGGGTTGCGTTATTGCACACTAGCCATTTGTTTTATTTACTGTTAAATCCGTATGCCCTTGATTCCAGAGAACACATCCACTGTTTGAAACTAGAATTGGTAGTTTACTCCCGAGCTTTTGTATCATGTTCTACTATATTAATTAAGCAAGACAAAGAGGAAATAATATATCTGAGGTGGAAATTATACATAATATAATAATAGGCAAATAATTAGAATATTCTGAAAGAATGCCAGAGAAGGAAATAAATATTTATTAACTGGACTGATTTGTCTTGAGCCTGTACTTGAAACTAGAATGTTTTCAGGTTTCAGAAACTTAAATTTCTTTCTATAAAAACCCCAAAACTAATCAGGGGTCAAGAAAATACAGAATAACAGAATCACAGAATAGCTGAGCTTGGAAGGAAGCTTTGAAGGTCATCTGGTCCAATCTCCCTATTCAAGTGCTGCCACCTAGAACAGTTTACCCAGGGCTGTGTCCAGACAACTGTTGAATATCACAGAAGGAAGACTCCACAGACTTCCCAGGCAGCTTGTGCCAGTGCTCAGTCAGAAGTGTTTTCTGATGTTCAGAAGGAGCCTCCTGTGATTCATTTTGTTCCCATTGCTTCTGGTCCTGTCACTGGGCACTGCTGTCAGTAAATTACACTGAACAGTCACAGATCTCTCAGCCTTTCCTCATGCGTGACATTTCCTGATTCTTAGTTACGTATGTGGACTCGCCATTATGTCCGTATCTCTTTTGTACTGGAGAGTCCTGAACTGGACAAAGGAATCCAGGCATCCCTTCACCACTGCTAAGTAAAGTGGGGAAGGATCAAATCCCTCAGTGTGTTGTCAACACTCCTAACCCAGCACAGCATTGGCCTTCTTTGCAGCAGGAGCACATTGCTGGCTCATGTTCAGCTTGTCTAGCAGGAGCCCCATATCCTTTTCTGCAAAGCTGCTTTCCAGCAAATCATCCCCTGACATATAGTGGTGCCTGCCATTATTCCTCTGCAAGTGAAGAACTTTGCACTTCCCCTTCTTGAACTGCACGGGGTTCCTTTCAGTCCTTTTCTCCAGACTGTCAGAGAACACTCCAGAGGCACCAACCTCAGACTTATCATTTGCTCCTCCAGATTTGTTGTCATCTGCAAACTCTGTCCTATCACCTGGATCATTAATCAAGATGTTGAACACAACTGCACCCAATACTGACCCCTGGATTACACTGGTAGCCTCCAACTATACCTCTGGTCCCTTCTGTTCAGACAGTTTTCAATCCAGCACAGTGTCCAGCCTGTACTTCATCTGCTTCTCTGATGGGATCTTATGGGGGATGGTTAAAAGCCTTAGTGAAGTTAGATAGACAGTAACCACTCTTCCCTATGGTGCCAGTTGTTTCAGCATAGTTCATCATGTTTTTCAAGCATGGCTTCCCTTTTTTGTCCTTTATAACTAAGCTGATAACAATGCCATGAAACACTGACAGTATATACCAATGTTATGCCAATATTTTGTATGGTATTCTGACACAATGATCATTCTTTCTGTTTACCTCCTTACCCATCTGCGCATCTAACATCATATCTTACCTATATTACAACTATGCAGGTTTCTTGACTCCCCTTAATTCGACCAACTTGGAATATTTTCAACAACTGCTTGTGTAATCCATTTCTCAAAAGGATAGCAAACATATTTTCAATATTTAAGTTTATTTTTGCATCCCTTTCACTTATACCCACTGCAGAAAATCCTTTCAATCATGTAATTAGATTGATGGCTGCTTGCTCTCAAAAATGGCCTTTTTTCTTCAAATCATTTACTATAACTCAAGATATTACATTGAGAGAGGTACTTGTGTGCAGTTCAGATGTAGCAACATGGACCCCTGTGAGGAATAAAGGTTACGTCCTGCTGATACACTGACGTGTTTCAGTAATTCCAAGCAGTATTTATTCTCTAATGCACCTATCTTACAGAGTAATGCTTTGTGTGTGTGTGTGTGCATGAAGTCTTTTGACTAGAGCCTCCTGCTTTCACCAGTTTTACAAACTAGCTCTGTTTCCTGTAAATACAGATATCCATGGGTAAGATATTGATAATATGTAGGATTTCTTCAGTTATTTGGCATTTGCAAGCTTCTCTTCCCAATTTTCAGGTTTATTTTTAATTCAGCTTCTTCATATGAGTCTGATGACTGCTAACCCAGTTCATTAGGAAATCACCTAGTTTTACCTTTACTTATTTTACCTTGAAAAATGTCTCATCTGCTTTTGTCTCTCAGCCTGGCAAATCCAATTTGCTTCTTGTTTATTTCAAAACCTTTAGAAGGCTCATTGCTTATTTTAATCACATCTTTTCTATGGCCTGGTTTTGGCAAAGTGAGAACACATTCTCCATAATTTCATGTTTGACTAATTTCCTCATTTGCTGCTAAAAATTATTCTCCCTTTCAAATTTTTGATATTTTAAAGCAACAGTTTTCAGATTTTCCATTCTAACTATCAACTTCAAACTTCATTAGGACGGGTTCATAAATAATACTTCTTCACTTCATTTTAAGTATTTAAACAAGTCTGATCTATAAATACAGATATTTTTTAAAACTGCTCTTTTGCTCATTGCTCTTTTTAGTACTTCTGCTTCCTATTACAGAAAGACAAAAATTCATTCTGGAAATTACAGTGACATTTCCAGAAGTCTACGTGCATAATTTTATCTCCTTGCTTTCACTCCGTACCTTTGTCTATTTTTGTGTTTCTAGATGTTGTCCTCAGTTTCTTTCTGCCCTCCTAATGGTATCTGACATTTACATGGTAATTTTTGAGAATCTGAACTACAAAAACTACCACTGAACTAATAAGACGTAGCAAATAGTGCCTATACAGTATTTCTGTAAGAGAAATTGCAAGCAGTGACTAATAACTATTCTATGTAAAAAGACTCTAGGACCTACTTAATGAATAAGCCATGTTGACATCAACTTAGTAATTAAAATTGTTTCACAGGATAGGCAGTTTCATATTTGAGCCTCAGAGAATATGAAGATACTTCATCAGAATGCACTGACTCCTAATATAGGTGATGGGTGGTTCTTCCTTACTAAGGTTTTCCCTTCCACCTGGATCAGCCATAACATCTGTATCTAGAAAAAGATGAACCACTTCTCACTCTTTTTGTTCCTTCCTTCTCTCTCTTTCAGGCACTTTATTCTCTTTCTCTTCTCCTTAAGGCTATCTTACTTCTGTTTCTCACTCTCTATCCTACCCTCAAATGAAAATATGAAAAACATGAAAATATTCTTCAGATGTTCAGATTTTCATATATATTGTTCCAGGTGACATAACAACTTAAATATCAAGACTTGTCACTTTTGTTTTGTTTTATATAGGAACATATATTTTAAGTACTTTTTAAAAATTATTTCCCCATGGTAGATATTAAGAAAAAGGGGTTATCAGACAATAGCCAGTAAAATGCAATTTTTAATTCACAGACTGGTAGTGGAAATGCAACAGTGCCTGAAAGAAGAAGGAAACAAAGAAGTAAATATACTGTTTGTCAAAATAAACAATGCTTAACTTCCTCCTTTTTGTGTCACAGTTTGAGGAACACAGAAAAGGACAGTGTTGTTTTCCTCTGAACTTGTTGTAAACTATCAGCTGGAAAGATCTGTCTTTATAAATCGTATAAGTAGGGTACATCAGTGGTGCAGAACAACTCTATTTTCAAAATAAAGCATTCCAGAAACAAAAACAACAACAACAACAACAACAAAAATAGTTTAAAAACAGGATTCAAAGCCACAAATGTGGAATGCAATTTTGAAGACCTTCTAATGCTCTGACTATATGAACAGAAAGGGACAATGTACTGAAAGGGAATGTGATCCGTCAATGGCAAGAGATACTGAGGATCTGAGTACAAGCTCTGCTGTTACCATGCAAGTTTTCAAAACAAAGAAGGAACTAAAGGAATATAAACCACAGAACAGATTCCTCTACCTTTTGCATTTGATCTTGCTTTGTCTGCCGCATTACTTGATAGAGAATTTCACCTCCTAAATCTCCAAAGAGCTGCTCCTGTGTGTAGCAGTTGAACGACAGCAGGCAGTGACAGTGACAATGATGGTAACTCACACAATGATCAGTTGGTGGCTGGGTAGTTAAGATGTTCGCACAACTCATTTTGAGTGACTGCCCCCTTAGAAGTTAATCATCAGCTGAAAACTCAAGTTCTCATTTATTCATCCTTGCAAGGTAGTTGTGGATATTAGCAACCAATGACAGGCCTTGCTATTTTCTAATTAAAACAAGACTCTGGGAACTTGGACGGTATGATGTCTGGAGTTAGACTACCCACAACAGAACATTAGGAAAAATAACTCACATCTTGGTTGGAATGGATGAAGAAAGTGGAATGGCACTGTAAAGAGATAGCAGACAGAGAGTGGTGTATTCTAGTGATGTACATAGGAAAATAGGAGTCTGATGAGAGGACTATGGGTTTGAAAGTCTAAGGAACAGAGAAGAAAGAGGTAGTATACAGTAAAAGTAAAATAATAGATTTAGGAAAAGAGTGGAGATGGACAGAGAAAGTACGTGGCTTGCTGTTCCTAGATTACCAACACATGCAATTGTTTGTGCTTGTCATAATCAGAAGAATATGCTGTCCTGAAATAACATACCTCCCAGAAACCTTGAAGAAACAAATATCTGAAGACCCAAGTGTACTAATTAACTTGTCATGCATGCTGATGTTTCCTAAATGCTTTAGGAATCAAGTATGTGTAATTTGACTTAATGACGAAATAAATAATGTGGTTGAATGCTGCAATTGTGTATCTCGAGGTATGAATGAAAGAAATTATTTTAGTATCTTTTTTTTTCTTTTTTGTTTTCCAAGAGCTTAGAAAGGTATTTGTTATTTCTTTGGAGGCTAGAACACTTACCAGTACAAAGGACTGCAATAAAAGAAAGAGCATTCCATCAAGGAGTTTTGCTTTTTATGATGAAACACATCCATTTCTAATCACTAGTTTTTCTGTTAGGGTATGCTATACTAAATGTTCTCTGTGTATAAACAATGCTTTACTTGTGAAAGAGAAAAAGTGAAGTCAGTATAGGTGTTTCTAAGAAAAATTGTGGGTCACGAAAGGCTTCATCTTCCATCTGTAATGTTAACTAACAAATAATCCTCATTTTCAACTAAGAGTTACTCATTATTCAAGAGTTTTCAAACTATTCTTTTCAAAACCACCAAACCACAAACTTAAAATTTCAATTATAGTTTCTTATTGGTCAATTTTTTATCATAATTATTGTACTTGCATATATTTTCACAAGCAAAATGATGACTTTAAGTACTTTTTGTTCTGAACTTATTAAGAAGGTTTGCATTCCAAAATGTGTCATAATGACAAGTTTTAGGACCTTTTTATTATTTTTTACACTACGGAAAATAAAGATTTTGTGACCAAAACTCAAGTCATATGAAATACATATAGGAAAACTACTTTAGTTTAACAGCGTACATTACTTTGTTATGCATATCTATTGAAGCACCATCTCAGAATAGTATTGCTTATTATTCTTTTAGAAATTCTTTGATTCTTGGTCAGAAAGATATTTTAGGTTTATTTTACCTTTTTTTTTTTTTTTTTTTGATTCCTTTCCTTTTTTTCCCCAAGGGTGCCTGTAACTTAACTTTTCTGCTTCACACAGAGATAGCACAAATTATAGTTGTATCTTTTGTTGTTTGATATTATCAGGTCATTGTTTGTTCTTAATTAACTGAACATTCTGATATTACCTTTGCTAGGAGAAAATTAAAATATGGATAAAGTTTTTGATATTGTCCTTAATTTTAATACATAAAAAACCCAAATAGATAGCAGGAAGGAAAAAAAAACCCAAACATGAATTGCTATATTTATAGAAAAAGTGTATCTAAAAATCAAACCCAAACATGAATTGCTATATTTATAGAAAAAGTGTATCTAAAAATCAATATATTTCTTCATCTTGCTACAGTCAAAACCACATTTCACAGCATCTACTTGACCTTAGAAATTGAAATAATCTTAGATTATAGCTAATTCATTTGTTTTGTCTAGGATATTGGCAAACTTAACAAATGAGATAGCCTGATAATTACTGCTGAAACTGGGATTTATATTTGACTTCTCAATCATTGATCATTACTTCAAAGAATGATTCATGGACTCTGCCTGTAGAATGCAATTCCTCAAGGGAAAGTTCTAGACTGGGACAGAGTTCACTGAACAATCTAATGTGTCTTAAAGTGTTTCTCAAGCAGGAGAAACTTCAGCTTTTCAAGTCCTTGTTCTTTAGGTTCTTGATACTATCAAACCTGACCACATATTCCTGTGAGGGTTAATATTGTAAATAAAAGGACTTTCTTTAGTCCTTTTCTCTGTTTTGATGTGAAGAGAAAATAAGGAAATTGCTCATTTTCCACATTTATCATCACAGTTTAAAAATCTATCACAGTTCAAAATTTATTAATTGTTGGATAATTCTTTTAGGAATCTACTCTTTTTACTCAGGAAGAAGTATGGCTGGCATTGAAAGACTATCCTAGCATTAAAAAATCCCACAAAAGAGACAAAAGCGGAGGTCCCTTGCTTACAGTAATTGAAAAAGCAGCTCACTTAGGCAGAAACAAGGCCCTCACCATTATCAAGACACTGATAGCATGATTAAGTTTGTATTACTTTCCATACTAGTACCTGCATTGCAATGCTATTAGTAGGTAAAGATAATACTTTACTTCAGTCATCAGATGTATGAAAAATAAGAGTGCTGGAATGATTATATTAAGAATGTATGATTAAGATAAGCATAAATCAAATAAATGATAGATTTTATGACATGGCAAAATGCATGACAAAAAGTTTTGAGTTGCAGCATACGTGAAACAAGTACCTCCAAAATGAGTAAGATTCAGAATCTGAATGCTCATGAACACTGAAGTATCAAATGCCTTTAGAAAACAAATAGACCAATGATAAGAGAAAATTACAAAACAGTATAATTAAAAGGTAATTAGCACTGGTGACATTTAAAGTAAAATCAGAGGAGCTGACCTCTTCTCTCTGATGAACAGCGACAGGACCTGAAAAAATGGCATGAAGCTGTGTCAGGGGAGGTTTAGGTTGGATATTAGGAAAAGATTCTTCACCCGGAGGGTGTTTGGGCACTAGAACAAGCTCCCCAGGGAACTGGTCACAGCACCAAGCCTGAAGTAAATTCAGTTACTTTACTGTATTAACTAGCTACTTAGTGAAATAATGGATTTTTTAAAAAATTGGTAGCTTAGATATTCTGCTTGCTGATCAAAATGGATAATACAATCCATTGATGAACGCCACGTAGGCTATTCAAATAAATGAGACCAAACACATATTAACACAGATGCTATCAGTGTTTCGTATTAGCACAAAATAAAAAACAGAGAAAAAAGTCACATTGCTTCAAAGCACATGAAATACTACAGCTTGTACCTGAACTGCAAGTCTTACCTTTACTGAAAGGTGTTGGCAACTTTCCTGACCTGTACATTTGGTATTTTTGGCTATCTAGGTGTTCAATATTAATCACAGTGTAGAGAACATCAGCTGGCATCATATCTATTTTTGGGGCACTTACTTTGAAATTAGAAAAAGGACAATCAAAATCTCTGAAGATTAATAGGGTTTGAAGAAATTTTTTTCTTCAAAATGGGCTGCAAAATACTTTCTAGATTATAAGCATCACTTTAACCTATAAATATAAATGAAGCCCTGCTATGACTGTCAGTGGTGAAAACTTTAGCCTGTTACAATGTTTCACATAGAAATACAGACCTTCTTCTCATTTTTATAATCTTATCCATATTGAAGTTTGTGATTTGGACTGAAATAAAATCAGAACATCACAGAACATAAAAATATTGCTAACTTTTACATATTTAAAACAATCAAACAAATGCTGAAAACAATTAAAAAAACAGTATTGATTATTTGCAGACCTATCATTGCCCAAGAAAAGTTTTCTTTGTCACACTGTTTAAATAAAATAAAATGTAAAAAAAGTACTTTTCTTGCAATAGTTTTCATGACAGTTATTTATCTACTTTTTCTTTGGGGATTTTGTTTTCAAAATTAACATCTTATGTTAATAGTTGCCAAAAAAAACGAGTTTGGAATTTTTTAAGAATTTCACTGCTGAATTACCATCTTGCTGGGAATCTTGTAAGTTGTAGTAAATCATATGATGCTCTAAAACTTGATATTATACCTTTACAATCTATTACAGCCCTTTATTTTGAATTTAGTCTGTTAAATTTGTGCTGAAATTCAATAATGTTCCTGAGATCACCATAATGATTCACTTGGAAGGTTGTTTAATTACAAATTCCATAAGGCGGGAGACAATAATTCTTAGTACTACTCGCCTTTCAAGGAGATAAAGTTTTCTTTTAACTTATAACCTTTCCAAATTTTCTCATTTCATTACCTATAGTTTACATATTACTCATAAAAGTAAAGCTGAAATGTCAGCTGGTCTTGAAGTACCCATATTCAACTATTTTTTTCTATTTTCATGTCCTGAAAAAATATATAGTGACTGAAAATGGGACATTTTTGGTAGATATTTAATGTATGACAATCCTTACTGGCAAAATAAATATAACAAAAAAAAATAAAGAGGAAGAAGCATAAGCACATAAATTGTTTTAAATTATTTAATGATCCACAATCAGGTAGGATGCAGCCAAGATGTTTTCTATAATAAATCTAATTAAGTGAAACCTACTGCTTTCTTTTGGATCAGTGGATCAACTGAAAATACCATTTTCATAGTCAGAAAAGTTATCGTGCGTTTATCTATGCAAGTACTGTAGCATGTATCTCTATTTATCAGTCTATAGACCTATCTATCTCTCACCACTGCTGGTGGTCTGAGGAAGCCAGAGAGAGGAGAAAAATTTTTGGGGGCAGACTTTGGTAAATTGTTATTTTTTGGTCCGTCTGTATGAACTTTGGGTACAATTACTAGGGATTTAATAAAGGTAAAACAACAATATTTGTATTTCATTAGACTTAGACTACTACAACTGTTAGGAAAATGTGTCAGAATAAGAAGAGAATTTTGCATCCTATTGAATTGATAACGGAAAAAAGGGGAAGAAAAGAAAAAGCACAAGAAGTCAAACTAAACCCCCAAACTTGAGATATTTCACTAATATGAAAAATAATATATCATTTGCTCAGAGCAGCTAAGGTTTTCAAATGCAGCTGAAGTCCAGGTAAATGGATTTTGGAATGAAACCAACCTCTTAGAGTCTGGGTTAAAGGTTTGAAGGCTTGTCAATGGTTTCTTTATGGAAATACAAAGGATTGCAATTCAAAAAATTTCTTTGTTCTGCAAAGTTTTTTGCTCAAAATCACACTATATCTGAATTATAACTTCAAGACCCTGGGTTGATATAATTTACTGCAGGGGATTGACTATTTACAAGCATACATACATAACAAACTATTAAAATACATGCAGGAACTAGAAGAAATATTTTAAGAATTGACAGTATTTATATTAATGAAGAAACAAATCTCGAGTACTTACATGCTTTTTAAGCAAAATTCAAATTCCTTTCCCAGCATTTTAGTACGATTTTTTTTCTGAAAACATCAATGATATTGCATATTTTTGTCCTTTAATATTGATAATAAATCATATGATAAGTGTCCTCAAACGAAAATACAGACATATTTTTTACACAGGAAATTTAGTCACGATTTAATGTCCTTTATGTTATTTCCATTGTTGTAAAGGACGATAATAAGAACTATATTTTACTTCTAAGTTGTACTATTTCCCTTCTGGCCCACAGTATGAAATAGATTGTGCAGCAATGCTTCCAGACTGACTTCTATTATAATGACTTTTAGATCCATTATGTTAGGATAAAAAGGATTCCCTCGGAGCTAATCATTTAAGTCATTACAAAATGCTTTGTAGAGAACAGACCTACAGGGAGACAAGCTGGTCAAGCTGCTAAGTCATCTTTCTATTGCTTTCACTGAAACATCAGACAGTATTTATTTAACTGCTTGTACAATATTACTTGTCCTTGTACTGATATTTCTAGAGTGGAATTTGCATGTCCATGCACACATATGCACACAAATACATGTGTGTGTGTGTGTCTGTGTGTACACGTGTACACATATATTTTCGCACAACACATATATGGAAACACAGAACTCCTCGAATTCAGGGAAAACAACGACCATCAAATTCACTAAGGATGGAAAATCATGGTTTTTAAGATGGATAATATTACATGATTTTCATATAAAAAATGCCATGAGAAATCTAATTAATTATGACACTATGAACTATTTATATATTCAGTAAAATAATGTTGTATTTCCTGTTGAGAGTCACAGTAATGGGGTACGAGATGAGTTGTTTCATCTAACTACACTCGTGTTATACAGCAGTACATTTCACACATTCTGAGGCTGTTATCCTTGTGGTTTAGATGTCAGCATATGCCCATAATCATGGATATATACATCTGTGGTCCAGTTAGAGAGCCATCCTAAAGCCACATAAATAAGATTCTCGTAACTCACTTTTCACCAGAAGCACTCTTTTATTTTTACGGTTCATACGTCTGGAATCATGATAGCGCATAGGCCAAATTCAGTAGATAATCATAATTTTCATGTTGTTTTCTTTTTATAGTAGCCTAATCATCAAGTTCTCAGAGAAACTTCAGTGCACATTCCAAGTCTTCAAAACAACAAACAAAATCCAAAACTCTATTAAAAAATATACTGCTGGAATTAACTTGATTTTTTGCTGAAATAATTTTCCAACATTTTGAATGGCACATATTTGCAACGCTGGGATGCTTTCCAGCCAAGTGATAATGCTGCTATTTATATGTATGTGTATTTAATTATTGTTACTGATTTCCATACTTGTAAAGGAAAAAACTCCAAACTAACAAACAAAATGAAGTTTAGGTTGTCCTTAACTGAGAAGCCACTGGATACATTTCAGTTTAATAATTGAAAAATCTTTTTATGGTTATAAACTCAATTTTTCATCTGAAATCTTCATTAAGACAATAAAACTAGGGATGTTGGTTTGAAGTTTTGTCTTAACAGCATCTCAGAGCCACTGAAATCAGTGGTGAAGCTCTTGATAACTTTAATAGTGCTTCAATGGATTTTTCAGTTTTAAGCTTTTACCCTTTCTTTTGCCATCACATAAAGACTTTTTCAATGCTAGAAAAATTGTCTTTTTATCTTTTTTTCACCCTGATCAGATGAAACCATCCACTGTCTGGACCTGTGAGTGTATAGAGGTGAAGTATAATCTTGACTGGAGTTTTGGAAGATTTCACACAGTTGCTAGATCTGGTATATAGAGGGAAAAAAAATGCTTGTAGTGATAAATATTTGAGCTTTCTCAAAATATGCTTTTTAATTTTCTTGTACGGCAACAAGATATTACTGCATTAGTGTATTTTTGCATTGATTCTAGTACATCACTTTCTAAAAGTTTCACTGATTCTGCAGATTGCAGAATGTAATATAGTTTCAGCTAGACAGTTAATATTACAGTCTTCTTTTAGTTTTCAAATAGAAATGGACTTGTTTCCAGAATTATAGGTTTTCTTTTTCCTTTCTGGCAAAATAACCTGAAAAATACTGACATAAAATATAAAGCTTATAGACAAATCACAGTATGAGAGATGTCCTATAGCAAGTCAGAACTTCTGTCATGTGTGAAGATCAGAGTTGGATCAGTTCTGCCTGACACAGAACTCTCATTTTCACCTGCAGTTTTTTGCTTACTACACTGGCCCTCCTAACTTTCTCTAGCGGAAATAGATTAGTGGAATGTGGTTAGGATCCTCGAGTTTCCTTTGAGGTACTGGCTGTCAAGCCTAATCAGAGATCACAGAATTACAGAATCATTTGTGTTGGAAACGACTTTTAAGACCATCAAGCTGAAACACCACTAAACCATATCCCTAAGTGCCATATCCCACTTCCCTGGGCAGCCTTTTCCAATGCCTGACCACTGTTTCAGTGAAGAAATTTTTCCTAATATCTAATCTAAACCTTCCCCTGAAGCAAACTGAGGCTATTTTCTTAGGATGCCACTCACCGCCCAGGCCATCAGCTAAAACTGTTTGTCACAGGTTGCATCTGTCATTTAATCCTGGTGATATGAACAGTTAGCAGAGAACACCAACAAATGACTGGTTTTAAAGTGGCAAGAACTTGTGAAGATTTGGTGGTTCTTTTGTAAGTGTAAAGTGGTCATTTCCTTTGAAGGGTTAAAGGCAGAGAGCTTGAAGAGATTTCATTTCACCTGGCTTAGATGTCCCTGAAGCAGGCATCTGCTCCTTAGCTGGTTGCCCTACCCATCAAGTGTAGTTGAAGGAAAAAAGTAGTTAATCACACTGAAAGCAGGATTCATCTGATTCATTTTACATCTCTTTCTACTTCCTGATAAAGTGATTTACACTATAAAACTATCCTTCCCTCCTCCCAGAGGTTGAGCTGTCAGTGATCCAAGGCCAAGTTTTGATAGAGAAAGTCTTCTGAGTAGAGTCACGCAAGATAAGAAATATAAAATTGCAGACAGAAGCAAGATTGCTGGTGTAAGGACAGTCTGCAGCCCAATGATTCCAGAAAAACAAAACAACACAATGAAACACAGCCCCCTCCAAAAAAACTTCAAAAAAACCCAAACCAAAAATAAATTGAACCAACAACAACAAACCCCCAACCAACAAAACAAAATCAACAAAACCCTACACAAGGATGTAAAGAGATAAACAGGAAGTCTCAAGATGGCAATTTAGGCACACTAAAAATCAGGCTTAGGCAGCAGCAGCGAAAGCTGAACCTGGTGACAGCTGCCCAAAAACACTTTTTGGATACAGAGTCCAGTGTTGTTCAACCTAGCAGTTTTTTTGTTCTAACTGTCTACTGGCTTTGTCTTTTAAAATTGTGTCATTTGGCGTCCCTTAAAACATATAAAAGTTGTTCAACACACTGACAGAGAAACTAGTGAGATTCCTAGGTAGTTATTATATTCCAATCTACCTTGTCCAGGAAGATTTCCAGGAAAGCTATGAGGGCAAAGAAAGTAATAAAACCATCCAAAAGTACAAAACAGAAAATATTCAGGAGTAAGCAGTACATTGGTATATAAGAAGGATTCAAGAGGAATCCCTTCTAAGTAGGACACAATACTTGAATTCATTACCAAAAAAAAAAAAAAAAGCTTTCAACACTGGTGATATGTAGGATAGCTTATGAAAATGTGGTGATGGAAAATCCAGTGAGGAGGTTAACCTCAGTGATCTCAATTGCTTATGTAACAGAGAATCATGAATCATAGAATCAAGAATCATAGAACTATTTGGGTTCAAAGGGACATTAAAGATCATCTGTTTCCAACACCCCTGCCATAGGCAGGCACTGATGCTACCTACTAGAGCAGGTTTTCCAGGGCCCCAATCCAACCCGACCTAAAATAGAGACCAGATATTTCTTCATTAGAGAATTCTGATAAAATTGCTACATGAACACATACTGGACTAAGTTCAGTAATGCAGATAAACAGAAAATGCAGAAAATGCAGTAGCTGTATAATAAAAAGATCAAAACATGAGAGAAGTTGTGAATGAAATGTGAATGAAATAGCTAAATTTGGAAAGAAAAGTTACTTCAAGAAATTGAAGTAAATTAATTAAATTGCAGATAAAAAGTAGAGGGGATATATCAAAGTAACAAATTAACCTCCCGTGTTTCTTTGGTAAGAAAACTTTAAATTTTTTTTTCTTCAGACAAAGGCAATGCTTTATCTAAACTACTTTATCTGAACTTCAGTAGACCAGTTGATATATTGCCAGGGGAGGTGTTATTAATTAAGATGGAGAAGATTGAGATTAATGTAAGAATAGATGAACCATTCAGTTTGTACTGAAAAGGAAATGGCTGCTAAGAAGTTATGCTATTAGATGGGTTCCACAAGTCTTATATGTGGATTTGCTTTTGCTTTATATTTAGCTCATATTTTATTTAGCGCCCTGGGACAAAAGAATTGAGAATATGCTGATGACACAACACTGGGATACACCAATAAAAGGAAATACAAACAGGGTCAGCTAAAGGACAGCAATAATACAACTGAGTTAAAAGCCACATAATGCAGTAAAAATCAGATACTTGGGAGCTAACAGTAAAACATTCTGTAGCAAGGTGAGAGCTCTTCAGACAAAAATATGGAAGGTGGAAGAGAATCTGGATATTAGTAGATCACAGAATGTTGCAATCTTTGGTCCTGTAAATTTCTTACAGACACAAGAAAATATGGTTTTGTTCCCTTAGAAACATTGCCTTCCAGTCTGATCACCTCTGTTCAGGCAAGGTACCTTCAAAACTGGAAAGCACAGGGAAATTCCTCTTCTGATGAATTGAAGAATTAAACTAGTTTATATTTCAAGATTAAAACATCTTGACCTAGCAAATTAAATAATATAGATAGATATGTTTATACAGCACAAATAGAGACTTCTCTACATTCTATGTATTGTATGTTTTTATTGCATATTTCTCTATTGCACATTGCCTCATCAGTTTGCACAATCCCACAACCTCCTTCAGAATCCCATACCCATGGGATTGCACCTTCATCTGTTACAAAGTGCAGATTTGCTTGTGGTTTCTTGATAGCCCATCAATTACTGGGACTGACCAGGTTTGTTTCTGGTTATATTTTGTTTATGCTAACAGGTCAGGGTTTATGCCTCTGTGTGGTTCTTTCTCTTTCCTTATCTTCCAAATTTAAAATATAATTTTTTGCACACTCGAATTTGTGCCACTGACCAAATTTGTGCTTATGAAGACCTCCTTTATTAAGTGTTGTCCAGATACTCTTAAAGGAGCAGACACTCTCCTACCCCATACCTTTACTTATGTGTAAATCAGATTTAGCATTTCTAGGATTGGATTAATCTCATCTAGCTATGGTGACTACAGTGTAAATACTCTCTTCCATTGCCAACATCTTCTTCAAGCTGAACCGAGTTTTACTCACACATATATACAGCTCAGATACAGTTAGAATTCAGCTAAATTTAGATGGGATGCATCAAACTTTCATGAAGAATCAATAATATTATTTTTTATATGTCGCAAAAGTGTTCTGTGCAGGGCCAGGAGCTGGACTCAATGAACCTGCTGGGTCCCTTCCAATTCAGCATATTCTGTGATTCTATGACAACTCACCAGTTTTTACATTTGTTAAAAAAATGAGGATAGAATCCTGAGTCAGTACATTTTAAGCAAGGCTTGTGCTCTTTTCCCGTAGTTAACTTAAAGTCAATATACAAGAAACATTTTGACATAAACTCAATAATGTGTGCTTGATTGAATTAATAGAAACACGACTGTGTGTTTATGCTTAATCTGGATCACATCAGTACTGCTGTGCTAGCAGGTAGATATTAGGTAATTTACAGGTTCATATTAGTGATAGTGGACCTACTATACAGACAGAGACAGAATTTCATTCATCAATACTTATTGCTTTAATGTGTCTTCCCCTCCTAGTTAAAAATCAGGTCCATAGGGTGGCATAGGTACATTCTTTTTACAGTTCTGTGTCAGTTCTCCTCACCTACAAATTGTGAAATTCAAGGTTAAGATTAAAATTAATAGTATTTGCAGGTATTTTCCATAGAATCATTCAATTCAAATTATTTTAGTAATCCAATTTATCATATGGCTGCACAAAACTTGAATCAAAACACATGAAAAGGAATTGTTGTATGCTAATAGAAAGAAAGGCCCCTGATGGAAATTTCTTCAGATGGCTTTGTTGTTAAAGTGTTTCTGCTAACTGTCTCAGCTGACACCTGTTAAAAAAGATTTAGGCTCCATTTGTCCTCTGTGGGAACTATCAATTTTCAAGATAGTTTAAGATTTCAGAAATTCAGTAAAAGCTTTTGAGTAATTTCTGCTTGCAGCCTGATGCAGTTGTGGAAGTTGTTCACTCTAGATGTGTCAAGGGCTAATTGCTTTCCTATTAGAAATATTTTGATTTCTTGCCATTATTGCAATATATAAACATTGTCTATATATTTAAATTTTATATCTAATTAATATTTTATTACATACATATCCATTGTCTTTTTCTATATTGTACTGTATTGTATTGCATTGTACTATACCTATTTTAAAAAATAGGATAAAACATCACTCTTCACATTATGTTGAATAACCCATTATTATACATTTCAGACTGAATTATTTTCGCCTTAACAACTTCAGCTTCTAAGATAGATAGAGGAATTTCCTCTTCCTTTACTTTAATTTTCTTTACTTCCTTTGTAATTTTTGAAAGCCAATTTGATACCCACTCAAGCAACAGTTTTGGTAGCCCTTCACTACTCCATTTCTTCCTTCACCTATTTCTATATACTTACTCTAATCAGCAGAACTATCCATATGCATGCACACTCACATGTTGCTCAAGGAAAAGTCTAGGTGGAAACTACCAACCTATTTCATAGAAGAACTTCTGTCTGTCATTTGGGCTTTTCCTTTTATGATTTGTGTAATAAATGACAAACAAATATGTGAGTGGCTGTTTTGGTTTTTCTTTTAATTGGCACCTAGCAACTTCTGTATTCCTGTTATTCTTAAGACATAAAAACAATCTAATAATATTTCATTAGAAGATCTTTTAAAATTATACATAAAATCTATTCTAAACTTTCTCCCCAAAGATACATTTCTGTTCATACCATGCATGTCAGCGAAATCCCACTGTGCAGTCTTACTGAAATGAGTTAAAATGCCTGCATAATAAAGGCTATATTGTAATTTTACAGGAGCTCCCAAGGAAGACTAGGCTTAACTACACGCATGTTTTGAAAGCAGAACAAAGATATTATTGTGACTCAGTTGTTCTGGGTGTGTGAGAGAGAAGCTGAAAGCAGTGCTCATTCTCTCAGGATTTTCCCCTTACATTTGTTACCTTCTTGAAAGCAGCAAAAAGAAAAAAGCTTCACATACTTCCACTACAGATCATGTTGTTACTCAAAGACAAAAGCTATCATATAAATAAACGACTCAGTGTTCCACAGTTCTTTGCAAAATGAACTGAAGGAAATGGTAAGAAAACTGGAGGGCTGAGGAATGATTGATTTGCTTCTGGTTTACAGTAAATCAAACCTATAGTATGAATGAATAGACAAAAAGTTGCTGGCTATGACGTTCAAGTAGCCTGGAATGCGCCAACAGAAAAATAAATTAATTCATTAGTTACATTGTTCAGCTTGATGGCTGTATACTTATGCAAATGTATGGTTTTGTACTCGCTTAATTGTTTTGTCACCTAATTTTCCTCAGTATTACACAGAATTTCACTCAATTTTCTAAAGGTGAGCAACATTCTAAAAATTCACCAAAAGTCCGTGTATCTTTCACCCTTTAGGTACCTATCTTTTTGTGATGGAAGCTTAAGTAACAACCAGAAAATTTGAAGATGTCGTCACAATGACCACAGACCACAAGATTTATTTTCTTTAATCCCTATGGTGCTCACAAGCTAAATATTTTCTGCATCTGAGTCTTCTGAGAAATCTTAGATGAAAGACCTTCTGTGAGCATTTTTAATGCATGTAGTAATAATTGAACCCACTATAAAGCAGAACAGCCATGATTAAATCTATTAAATTATACAGGCAAAGCGAAGATGTACTGTCTAGAATCTTTTATATAACAGTACAGTGATTAAAGCGATAGACCAGAATATGAACTATTTTTAGTTCGTTCCTACTTCTGAGTTGTTTTTATAACTGCTTTTGATATTCACATATTTTATTTGGTGGCTTTTTAATTAAAAACATTAAAGAAGCGCACAAGTAAAGAGCTGTGTTCTAGGATTCCTTTTCCTTTTCCTTTTCCTTTTCCTTTTCCTTTTCCTTTTCCTTTTCCTTTTCCTTTTCCTTTTCCTTTTCCTTTTCCTTTTCCTTTTCCTTTTCCTTTTCCTTTTCCTTTTCCTTGCATGCAGGAGTTAATTAGGTCTGAGTTTCAGAGTCAGAGCTTTTCTTGACTGATTTTTTTTTGTTGGTCCCATGGGTCTTTCTTATTTTTGGGCACAATACTTGAGATGCAAAAGGAAGGTTAGGAAACAACCCAATTCTATAATTTTTTGCTAGGGCTCTCTGCTTGGAAACTCTTTTGCTGTCAGGAAAAGCCATTATCTCCTTTACCCTTATTAAACTTTCAAAATACAAAGATAATCACATGCATGTCTTAAGCCTGTGTAATATGTTCTCAGTAAGTAGTGAACTCAAGAAAGATGACTATCCAAAGAAATGAAAAATGAGGAATCTCTATCAAGCCTCTTCCTTTCAGTATGCAGTTCAGCTAATATTTACACTTCTTACCTTGAGGTTAGCAGCACCTGAAGTGAAATTCAATGTGTTAGAAAAACAGTATCTCTGCCCTGCACCCAAATTACAAATGAGTAAACCATTTCAGATGTCAAATCTAGAGTGGTATTCCCATTTCAATACTAACCTAAATTCTGGGCATGCAGCATTTTTACCCAAAGAAAGTGAATTCCTTAGGACTTAATAGAAGCTATCTCTTGTCTTGTACAATGAGAATTCTTTGTATTACTCCTGTACTTAATGAGACATTTATTCCTCATTTCAGTGTATGGAGGACTAATTATTTTTTCCGCATCAATATCAGTAATTTGGAGAAGGGGCAATTTTTTATCTCTATATCAGCTTAAACATAGCTTTTGTGATTTTTGGCATGGTGTTTGGTTAGTTCAGTTTGGTGGGGCTTTGGTGAAGGTTTTTTTTGTTTTGTTTTTGGTTTTTTTTGGTTGGTTTTTGATTTTTGGTTTTAATTGAGTTCATGGAACTCAAAGTTCATGGAAAAAATGATGTTGTTTATCATACCCAAATGCAGCTTTATGTTTAAGGTGCTGGTGTCAGCATTGTTATTTGAAATCAGCCTTGCACACAGTACATTTCATGCATTTATGAAGAATGAATGTGACTAAAAGCTAAAGATCTTTCTTTCCTTCCAAAATGAGAAGTGATTCTAGATGTTACCTCAGCTACCTCGTTCACCTTTTCTGATGTCACATTTTTCTGTTTAAATGTAGGAAACACTGGTGTTCAATTTCTAAAACAAAAGATGGTCTCCTTGGGATTTTCATGATTACAGCATTGATGACAAACAATGAAGTGAGGAAAGAACACAAAATGTTATGACCACAATGACATCTGCTCTTTCTTTAACAATGATATTTAAAAATAAGCTCACTCTGACATGGTAATTTTTTCTTAGGTTCAATGTTGTGATAATGGAAATGAGTTTTATAATGAAAATTGAATAATCAAACTTGTAGTAATTCATATGTGTCCAATACAAAATGGAGGTTGGACATAGTTTGATTGTAATCATTCATTCATTTGGGGTTTTTGTTGTGGTTTTGTGCATTTGGGGTTGTTTGTGTTTGTTTTTTTTATTTTATCTTCTTTGCCTAAGCTAACTGTACATTGTAGGGGGTAGCATTTATGTTATCTATCTATCTAGCTATCTATGATAAATCTTTTTAATATGTATGACCATGAAATTTCATACTATCTCTGTTTTGCCAGTTTTGGGCGTATGTGAGAGTCCTGGCCATAACTTCATAATTATATGATATTGTGTCTAGTACTAAATCCTCTTTTTCATATATTCTTTCTTTTCTTAAACAATTTTTTTCCCCAACATACGCACAATGTCCAGAGAAGGATGACAAAATGGTACAAGAGGTTTTTGACTAAAAGGACTAGAAATCCAAATTGTCCTGTAACACATATCAGCAAGTAAATCTAGATATGTGCTACCAGTACATCTACATTGAGATTTTGAATCACATCCTATTTCCCTTCTATTTATTATTCAGATGGCATATTTTCTAGATTTCTTACAGGATCCACTCTAGGGAAAAATGGGTACATCCCTTCAATGGTACAGTCATAAATGAGTTGATTTGTGAGTCAGTTTTCTTACTACCTTTGGCAAAAGACGAGTAAATTTCAACACTTTCAGAGCCTTCAGATATATAATTTATTCATTTTTCAGTTAGAGGATTGTTCCCCAACCACATTTAGACCTGGCAAGGTTGTTTGATGCAGAAGGATTTAAATAACCTCAGCACTGCTGTATGAAATAAAAAAATAAATTAGGTTCTATAAAAATATAAATAATTGAATCAGAAAGGCTAAGATTGCTGTGAATTGAGAATGAATGGAAATGTCTTTATGTGGAGGCACCAGCAGGAACATACAGAGGGAAAGGTTCTCAGTGCCTCTGTCAATGGCATCCAGATTAGCAAGTCCTCAGCATCCCAGCATATCTATTTGCAGTTTCATAGAACACAAGGATTTGGACAGTATTGGGACAGTATTGGCTCACATATATTTATATATACCAGGATAGATACACTGCCAGCTCTGGAAGGGTTAAAAAAGGTATGGCTGAAATTTGTATGTGGTCACTAACTCAGAGGATATGAAGAGGTAATTGCCTTCCCTTATCTACCACATCATTGAACAGGATCCATCCTAACATCTGGACACAAGCACTGAGGTGGCCAGGTGCCCTGGTCCCTGACAACTGGGCTGAGCTCTTGGGCATCACATACAGTCTAGTGCTTGCATGGTGAGAGGAAATGGGAGTGAAACAAGTTTTGATTCCATTTTTCCTTTAAATAAAATTATTTTTCAGTCATAATGTCTTGCACATGTATTTACTGCACTGTGAATATGGTGCAAGAGTATTTTCTGAAAAGATGTGTAATGAGTATTCACAAAACTACAGAGAGCAGGTTAAAGGTCTGTGTAATGGGAATAAGGTACTGCAGCCATGTAGGCACGTAGTGAAGTAAACCTGTAACATAGTGCTGAACCAGACTTCACCTCATCCACTATTCATCTTGGTTCAGGCCACTCTGCATCAATAAACTTTGTAAATGCAAACCATTTTGCTCCAGGTGCCCAGGAACAAAGAATTACTCCTGGAACGTTTTCCAGGACCTTTAAAAAGACCTTTTTTAAGGACACAGTAACAATAACAATAATCAGGTTAATACTGTTAGGAGAGAAGTATATAAAGCGCAGGGACTCAAGTGGTAGCTTACTGGCCCATTTCACAAAAGAAAGGCTTTGGGTTATATATATGTAAATGAATATAGAGCATTTTTAAGGCAGAGAGCCTGTTCTTGTCACTTTTAATCTGCAATAAAAATTCATCATGTGAGAAATATGCATGAGGATTTGAATGGGCTTGCCTCCAGTGTATTATCATAACACACGCAGTGGAAACCATCTTTCTTAGGTAAGGGAGGACTATCTGCAAATAGCTGACATATGAAATGTCTCCATAGTGACATTTGAACACAGAAGTCCCTTCAGAAAAATGAAAATGGAGATGAATGGGGACCAATGTGCTATCTGATCAACTACTTCTAGTCTGTCACATCTGTAGTCAACTTTCTTTGGCACTGTAGGCACCTTTGTGCTCCAGACTGCTTCTAAATTGCTCAAACAAAATTTAGTACGAGAAAGAGAAAATTGGAAGACTTCCATATGCAACAGTCTTTCCAAATGTACAGCAACTGTGGTTTACTTATTTACAAAATTACTTTAGAAAAATAGCTCAAAGTTTGCTTTCCTTATCATTCCAATCAGAATTCACTATTTTCCTTACTTTTCCTAACCAAAAAACCTCTCACAGTACAGCTTATTAATGTTCATCATAGAAATCTAGAACTGGCTTTTGTTTATTTGTTTGTTTCTAATTGCAAAAGAAAGTTTTTACATTTCTTTATTAACTGAGTGAACTTCCACATTATTTCCACTAAGAAACCTGGAAATGGTCAAGGTCTGAGTACATAGCACTGCTGAAACCCAAACCTATCTCAAGAGCAGGACTTGAGTGTACTCTGCTTTTCCGCAGAAAAGAACTGCAGATGCTTGTGTGTGTGCTTTATAATTATTTCCTACCCTTCTGTACATCTCACTGCAATTGCTGGGAGTTTAATTTCTGTATTCCCACCTTCCATAATGCAAAAAGTTGTAAATACAGTTTTCTGGATGGAAAATCAATATGCATCTAACCGCACAAGGACATTTTTTTCCTCTTTCAGTGGCTTTTTAACAGAGTTCCATTTACTGTCCATCAAAAAAAAAAAAAAAGGAAAAAAGATTAATAATGAAAATCAAATGAATTGAATGGGAAAAGAAGATCCTCTGAGGAACACATACACAGAGCATATGGGAAATTAGAAGATCTTTCCGAATATGATGCTTTAATGGGTGAAATTAGGTAACGCATTTCTCAGAAATTTGTCTCTTCATGAAATAACATATCAACAGAGAGATTATCAAACCTATTGAAATCTATGAAGAATGAATATCAGTAAACTTCATTTGTATAAAATAAAGCAAAAGCATAAATATGCAAAAAAAAAAAAAGAAACACTAATTGCACATTAGCAATTCTGCTTGGCAAAACAGTGTTCTGAAGACAAAAAAAGAAACTCAGAATTTTTTTTTTCCACTTAGTCATTTAAAGCTATTTTAGCAAACACTGTGAGATTATAAGAATCCACACAGACTAAGAACTGGGGGAAAAACATGCAGATGCACTGGAGAGTTCATTGGTTTTGCCCAGAAGTGAATTAAAAGTTTGAAGTTTCATTTTAAACTTGGATCATATGGCAAGCCACATGGAAAATTCCATATGCTTACTGAAATAATGAATAATGTTCTCAAAGTTTAATATCACTACTGTCTCAGTTTATTATGCCATAATAAATTTCAGTCTTCCGTGTCTTTAGAATAAGAGTGGGTGAATTTTAAACCAATAATGTGTTAATCACAAACAAATACTGTGATTCTGTTATTTCTCTCAGTGCTCCTTGGTTCATAAGTCAAACAAATGTTTTACCTCTGTGTATATTCCATCGGGACAACAGTTACTCATTCATATCCTCTCTGCTGAAGCTAGAAATACAGTAATCTTCTGTCATTGTGTGAAGACAGCATCTCAATGCACAGAGTGAGCAAAATTATCCTTACTGACAAGGTTAATGTACCAAAATCAGATACATTCTTGGCTGAGTACTGTCAAATACTCTTGAGCTGCTATAACCCTTTGAGACTACAGGTGGAATTAAATGGAAAACAATTTAATTAAATGTGCTGGGAATGTAATCTGGGACATTATGTATTTGCTGAAGAAATCTGGTTTGGAGGAACTGCATTACACCAGGAAATTATCCTTACTAGTAAACAGAGTCTGTGATGACACAGCTGAACACTGCAGGTATAAGGAAAATACACAGATATTTAATACAATGACAAATTAAAGATCTGGTACTAAATCTGAATATTTTTAAACAAAGTATATTCCCTGGGCTCTCATAGCATACGGAAGCATGTTTCATTAACGTTATAGTTTCATGACGTTGTAGTTTCTTGTGTTGGTGTAGCTATGTCTAGCTATGATTAATTTCATACATATCTTAGTCCAGAGTTATTAATAGGTTAGTCTGATAATGTACAATGTATCAGGAAAGGTTTGTTGTAGAAACACTCTAGTGCATAAATTTCCATTTAAAATTTCTTAAATCACACAGAAATTAAAAATAAAAAAAATGAAGTATGCATACTGAGAAAAGATTGGTTTTTTTCTGTTCACCACTTTTTATTTTCACAAAAGCATGACAGAAAAAAAACCCAGCTGTTATTTTCAACTGGGTATTTGAATATGACAACAAATAGGTATCATCCATGTTCTGCTTTTATGTATTCAGGCTTTTCTCTTGTTACCTCATCCCGATGACTCTGGGTTTATTAGCACCACAACAGAAAAAGAGACAGAGAAACAGATTATCTGATATAGTCCATATACCTTTCATTTAGTGAGGTATTTCTTAGCTCACTCCATTACTTTTTCAACTGAACTGTTCCCTGATAGCTCTGAGGCTTAACTAGCAAAGGTAATTTCTTTTCTAGAATGGGAATTATTTCCTGTCCAGACACTGCTGGACTCAATGACTCTACAAAAATTCAGAAAATAATAATACGAAAATTGTTTACATGAGCCATCCTCTTCTCACCTGTCCCTACTCATCCTGAATTAACTCTATAAATAGCTGTTAGTCTATTTACAATGAAGACCTTAATGGATGATGTTTGTAGAAACCCTTTTCATAGGTCTCCACTTAGGGTGCTTGACCAGTTTTAAATCATATAGGCTTCACTTGAATCAGGTATTTAATACCAGCTTTCTCTCTTCCCAGTATTAAAAAAATACTGTAGCTCCATATTTTTTAAATTATAATACTGCAATGAAGTAAAAACTAATAATAATAATAAAAAAGCACACAAGTCCAAAAATTAATCAGGATAAAATGGAAAAGAACACATAAAAGAATTAGCTTTCAGTTGTTTAAAAAAACATTCTTTTTTCTAAACAGATGTGTGCAGGTGGTTTCAGGGGGTTTTTGCAATAAATATTTATGTAATGTTTGCTCCTGGGGTATGATACGCAAAAACAAGATGGTTTATCCCACTTCAAGAATTTTTGAGGCTAAGGTATGAACAGGAATTCAAATTCAGTACTGTGATATGCAAAATGAGTGACTTAAACAGCAGAAAATAACAAAAAGACATAATTACAATCTCTAGTTTTTAATTTTGAAGGTGATATTGATTTTACTTGTGTATCATGGAATAATAAAAAAAAAAACACCCAGCCACTTCCATTCTTCTTAGTTTTCCCTGACCATATATAATATTTCCTTGACCGTTTTTGAGTTTTCTTTCATGCTATAAATAGAAAATTCAAAAAAAGTGTTTCTTGACCTAATCACTGTAAAGGGAGAAACAAAATAAAAGCACAATAATTATGCAGTGTGTGAGATTCACTTTGAAAGTGAATGGACTCATATAGAGAAAATTTACAAAAAAGTAGGTATGTCTCAATCATAATGATATTTACTTTTCACAGCTGAATTAAAAGGCTTTCACAAAGATTTGACCAGGCAATCATAGTTAATTTCCTACAAGATCCTGTACTCAAAATGAAAGTATCATATTTTGTTGGACAACTTTGTAGGTAGCAGATACAAATATATTCTTTAGATATTTTTTCTTCATAATCTTGTTTAGAAAGAAAACATAACATAATTTTGCATTATATCTTTTTACCCATTTGGACTGGATACCAATTATCTAAAGCATCAGGTTCTTCCTTCTAGTCTGTAATGTAAGCCTAATTGTGGATAAGTTTTGGTGGTTTTTTTTAACCTTCCACATTGACAGTTAAAAACACAATCTAGAAATTTTCTAAGACATGTCTGAGATTTGGAAGTTTTTAGATCTCAAATCCTAATTAGGGATCCTTCTTGAAGAAAATTAGGTCACTATGTGCCTAAGTCTTTAAATATAAAATAAAGAAAAATCTTTTCTTCATTCTAGAGTTCATAAGTTAAAATCAAATGTTGTTCCAGAGCAGCCTTTTCTCTGGGGAAGGGATAAGCCACAGAGTAGTTCCAGATTAACCTGGATAGCCTCTTGATTGTATTACAATGAAAAGATGCAGGGAAAAAGTGGAAATGTTTTGTTGCTTTCTCTCAAAAAATAGCTCTTAAGTGAGCTGAAATTAAAGGAGCGAAATGTATCTTGGAAGATAATTCACATTCTTGATACTGAGTACCATGTGGGCTTTAGCAGATACTAGTTTAAAAATTAATCAAGATTTGTTGGTTTAGATCAGATTTATACCTAAACACTATAAAAACAATCTATCCCTGAATATAGTTATTTTATTCCTCTTACAGAGCACTGTGGATTAACATATATTCTATTTCCTGATTTTTATTACCCCCCATACTGAGATAAATAGTGTAAAGCAATGAATTCTCAACTTTGTCAGTTAGTTGACTTTTATTACATTAAAATTTCTATGTACTTGTTCTTTCTAGACGCATTCTCATTGTTCCTTCTCTATTGCTCTTTCTTTTATTTAAAATAAAAATATCTCTGGTTTGTTCTTTGACACAGAATGTTATACTGAAAATGAAATGAAAATGAAATGAAATTAAAATACTTCAGTGAAATTGAAGTATTCAGTGGTCACACTCTAAAAATGCCTTTCCAAGACAGTGAGAGTCAGTGTTAAAGTAATAAAAAATTAGTAGAAGCAGGATAAAAAGTTTGACCTGTATCAGCAAAAGGAAAGAGACATAAGGAACATGTAAACTGATACTTAATATTATATCAAAACAAAATTTTTTTTGACGTAGTAGATAAGCACCACCTGCCTCAGATACTCATTCTTCATAATATTCTGCGTTCATTTCTATTTTTTCCTTTGTATATCAACCTGGGATATTATACAAGTCTAGCCAATTTTGTAGCCAGCAGTACAAAAATCATTGCAAGAAAAGGAAAATAGGCAAAATAAAGACACATTGTGATTTTTTTTTTTTGCTCTCAACTTGAAAGGGACTGAGATAGAGTTCTGATCTTTATTTCCTGTTAAATTTACACATTTTGCACTACATAATTGCTGCATTGAAGATGATATAAATAACTGCACAGCTAGAGGAGTATTCCACTGTAAAGAACAGGTAGAATCGGGTTCCAGGACTACCCTTCTCCACGTTAATGAAGTCCTTGTTGTAAGACTACCTGGATTTCTTGGGATATAGCAGGCGTCTAATTTTTAGGCACTCTAATTCCTCAGTTAGTTACTTAAATCAATCTGAATTTACCTTGGTACTCTTTTTATTTTTTTTTGAGATACACCAATCAGTGCAGATTGCACTTCTGCTATACTAATTTGAACATTCTTATTATGCTTATGTTATAAAAACTGCTAGTATAAAATTGCTTTCCATTATGTTTGGATTTGGTTTATGTTGTTGGCTCTGACCACTAACCTAATTAGCAGTATGCTGTTGAATCACTAGTTTCATTATTCCTTTAAACCATTTGGCTACTGTTAGGAAGTATTTCCACTGAAAGCAGCAGCTACCAGAAAACAAAAAGAAGTTTACCTGAAAAAAAACAAGAGTCATGTTGGTGAAGCTGGAATCCCCGGTCATTCCATATGCTCTGAGCTAAACCTTTTTTTTCCTAAATGAGGGGCCAGAAGGTAAGAGCTGTGCAGTACCAATCAGTGTTTTTAGGCAAAGATGCCAACCTTTTACTGGCAATGTCTTCATGCAGATTGTAAGATTTACAAACAATTACAAAAACACTTATAAAACCATTACCAAACTAATGATGTGGACTATACCCTTCAGAGATACAGAAATGAAACATAGCAAAGAGGAATCTGAGAGGAGGGGCTCTGTATAGTTATTTAAGTAGACTAATTATGATTTTTTAAAAAAAAACAAGAAGAACAAAACCCTCCAAAATCAATACCCACACGCACCAAACTCCAAAACTTTAAAATAAGCAAAAAAGCCCATGCCAATTATATAGGGAATAGCTTAAGTGAAGCAGAATCTGTTGATCTGAATTTGGATTTGTCCATGCCAACTGGGCCTACATCCAGTAGAAAGTCAGAAGACAATTCTATGTGAAAAGTCAGTGAAAAATTTTAACTCAGAATACAACCCAATTTGAAAACAAGGATTTATTCCTGACCTCAGATACCTTATTTTAATATTATTGACAGCATTTGAAGAAATGTGTGCTATTGAAATTAGAGGATGTCCATATGCAAAATATTTTCAGATCGCAGATGACAGGTGTTTCTCAAGTGGAAATTTGTAGGCAATAGTAACTTCAAAAAAAGCCTTTAGAGATAGAAATTCTATCTCTAGATAGATACTCTAGAGAATTCTATCTCTAGAATACCATCTCTTCTAATACTCTAAAATTCTATCTCTAGAAGAGACAGAAGATTTAGGAAACCCAGAATATTGATGCTTTAAAATCACATGGAATTTCTTTGTTCTACAAAATCTTCACCCATCAATACACTGAAACATTTACTACAGATGGGAATTGTGCTACTGGACTTGATTTTGTATAGTTCTGTCATTTAAATGAAAAACTCATGTAGAAATGGAAAGATTATATTAAGGGAACTAAAAGCATGTCAATAACCCCTAAGCAAAAAAAAAAAAAAACCAAACCTGTACTGAACATAGATCTTTGCCTGCTGAATTGATTTTTGATGTGGTGATCAAAATACCAGTGTTACTTATTCCTGTAACCAGACTTGATTCAAAACCTCCTAATGGAGTGGCATGCAGCAGAAAATGAGTCTTAGATGTGAAGGTGTACCTCTGCTTTTTACTGAGTGACAGAGATACGGTTACGTTGGCTAAAGCCAAAATCATCAAGCACGATCCTTCCAAACCTACAAAACCTGTATAGGGTTACTTAGCCAAACAGTGTCAGGTTTGAGCAGGGACATGTTAAGGGTTAAAAAACCTGGTGCACTTCACCTGGAATACAGCTGTTGAAAAATTGGGTAATGGACATGGTTGTCTGTGTAACTGTTTTCTTCAAATATTTCATGGGCCAAAAAGGCAACAGCTGTGAATGTAAAAGACAATAAAAGGAATGCAGGGTGTTTTTGACAAAGTATTGTTATGAAACAGAGAAGAAGGAAATGTTTCCTATCAAATTTTTCATGTATAATGGTCGATACCACACCACGATGAAGCCCATGACTTTTTTTTCCAAGGCAAAGGTAACGCATATAAACCGGAATATTTTCTAGAATCCTCTGAAATCATGTATCAGTGAAAGAATTGTGTACTGAAAGTACACTAAAATTTGACACCTTCCATTAAGTTAGAAACCATAATTATAGCAAGGCTAAAAAGAGACAAAAAACTGAACACAGACCAAAACTGGACTACCGGGTTCCTTTCTGTAAAATTCGATAGAGACATATTGGCACATTGTGATGGATTTCCTCACTGCAGGTCTCACTGCAGCCCCGGACAGAAGGCTATCAAAGTGACCAAAAACAGGACAAAAAGTGGTACATTAAAACAATCTTTCCCTTAAAATGTGATGGATCTCTCATAAATGTACTAATATTAAAATATTTTTCATATCTTCATGGCACACTTATGACTCTAGCACTTTCTTCCAGCAATCTGTGTATACATGAAAAAGAATAATTAAAAATGTAACAACAAACTATGGATGGCAACATTTTTATTTTATCCCAACTTCAGTGTTATTATTTAATTATTTTAAAATAATATTCCAGAAGTATGAATGAATGACAGTATTTTATATATTGACTATAAAATTATATTTACCTCCTTACATTCACATGGCAAAATCTTCCATTGTACACAGCAATAAGGGCTATATCAAAGTGTTTAAATCAATAGTCTTTAGAAGGAAGAAAAAAATGCACTTCCTTAAAATACTCAAGTAAAACAAGAAGCAGTGTTCTTGGAAATTATTTAACCTGCTTAGTACTAGGTGGCTTCCATTTCATCTCTCTGACTTACATGTTTAAACCTTTCACTGGTTTTACTGTACAGGATTGATGTGCTCCAGCAGAGTTAGCTTATCACTGCAAGCCACACTCTGTTGTGAGGCTTGCCTCAAAGAAAATGCAAAATGCATTCTGAACCTTTGATATTTCAATGCAAGCTCCATAATATATTTTATAGAATGGAAAACAATCTGCACCACTCTCTAACTGGCACTTAGCTGATAACTTGCATGTGCTTACTTGTAAACCTGAAAATACAGGAAAAAAAAGAGCAGACGCTAAAATGAAGAAAATAATGTAACTTAAAAAATACAAAACACGTAGTTTCTTTTTTTTTTTTCAAATCTATGACAGCATTTAAGTGAACTTCCACTGCTTTGGAGAAAAAAATGTTTTACTTTTGAATGACTAGAAAATTCTAGTGTGCTCCCAGAATCATCCTTACCAGCAGTTATTTATGTAAAGATAAAATATTTATTATTTTTTCAATGTATTTGTGTGCATTTCATACTGTACAAGATGAAAAAGAAAAACAAATGCAGACTGAAGTGTTCATGCTGCAAATCAGTTGAACAACTCAGGTTGAATTAAAATTTGTGAATTGATTATTAACTTGCGCATCATATAATCCAGGCTACACCTTTCTTGCATCAGGATTCACTCAAAGTGAATCTCTCATTTCCTTGGGCTACTTTTCATAGCTGAGTATGTCCAAGATGTTAATGAATTTAATACTATATGATAGTTATTCCCTATTTGAGTAACTCCATAGTATTCAAAATCTTAAAGAAAATGACAGATAAATGATTTATTATACTTAAGATTTTGAAAAATGATTCAGCTCACACAAAGCCAAATTGCTAAAAAAATTGCAGTATTGAATCTAGACTATACTGAAGGCATTAAGAAAACAAACCTGTGCATTCCAGATGTTCTGGATAGGGGAGACTATCAGCTCTTATGGACAGCTCATCTTTTTTCCCCACACTTAATATTAATTTTCTCAGCCTTCCTTGTTTGAAATACAATTTTATATATTCATATAAATTAAAAATCTCAAAGATCTCAAAAAAAACAAGAAAAGCAAACTTGGTTTTCAAAATATTGGGGGTGGGTGAGGTGGGTGTGTGAAGCTGCTGATGGTGTGGAAACATCTTACATTTCTTTGGGTTATCAACATTCTATGTGGATCTTATCATAGACAAGTCACTGAAACACTGGACATGTAAAGACAATTTCGAATATATTTAAAACTTTGTCCTCCGGTGAGGAGGAGTGCTTTTTCAAAGCATCATGGTAATGATACTGGTTTCCACAGCAACCAGTAACATTTCCCCCCTCCTCCTTTTCCTCTACCCTCCTGCCTGGCAGCGCTCCCTGTAGGACTGACATCTTTTTGTGTAAAAATAAACAACTGTAATTTTGTGCAATACTATCCAAAAAATAATGCTGTGGTATTTGGATGAAATAGATATTTTTATTGCCAAATGATGGGCTTAACTCCAGGTTTTATGGTCCCTGTTTTTTCCTGGTTTTTTTGGGTTTCTTTGGGTTTTTTTACAGATGATTTGGGGAAGTGTATGTAAACCAATAAAAAGCCAAGCAAGGCACTGGGAAATGCAATTTCTTCCTGTCACAAATGAGCCTGAAAAGTCTTTAAAAACTAATGGTCAAGCTCGCAAAATAAACCCAAGAGTTTTTATGAATGATAGATATGTTTCATTCCTGAATCAATCACAAACTCATCCTGATTTTTCTGACTACCCTTGTTACAGATCAGTATTCCCAAAATAGCTTTAATCAGTTATTTTCAGCCTAAGGGTTGTCAGCAAATTACTTGTTATGACTGTTTCTCATTCATTATTCATCCACTGGAACTGGTCATATGAATAACACGATACCACTGCTGTCAAAACTGATGTCCAGGACTTATTCAACAAGATGATAACGAATAAAAAGCTTTTTATATAAATTTTAGCATCCATAAATATTTTTTATAAAATAAATAAGACTTAAGTATTTTGTGAAGAAGTTATCTAATATATTAGGACACACCTCATATATTTCAATAATTTTAATGTGAACAATTTTATGTAGTGAACAAGACGTTTTGTAAGTTAATAGACTAAAATGAATATAAATAAAAATGGAAATTGAGTCTTTATGAGTATTTAGTTGCCTTTTGCTGTGAAAAAACCTGCTAAATACATCCTTGTAACTCTATATTCACCAATATATTTTGCCCAGGTAAAACCTGTGTGTTAATATAATGAAGCTAATGAACATTCACATTTTTACATTAAAAACCCACCACAAGTCAATCCTTCCAAGAAAAGACGTCTAAAATTTAATTTAACGTACTGTGAACTGTTTAATAGATCTGTATGCATATGTACCAGTTCAACAGCATTCATAACAAGCAATATTTAATTCTACTGTTAGTATAAAGCATTCAGCAGTAATTAATCATTCAGCAATTTTTGAAACGGAAAAGAAAAAGTTTTAGTGAACACAAATTTACAAAAAAAGAATCCAACCCCAAACCCCAAACACATATAGACATTGTTTTTATTTTTCTTCTTCCAAACCTCTGGGTAAAATGTGGTCTCATACCAAGACCTTTTTTGCAACTATAAACACAGAAATATAAGTAAGATAGACGGGAAGGAGTTCTTACACAAATACATATTCCCAGAAAATGAAGATTTAAGAAAAAAAGAATAGTTATTTTTTGGTTACTAATTAAATGAGTTCCAAGAGTAATCAACACTGGTTGAAAAGCAAAATTCTGCGTTGCTTTATACATTTTTGTTACCTCTGGCATCCTCATTAATCTTCTAAATTGTTTGTCTTACAAAAACTCCTTGTACCCTGAAATCAGGTAGGCTTTACATTTATACTCAAAAAAATTGAATTCATCTTTGCTTCTCTGTAAGTCTGCTATTTTCACACATTTTAAAAAACTTCTGCATTAACACATTTTCAGATTTCCACATTTTATGTTGCACACCCAAAAAAGTTCTTTTTGATGTGCCTTTTTTATTTGTAACAGTAAATTTTGACTGGTGCAAGTGAAGGTATTTTTGTCAGACGTAGAATCATTTGACTAATGGGTTCCTAGCTTACTGCATGTGTATTGTCATGCTCAGTTAAAGATGGTGTGATTGAGTGTCTACAACAGTAATTTGGTTTTGCTCCTCTGATTGCTCCACATGGCAACAACAGAGACCCCCATTCCTTGGAGACACTCATTCCTTTGAGAGTGTTCAGGCTGGGGAATTTTCTCAATGAAGGGGGAAGGAAGATGAGAGACACAGCAAGACTGCAAATTTTCAGTATCTTGTGGAATGCAGAGTGCCTGTATGCAGCAGGGAGAAACCTAAACCTGAGCCAAGTCTCAAAGACCATGAAAATAAAGCTTCTTTCTTAGGAACAAAGACAGAACTACGTGGAATTTTTCAGTCTAGGAAGACATTAAAAACTTTTGGATTAGAAAGCAAGATGAGAGGAGTGGCTTAGCATATATGGGGTATCGTTAGTGTCTGACAGATTTAGTTTTGTTATGATGTCTCACACAGAAAATTTGACTCACTCTGTTTAAAGAACAGATTTCTCTGGTTTATTATTTTGTGCTCTAAAAGCAAGAATGGCAGCTTATGGTGTTTTGCGGAGTGCTTGCTCTAAGGAAAAAGGGAACAAAATTCCCCTTTAGTGTATTGCAATTCCATCACAGCATCCCACAGCATAAAACAGACACCAGCCTAGACTGTCAATATTGTCCACACATCATTCAAGCTCTGATCAGCTGTGATGCATCAGGGTTTTTTAAATCTCCAACATTTCTTATTAAATATTTTAGACTTATTTAAGTTATACACCTTTTTAAAGCGGTAATGATTTTCAGATCAATTTATGGCTTTAGTCCAAGAAAGCTTTATTCAGATGGAAAAGAAATTTTGTGGTAACAGTAACTGCTGTCTCTTGCACCTGCTTAATATGAGTATTAGCTTTTGGCAATGCACAATAACTGTACACAGGTATATAAATCTGACATTCTCATTCATTCTGAAGCTAAAATAATGGTTCACTCTTTCAAAATGAGATATGCTATAACTAGTAGTCGTGAATTAATTGAACTACTTGTAGTTTATTGCTTGAGTATTAGCAGAAAGCAGTAATTTTCTTTCTGTGCTGTAACGGTACCTACTACGAGTCACTTAAGACCTTGGGCCTAGGTGTGTAAAATAAGTAGCTTTATTCAGATGATTTGTCCAAAGGAGTTAACACTTTGTAGTCACTGTATTTGAAAGATCAGAACAACAGAAAACAGCTGTGAATTCTGCCTTTTCATTGAAAATTTTGTCCTGTTTGATCTTACTATTTAACTAAACCAGATGCACAGAAAATTTATGTGTCTGAAAAACATTAATAACCTAATAACTGTCTTTTCCCAATATAAGCAGAGATAACTTATAATACTATATTTTAATTTATCTCCCTAAGATATGTATCTGATGGTTTACAGATCTATATGTGTCCTTGTTTTTCAAACAAGTGGGCAAAGAAAACCAGAATAAATTAGGCCCATGTAAACAGCAAGAGAATATTAAAGTGTGCATGAGGAGTTAGTGCCAAAGTGCTGATAAGAGTTTTGATATGCAGCAATGTATTTTGAGATTTCTTCAAATGCCTAAATATGTTGATATTAACATCCAACAACATTATAAAAAATATACATGAAAGGTTCTGTTGACTTTAAATTACAAAGTACTGTTAATATTTGGTATTCAAGCTACCCTGAATGCATTAAAATAGCTCTAAAATATCATATTAATTTGGAAGATACCTATTTTTCAAAGTTTTCAACTCAATTTCTGTGCAGCATTCCCTCAGAATTCAATTTTTTTTTTTTGTTTCTCATATTAATTGGATTAAGCCAACTGCATTATTTTGTTTCTCTTCCAAATTATTGCTGATTTTTTTTTAATTTCACTTCATTTATAGAAAAAAAAAAAAAAAGAAGGCAAGTGAATCAAGAGCTATACCGGTTGATGGATCAGCCAGCAGGACTTGCTTTGAGACAGCCAGATAGTACCTGGCCTCTAGAGATAGAGGGTTCCATCTACACAAATAAGCCTCCATTGTTGTGGAACCCAACTACTTTCCAATATACTTGTTGTAGAGGAAAATACCATACAGCTCTTTCTTACAGGGATTGAATCAAGAATATGATAACTAAAAACTTAATACTATTTTTAGTCTCCTGGCATTTAAAATACGAGTTTAGGGTTTTTGTCTTCAGGCTAATTCTAATCCTGGTGATGACTTCTAGGGCCTTATATTATTAATTAAGTGATTTTAGCAGTTTACATGCTTCTGTGTAGTGACACAGAGGGCAGCACTGTTCTGTCTGAGCAATGAAGCATACGTAGAAAAACTTAGACTCTCTCAAAACCTACTTTAGAAGTTCTTGAATATTTTGTCTCTTCTCTTGAAGAGCAAAGTTGGCATGTTGTGCCCAGCTTTTGTCTTCCAGAAACAAGGAGAGGGAGAAACTGGAAGGGTTCAGACAGAAGTATGCTAAGAGGGTCAGAAGCCTAGAGAAACACATCCTGTAAAAAGGTTGAGGCACTCAGGGCCTTTCATATGAGTCAAAAAGAAGCTGAAGGGTGATCTAAAAATGGCCTACAAAGAATTGAAGAGTAGTTACCAAAAGGACAGAGCCAAACTTTTTTTATTAATATAAATGATTTAACAGGGTAGAATACGCAGAGGTTGTGATTTTGGAGGCACAGATTAGAAATTCACAAAAAATATTTTTTCTGGGCATTGCAGCAAGCTTTGGAATCCCATTTGTGAATATTTTCAAGATTCTAGAAAAAAACATAGCTCCCCTAATCTGGTGCTGATTGCAATCCCAGTTAGTGGAAGACTGCACTATTTTACCTCCCAAAATTCTTTCCAGCTGGTGTTTCTACAACTGCATGATAAATTCTATGGTAATAATGGCGTTCCCAAAGACAATAATCCCCTTTGGATATAAGTTCTTTTATATGTTTTCAAAACTGGTAGGAGTATTTTACTGCCATTGTGACCGAGGAAATTGGAGAAAGGCCATGCCTTTGCTTTCAGTTGTTTCCTGGTTTTTAAATACAGATGATTTTTTTTTTTTTTGAGGAATGCATACTTCTTTCACCAAGCTTTTGTCACTTGAAATTCACTGTTTGGTATTGAGGAAATAAATGTTAATTAGAATCCTCATTTACTTGAGCTACAAAAGTTGGTTTCATTGGAAGGAAGTATGTAATTTAGAAGTCCTAACTGTTTTATTCTACTTTGAAATTTAGTTAAACATTATTACTAATATTATTGTTATGTGATAGACAAATCTGAATGTCACATCAAAACCAAAAAAAGATTATATGCATTCAGTAAACTTTGGGGACGTGATCACAATTTGTAAATCCCTGCCTGAAAAAAATGTAGAAATGGCAATTTATTCCAGGATCTAGACTGTTTAAGGTAAATACTAAAATAAACCCCACTGTACATAAAAATTGGTTCCCTCGCCTCATTAGGAAAGGCTCAAATATCGAAATTAAAATAAGATGAGCATTAAATTTCTTTTATCCTGTCATCTTAATACGTTTGCATCTATTCTTACTGTTTATGCAAGTAATCCTTTTATTATCCATTAATGTCTCTAATTCTGTCTGCTAATAAATATATCAATTTTCTTCTCTTACAGAGTTTCCTTTGTAGTATTTTCATTTACTTTGTCTTTTTTTTTTCCTAACACATGCTTTCTTCTGATCAAAGGAATTTTTGTTTATTTGCTTCTTTGTTTTGCTTGCAGGGGAAAAAAGCTTCATCAGACTTTTTTAGGAGTCAGCAATTACTTAGTGCTATGATGTGAATAAAGAGTTTGAAGGCAAGAGAATATTCCACTCTGACTTAAAGTGTGTTTAAAAAAAAATAGAAAAAAGAAAAAGACCCAAATATGAATGAGCTTCATAAATTATTTACTTTGAATTTGAAGATCATTATTAGAACCCATCTTTACTTACAAAACATTGAATTTGTTATTATATTCTGAATCATGTTTAGTTACTCATCATCTATGTGATTCTACCACCTTTAGATTCAGGGTTTTTAAAAAACTCAACATTAAAAGTGTTTATATACATTCACTTTGCATTTGAGTGTTGTTATTTAACCTGTATCGGTTCGTATATATTTGTGGATGAGGCTATTCTATGCTTTGGTAGATAATCTGCTGCATTGCAAATACAATAGTTCATTAAGAAAATAAATATGCTGTATTTCTGGGAAGTTACCATGTACCATAAATTGCATTGGGTACCTGGACAGTAAAAAAGATAGATGGCTACATTAGAAGAAAACACACCACTGAAATAAATTACTTGAAACCTACTGCTTAACTCCCGTCTCTCCATCCTTCTCTAAGGAATAAATCAAGGTTATTTCACTAGATATCATGCTATTGCTGAAGAGGAAGAACATATAATGATGTAGAATTTTATATATTTTATATTTCACAATACATAGATGTATGTAGAGAAAAATGCCTTCACAAAAATGTGTCATTTAATCATAAGACAATATTTTTTAAAAAATCAATTTTTGTAACAAACTAATAATACAGAAAAAGTGGAAATTACTGATGATAAAATGAAAAATATTCAAAAGGACAGTAATCTCATCTAGAAAAATATGTTAGTCTTTCAAAAAAAAAGGCAAATAACTGTGGCAGTCAAAAATTATCAGTGAGTTCAGTGAACACTTTCTGAAACAAAAGGATGCAGAGCTTTAAAGGTCTTTAAAATTGTAAAATCTGATTCACCATTGCTCCAATGCCTGTACATCTACATTTACTTTGTTAAAATAAAGTTGGTGTAAGTCTTCTTATGAACTTGTGTTCTCACAGATGAATGAAAGACCTAAAGAGCTCAGTCTATTTAACTTACTAAAGGAAATGTTAGGAAGCAATTAAATCGAAAGAATTTTAGTATCTTCAGGGGGAAATGATTTTTGATAATAAAAGGCCTCGTAATCTAGGAGACAGAAGGGTAATTAAATTCAGTGGCTGGAAGTGGTTTAGAAAGAAAATCAAAATGAATTTTAGGTGCATGTTTAAACCATCTTGGATTACTAGTTAGTATAGCAATTCAATGAAAAGGTGGAGAGCTTGCATCAAATCCAGACCAGAAACCTTTATCACAATCGCATTCTCAATGAATCAAATCTTTTAAGAACTGATGCAAGAATCAGAATAACTGATATTAGATCACCTGGGAGCAGAAGTTATATCCAGATGGGACAAATAGAAACGTAGTCTTTACCTCTCCTTCGGATTGTGCTGCAGCACACATGCAGTTATGTGTTGATTAAATGGTTATAAATGATTTCCACATTGGTTGCCCTTCAGTTTCTGAGATCAGTTAACACTATATGCAAAAACTTTTGTCAAATCAGGCAGATATCATTTGCATTTTAGCAATTCCTAGGCACCCACTCAGTTCTAGCTTTCTTGTAATCTGAAATAAAATTCTTTCTGCTTTAATAGCCTGATACCAGTGGAATTTTTTCTAAAGCCACAACTGTATCAGAATCTTTTTTGCCTTTTAGAGAAATGGTCCAAGCATATTACGTTCATAAGTTCATCTCTGTTAAGACTTACATAACACTATCATTTTGTTTGGAAATCTATTGCACATCCAGTAAGTCTGCAGCTTCCTCTGCCACAATCTGTCACTGTAGTAGCGAGCACGGAGAGAATACCAACACAGATTTGGTCTAGGAAGAAAGGTGAAGAAGTGTCTTTATTTAATTATATACAGCCCATTTTATACATTAGTATTCTTGCATGGTGTAAGGTCATTGGACCTTTGGTCATCCACCTCCTGAAGTGATTGGTCAGTTCTCCCAACACCCCTCTCAAAATATTTCTCTAGTCAGTATCATAACAATTCTACAAACCATCTGCAGGTGCAAGATAGTGAAGTTAGTTTACAAAACCCATATCATTGTTTCTAATAGTTTGCATGAGAAAGACAGAGCTCTTATGAAATGCTGCAGCCTCACAAGATGCTGCAGAAAGCTGGAAAGTTTCTCTGCTAAAGCTTTTTAGCATCCATAATAATCATCTTGGATTTTTAAGTGGTTTTTTGCAGCCTTATGTAAACTATAAGGATCCTGCTTTGCACACCAAAATGCCACTTGGCTTCTGTTCAGATTGGCAATTCACCTTGTATCAGCTTCAGAAAGGAGATTAATATCCAAAGCTTCCCACTTCCCTAGGAGTATAATTAATCTCTTTTTTAAAAAGTTAATGATGTAAATGTGTCTGTCGACATGCTGCTACTACACACGTGTACAGAATGGAACACTGGGAAATCAATTTAACTCTAATACAGAGACACTTTTTTCACAGAGTATGTGGGCAGTTGTCTAACAACCATCTCCATGCTTCCTCCTTTTTTTCCCTTTAGCACTGCTCTCATTTCTTTGACCGTTTTCTGTTCTTCAGTTACTGCAGGCATGGATGCAAACAAGTGACAGCACATTTCTGTCCCTCCCCAGTTAGTCAGATGGAGTTTTTTGAAACATTATGTAAGGTTGATCATTGACCTAGGGATAGCACATACAGCACCAGCCTGCATCCCATAACAGTCTTACAGGTAGTGGTAGCAAACCCAAAGCCATGGGCAAGGGGAGATCTCCCACACCACCCTCCGTCCCTGTGTGACACCGCAAAGTCCAGTTTGAAGTTCATGAGCCCACTGGCCATTTCTCCTGGTTCACATGGTGTTTTTGGCCTCTTAGAGTCTTTTTCTTACTGACTGCATGCACACATTCCTCTGAAATAGAAAATTCATACTGATTTGCAATTTTTGCCAACAGTGTTGCCTGTGCCTTGCAATACCACCCAGAGCCCTAAGTGTGCCCCAGTAAAACTTCATGACAATCTTGTAGGGCTGCACCCAAACACTGGGGCCTCTCACTCCAGCTCACACGATCTGTCTCTTCCTAGCATGTAACAGTGGTTGTATCAGGGGCCCCTTTTTAGAGGGTGCCAAAGGAGTTTGGCAGTCAGTCAGAGGATAGTCTAAAAATACATGGTATGACCGTGTCAAAAATGACCATCAGCCAATCACAAAGCACAATGAGCACACATGGGGATTGATGCTCTCATAAGTGATAGCCTCCCCGAACACAGTGAGAGGACGCTTCCTTTTCTGTTATGCTTCTGGGTAGGGATGGCTCAGCAATTACTGAGCATTATGAAAACACACAGGACTTGACATTGTCAAAAAAGTCCCTGTCATAAAATGGTGTCTGAAATCTTGAATAAAAGTTCTCCCCATTTTATTACCAAGGACAAGTTCAAGGAAAGTACACTATGTCCTATTACATAGTTTGCATTTCTTGTTATGATGAGCACATTCTCGTTCCCATCCCATATGTGTATGGTTCCTTAAGAACAGTACAATCAGTGTTACAATCTTTGCCTGAAATTGGAGAGGATCAGCTCTGACAGAGACTTACAGCATATAAAAGCGGACTGTGTTTATGGAAATAACTGTCTAACAACACTCTATTTGAGAAGGAATACATGAAACAGAAGAACTCTAAATATTAAATTAGTGCAGAATTTTCCATCGACAATTGCAGTGCCTATTACTCCATTGCATGTAACTGAGGTTATATGCATGTACTGGTAAGCCCTTCAACTGGGGTACTTGAAGGAACATATAAAGACATGGAAGTCTTTATACAGTGAGCTTATTTCACAGGTGTTAGGGAAAACATGTTCTTTCCATGACCTTTTCTTTTAAAAAGGGTTTAGTTGCTACTCTTTTTCTTCTGGGGTTTTGTTGGTTTGGGTTTTTTTTTAATGGTATTCCAGCAGTGGAAAGAGTATTTTTATGCTGAGTTGGAGGCTGTTATAAATACTCTGCTGTCCTTATGACCATTACAGCCAAAGAACTGGCAAGATGCATGCATTATCTTCAAGTCTTGCCTGCAAAAAGGGCAGCACACCACTGGTACTAAAACCCCTGGGTGCGTCAATGAGCTGAGTAGTTTGTCATTCCCATGAGTCACTGACAAGCCCAGTTATTATCAGGGCCTCTTTGGTTGGTAGCTATGCAGCCAAGAGTGGATGGGAAAGATATATTTGCCTACTTAAGGTTAAGAAGGACGGCTTACTCCTCCAAGACTGAGATTCACCAGATGCCCTTGTTAGGATCCTGTCTGCCTTCAGGATCCTGCACGGAGTGTGTGAGAAAAGATGGAAAGAGAAAGCAGAAGACTGAGAGTGGCAGCTCCCACAGAGCCATGGGCATTAGCAGCTACTGCCCACTGCAGTTCATTCACTTGGCCAGTACTTAGCAAGTCATATTTTTGTCCTTTCAAGTTCAGAAAAATGTAAAGTGGGGCAGGGCAGGGCTGTCACAAGGAGAGATATTCACCTCTATGGGGTGGATATTGGCTGTTTGTAGCCAGCTGAAGCTGTCTGGAGCTGGTTTCTTCACCGTGCTGCTCATGGGGAGCTGCCAGTGGCTGCCAACCAGCTGGAAGTGAGGACCTGACAAACTCAGAGTAGGAGAAACTGTCCTTTGTGTCATGGGGTGAGGAGGCACCTTGTGATTCCCCATGGGCACCTGTCCTAGGTTACAGTGTAAGACGTGCTCAAAAGCATTTATTCTTTTACCATCTTCATAAAATATTGAATCCAGGTGGGGCAGTGTTTTCCTTGCCTCCTCCCTCTGGGAGCTATCTTTGTTTAATGGGCAATCAAGGACCCTGCCCATGGCTCATAGATAACTGCCTCTGGACAATCTTTTGTTAATGGGCCCATCAATGCCTTATCATCCCATTGTGAGAAGCTCCACACAGAGGGAGAAACCAAGCATTCCATCCTGAATATAAACTGGGATTCCAAACACCACAGACAGCCTTTTCCCACTGGATTTCCAGAGGACAAGAGCCACCACTGGACTTTCAGACGAAGACCAGACTCTTTTTCTACAGGATCACTGCTTTAACAGGACCACTTCATCTGAACTGCTACCAGCACCCTGACTGACAGGGTGCCAGGTTGTATTCTGCCTTTGACAGTGGTTCGCTTTTGTATTATTGCATTTATTTTACCTTTTCCCTATTAAATTGTATTTCTGACTTGGAGTCACTGGTTTGCTTTCAAACCTGCACAGCACCCCAGAAGGAACCTCCAGTGCAAGAGACAAACAGATCCACAGAGTCCCATGATGGGTCCTTGGCCCAAGGGGGCTGCACCCACCATAAGCATTCCACTCCTCCTGGCAGGGAGTGCAAAGCATCAACCCTCACTGCGGCAGCCACCACTCTGCTGATGTCGCAGAGCCCAGGAACACAGGCAGATAGGGGAAGAGGTGTTGGTGTTAGCTACTTTTCTTGTGTAACTTTTTCAAGGGTATTTTCAGTGAGAATTTTCTATACTAATTAAAAAATTTAATTAGGCAAAAGTAAATTTCTGGATCAATAGCTTCGGTTTGTTCCCTTTGCCTATAATAAGATTTTGACCGTAAAAGCCCATGAACTGGGAGAGATCCAAAGTGTGAAAAATTCAATGGTAAGCTAATTATGTAAAATTCCTGATCACCTCAGGCTGTTCGAATTGGAAAGTATCTATTTGCTACTTTTGAAATATTAGCTCATAAATATATGCCTCTTTATGCTTGACTCTGCTCTCTGCTCCAGCTCACTGCATAAGTTTTCAACACAAGCTCTAATCTATATGACAGATACATTTGAACCCTTAACCAAACTAGTGGTAATTTGGTTCAGGCTCCAAGAGGAGGTAAAGACCTGAGCCATAGCCAGGCCAAGAACTCCTCTGTTTCCAATGTGTTCTCTGAAAACCCACAAAGGAGCAGAGTGACACAGCGAGCATTGATGCACACGAGCTCAGAACGCTGGTCACGCGAATAACTCATAAATAGTGGGTGGATCTTCTAAGACTCAGTTTTCAAAGCACAAAAAAAGCTGTGGGTACATGAAGTCTCATCTCTACCTTTCCCATTTGACTATAAGCCAACCACTCTATAAATATGACCGCCTCAATGATCTCTCTTTGAGCTCTCTTGCAGACTGCATTCATGACAGTGATCTCCTGAGCTGGGATGCCTCTCAAGGTCGCTCCTCAAGGCAGAGAGACATTTTACTGACAGCAGACCTTTGGTAAGTGACCAGTACCATGCATAACCTTGAAGTGGAGTAACTTTGATTTGTGCCTTCGTAATGGTTTTGTGTCTTTGTAACTTTGATTTGTCTTGATAGTTTTGATACATTGTTCAAATAATTGTTGCTGTACAATAATAGCGTGAACCATGACATAAAACTTTGTTAAGTGGGACTTTTATGTAATGTTAAAACACTTTTCCTAATACCTTTTTCAGCGATGAAAGTCACTCATTCACAATAGCCTATTGGCAAGACCAAAGCTCCACAATAGCTGTGTGTAACCTGTCATGATCCTGGATGGCCTTTCTTGCCTTGCTCTATCCATGATTATTTACGTGTTGTTGAGTTTGCTCTTCCAACACTTACCCTTCCTATGGCAAAGACTTAGTTTTTTGGACATGCACACAAAATTATTAGTTCCATATTTGCTAGAAGGAAAATCTTCCCTTTTTAACTGTTAATCAAAGAACGTAATCACAAGATCCTTTTGCTTGCACAAGATTGTTTTTGCTGTTCTTTCTCACTGGTGATCACTGGCTGAAGGACTGAAAAAATAGTCTATTGCTAATATAACTCATGCCTGTAAACTTCCTGGAATAGAGCAGGGCTCTTGATGGAGAAAAGAAGAAATAGCCTAGGCCCCCCTCAAAACACCTCCTACAGACAGTCCTCAACTGCATACTGAGTTACTGATCTTTAGCATTACAGGTCATTAAAACCACCTTTCCATCTGATCTCACATCTCTTCACCAATGTGTCCCAAAGCTGTCACTGTACCCTGTGCTGTGAAAACAGTTAGTTGCAGAATTGTAACTAGCAAAGGTCCAGTGGAAAATAGAGATGTATCTAGAGATAATTGTTCCACTGCTTTGAGAAGCAGCTCAATTTTATACACTCTCAGGTGTGAAGGCAAGGTGGTTTGACATGTGATAAGTCCTCTGCTTGAGGAAATGTGAAGATGCAGTTTAGAGGAAAAGAAGGTAATAAACCCAAGATTTGTTGAGACAGGTCATAGAGACCAAGCCTTATTTTTCAAGCAGAAATTGAAGAAAATCTCTTTGAGTCAAATCTGATCTTCTTTAAGGCAGATTTTGCTTTGTCAACATCTTTTCCATTTGGGTTGAGCCTAATAAGTCTGGGCGAACTAGATGGGAAAAGCAGAGATTTAAGGAGACACAAAAAAGGAAACGTGCTAGAACCAGCTGCAGCGAGAGGGGAAATTCATAAAGCAATGAAGCAATATGCAAAAAAGACTGTGGCCATATATATTTTTTAATATTTGATTATTTTCTGCCATAATGATCTGGGTTCTGCTTGCCATTGGAGACCAGATGATGTGCTCTCAACACACAGAGGAAAAACACACATAGAAGAATCTTTTGTTCCTGAACAGAATTCCTGTTACATTCAAAGGATTACATCTGCACTCTAATTCAGGATGCAATTCAATACCTCACAGTTTGAATAGGATACCTAAGCTGCCCAAGAGTGTCCATTCACTTCAATTGCATTTCTGTGTGTTTGCCAAAAATCAATAACTGAGGCCTTGAACATTTCTCCTGTCTATACATATAATTAGATGACATAATTCCTCTATTTTAGAACATGGTTCCCTGCATAGAAGCTACTTCTTTCTTCAATCCCATGTCTCTTCTAGGATCCATTTGAGATCAAAGTACCTAGTGGTGGGAAACAGAATATTTAGATAGTCAGAATTCCTGCTGACTATAACTATGCTGCTAAATAACACAGAGCAATGGATCAGTCTTAGGGTTGAGTCCAGGTCAAATTGCACAAATGGGATTGCTCCCATATATGTTAAAGTTGGCTGTTTCTACAGCTTGGACCAAAGAAAACTCATTTGAATGGTCTGAGCAAAAGAATGAATAAAGAGCAAAGCATCTCAACTGACCTGGAGATGATCACAACTTTGCCCCATATACCAACAGTCTTAAGGCCTCTGCCTCACAACATGCTTCCTGGATGAACCATGCATCCACTCCCAGTGTTACATTCTTGACCAGGCTGAAGTAACCATACAGACAAATCTGGAGCCCTGACACAGAGAGATCTGAGTCTCAGAAGTATCCAGCAATGAAAACACATTCTCTAGATGGAGATGGGTTTTTTGGTGGCAAAAGTGTATGTATGCTCACAAAGAGGAGCAGCAGCATCAGGAAGAACTGAAAAGTGGGCCAGAAATACTCAGGTTTGCCAAGAGAAGCCCAAGAGCATCAACGGAATGTAAGATAATGTGAATGAATGTTTGCCTGAGTGCTTACTCCATGGAATAATTTTGCATAATAGCAGAGTAACTTCATACCTGTTCAGCAGTTCATAACTGGCAAGATAATTTTGTAATCTGTAATTAACCCTCTGCTGTGGAACCGTGGCATTGTTGCACAAAATTCTGTGCTCAGTGTTGCTGGAGGAGGCAGGACTACAGTGAATTAACACAGTGGAATTATAAACATCTGAATTGTTGAGTATCCGCCTAATTCAGAGTATCTCCCCTCTGATGTGAAATCACAGTGATGAGCACCAAGCATATGGTCGGCAATTGTTCAACAAACTTTCTGTTGTGCACTGGTACCTGGTTAAGAATCTATCAACTAATCAGAAAAAGCTTTAGGTTACACACTATAAGTGCTCTTACTACAAACAAGGCTGGTGCCATGGTGTAAAACACGAATCTTCAAGTCTACTTGACCAATAAGACATGATCTATAATGTCTTGATGTACCAGGGCACAAGATAATTGTGAATTGCCTGTAGCAACAAGTACATCTCCCTGTCTCACAATTTTGCTAACAGATCATGCCACATATGTCCTTGATTTATGCAGCATTACTTATATAGGTATTGGCAACTGCTCTTCCTAGGGCTGATGTCCAGTCTCTATGACAACATAACGCTCCTGTACTGTAACATTGCATTATAATGGTATAAGAGAAAAATCCATCATAGACTACTGCTCTTCTGTCCTCCTCTTACCCCCTAATATGGAAGCTTGGGAAGCATCTGATGGGATTCACAAAGATCCTGAGAAATCACATTTCAACAACTTCAGGTCATTAAGATATAAATTATTAATTATGAATATATATGCATGGGTCATGCATCAGTTATAAGAAGTCTTTAGGCCAAGTGTTAAATAAGAGTTTATGACCAGGTAAAGGACTAGACCTTCTTAAAAAGTTGTGTCCACCTCCATAGTGGTAAGTGCATGTAACACTTGATTTCTTACCTTCTCTTCCCCATCATTCCTGCCTTGCATCCTCAAAATATTACTATTTTGTGTCTATCACATTATTTTTCCACTCATTGTAAATTATTTAAAATAATATGTGGAAAGTTCTACAACCCAGAAAAGTGATAGTTTTGTAAAATGGTACTAAGTTGTTGCATTGCATGCCCTTAACTCTGACATGAGAAAGTAGTGGGACATTTGACTTTGCAAAACCCACAATATATTTTAAGATGAGAAAGAAGGACACCAAAGGCTTTTTGGGAGCTTGGCTTGAACAATGTTACAACCATGTCCAGTTTTGGGTTGGGTTTTTTCGAAAGAAATTAGCCAATCCATTCCAATTATCATCTTTGGAATGAATGAACATTTATGAGATCTGTGTAATTCAGGGGTTAGAACCCATGAGTGAACTGGGAAGCTGGGTTATCTGAACCTGTATTCTTGGAAAACCGATATGCTACTACTCTACAAACATTTAATTACCGTTACATTAACTCTCAAGAGCGTTTGCCCAGAAGGCAATGTTACTTTCTCATATGATAGTGAAAAGTCTCATAATATATTCATATCTAGAAAAAAAAAATGGAATCAAACGATGTAGTGAGGAATGGTGTATTTTCTTCTAGTGCACACATCCACTGGAAAGGAAAGATTTTACATGATCTTCCTTCAACAAAAGCAAAGATCTTTAAAAATTTTAATACATACAAATTATTAGTGAAATTTCACTCCATGGAATGTTTCTCCTGGAAAAATATGGATGAAATTTATCCAGTAATTACCAAATAAATTGCTTGCAGAAAACATCTTGTTTATTTCTCTTCCTTTGTTAATTATTTTATTGCTTTATAGATTTAAGGACAATCCTATATTTTAAAATGTACGTTGATTTGTTCCTCTCAGGAACAAATTTTTTTTCCCTTTTGTATGCTTGTCACTCCTTCTTGCATCAAACCCAGTTGCTTCTGAGAGACAAAATTTGTCTGCTGTTATCATATGATGTCACAGATTTCAAGGAACAGTAGTGTCTTATTTAAGACTGAAAAAAGTCTTGCTCTGGAAGATGAAAGATTCTCAGTGTTCATGCAAGAAGGGAGGAGAAAAAGAAAGTTCATATTTTTCAGCTTTTGAATTGCAAGAAAGACTAGAAGAATTAGCTCAAAGACATAGAACAGAGCTTTCTGAAGAAAGGCATATAAGCATATTTGTTTTCTACTGGATTTCTATATTGCTTACAAGAATTTTTCTGGTTTTTTACACAATCTCGGTTTCATGTGCTGTTTGAATCACTAATAAGAGTAAAGGTTTGGAATCTTTGTACAGGAAGTCAGTAGTCAGAGCTCCATATAATATCAAGTGAAATTTTAAAATAGAATTCTGGTGATTGTATAAAGAGTGTTCAAATTTTTACTTCTGTAGTTTTTTATTTGTTAAAATATCCTATGTCTTAATCCTATCTTACGTATTGTTAGAAGAGAGATACTCATGCATAAATATAAGCTTGCCATCTTAGAATAGCACCCACAGAGTTCTCAGCTATTGACAACAGCACGTGCTGAATATGTAATTTGGTATAGGCATGATTGGGAAGAAGAAAAGGAAGAATAAAACCAGTTGCATTATCTACCATTTTGTTCTGCATCTTGCATTTTCTCTATTGCAGGCTTCCATTATTAGTTTTCGAAAAAAAGGAAGCTTTTCTCTTTTCCAGATTGAGAAGTATTTATGATCTCATTTGGGCATTTCAGTCAGTTTCATAATGATAGTTGACATTAATTCAATCCTAGCCCCAGTTACGTACAATTTGTGAAATAAAAATGTAAGAAATACAGCATTAAAAAGAATGTTAATTGCAAAGACTAGAAATAGAGATGACTGAGTTCTTACAAGATGTGTTTTTGTACACTGTGCCCAAAAGCCTGTATATAAATCTACATTCCAGTAACTAAATATGGTTTGGCTTTCAGAATGCTGAATCACTCAAGAAAGCTGTTGACATAATTGAAAGCCAGGGAAACTTTCTCTCTCTGAAAATAAAGCCACATTTTCTTATAGGCATAATTTTAGCATATTTATTGAACTATTTCAACGAGAAATTATCTAACTCTTCTTCATAAATTTGCCTGCTGAAATACCCTGTTTTGTAATCCGTTCTCTCCATCATCATTCTACCACCTACATACTGGACAACCAATATCTCAAGAGCAAACTTAAGATGAAAGAGAATCAAAACAAAGATCCAAATCTAGTAATTATTTCCTGAGTGCATAACAAAAACTAGAGTAGCTGTTCCTGAAATCTTAAAACTCCAGGGAATTTGGTCTATAATTCTACACAGCTGGCTGAGATCCAGACTCATTCATATTTCACATAAATTTGAGCAGGAATATTTTTATAAATGTTTACTGTATTACTTCTCAGCTGGACAATCTCCATGTTAAATGAAAGGATTATACTATATGTTAGCTGAACCCTGAGGCTTCTGGTATTCTGTTTTGCAAATTATAACTAAGACAATATTAACCACATTAGCAAGAAGAAAATAGCAACGGTAATGGCTTAATGGACAGAACAGCTGTTTTGCTGTTACTGATACTCCATTTGCTATTTAGAGCTCACCAGGTCTAAAAAATACACTTTTTAGCTACTAAATGCTCAGTATTGTAACAAATGTCATTGAAAGCTAAAGGAAGAAATTTTTAAATTATATTTTTAACTATATAATTGTTGTCCCCTATGCAGAATTTTCTCATCCTAGGTTTTGGAACAATCTTTGTTTCAAATTCCAGTTATATGCATTCTTATTCATCCAGAGTTTAGATTTGTACAGATGACAACAATCTACTTTCTTGTCTGAGTAGTCTCTTTCAAACCATATTGGGCTTACATGGCAAGGATTCAGTAGCAGCAGAGACGTCAGTGATGGCTTCTGTGAGAAGATGCCAGAAGCTTCTCGTAAGTCCAATAAAGCCAATGCCAGCTGGGTCCAAGACAGACTTATCACTAGTCAAAGCTGAGCCTCTGTGACAACATATTTAAGAATGGGGAAAAATCTGCTGCTTAACAACAGCTGGAGATAGAAGTGAGAAGGCGGGAGAGAAGCAACTGTGCAGACCCCAAGGTCAGTGAAGGCAGAGGAGGAGGAGGTGTTTGAGCTTCCACAGCAGAGATTCACCTGCAGCCCATGATGAAGACCATGGTGGGGCAGCTGTTCCCTTGCACCCTTAGGGGTCTACACTGGAGAGAGAGATCCATCTGCAGCACATGGAGGGTCCCACACATGAGCAAGTGGAGAGTTTGACTCTCCCAAAGGAGAGTATGACTCTGTGGAGACCTTGTGCTGGAGCAGGCTCCTGGCAGGACCTTTTGACCTTGGAAAGAGAAGCCATGTTGAAGCAGGTTTTCTGGTAGGATTTATGACCTCATGGAAAGCAGCCAGAGTGGAGCAGCCTGTTTCTGAAGAACTGTAGCCTGTTTCACCCAGTGAAACAGACCTATGTTCATGAAGGACTGCAGCCTTTGGGAAGAACTCGTGTTGGAGAAGTTCATGGAGAACTGTCTCCCAAGCAAGGGAGTCCACACTGGAAGAGGTGAAGAATGTGGGGAGGAAGGTGTGACAGAAGCAATGTGTGATGAACTGACCACATCTCCCTTACCCAGTGCCTCTGCACTGCTTGGGAGAAGGAGGTAGAGAAGCTGTCAGTGAAGTTGAGTCTGGGACAAAAGGAGAGATAGGTAGAAGGTGTTGTCATATTTGGGCTTATTTCTCAATATCCTACTCTGGTTTGATTGGTAGTAAATTAATATAATTTCCCTGAGTTGATTCTGTTTTGCCTGTGATGACGGTGAGTCTGCCCCTATTCTTTTCTCAAGCCAAGATCCTTTTGTTGCATTTTCTCTTCCTGTCTAGCCAAGGACGGGAGTGCTGGAACAGCTTTGGTGGGCACTTGGTGTTAATACAAAAAGAAAAGAAAGAAGGGAGATCAAAACAAAGGGCTTGGAAAAGCTGAATTTCCTTCTGTACCCTAGCTCCCTAGATCCCGACCAATTGTTGTTACACAATGGAGACTTAATGTATGGCCTAAACCAAGGTTCCGTTGCTCTGGGTAGAGACACGGGAGAAATACCAACCAGGCATTCTCAAGAGGTAAAAATCACACAGAAGTTTACAGGCAAACTATGGAAAATCAAGGACCTTTGGCAAAAGATTTAGTACAACACAAAACACTTATCACAGTATTGACTTAGCCCATGAAACTTAGCAACCTTTAAACCCATTCTATGTTATTTTCCATGAAAAAAGAGTTAGAAGGAGAAGAAAGGGAGAAAACCAGAAAGAGAGGAAAGACAGAGAAAAATAGACGTATAGCTACCAATTCCTGGGTTCCAGCGATGTTATGGATAGAAAACCTCAAGATGAAGGTAGGGTTAAAGATCAATACGCTTGCTTTTTGGTCAGCCTTCTTAAACCCTTGTCCCATCATGAGTGTTCCTCCCAGGTGGGGCTTCCAGTCACTCGGCCACTCAGGAGCTGCATTAGGCAATACTGGGGGACAGCTTCCAGTGTGCTCTGATTGACAGACATTGCTTGGTTGGGTGGCATGGGGGGCAAGATATCACCTCACCAGAGAAAGGCCTGACGCACCCCCTGTCACACACATTCCAAGCTGTCTCAAGACAGATTACTCTTTCCAGTCTCTGACACTTGCCAACTTCTTTTTTTAAGAGGGCCTACATATCCTACTTAATTTTGCATAGCTGTACACCTATCCAAAGAACTGTGTTCATTGGAGGATGCAAAAACAGACTGCATGTACTGGTAAGCAGAATAACAATACTGAATAATATTTTAGTCTTTCCCACAATATCAAATCATCAAGTATTCACCTCTTCTTCATCTTACTTCTGCTGTTACCTTTTTATTTCTGTGTCGTAAACACAAATCACCATCTGAATCCGTTTATTTATGGGCAAGATATAGCTATCATTGTGTGGTTTTAACAGCAATTTGTATATTCTCTTTCAATGTTTATTTTTCAGCAAACTGCAGAACAGTCTGTGTGACAACTCTATGTTACAAATTTCTTAAAGGAGAAAAAGTACTTTTAACGGTGGCGGCTCTTTTTTCAAGAAACTTTTCCATCGAAATAGTTAAGTTAAGCGATTTCTACTTCCTTTTCACACAGTGTTATCATCATTCTTTGTCCAATTACCCCATGGGACCATTTAATGTTCCTTTTGCATCAAACCAAATTAACTCCAGTTATTAAAACAACTGAGTGATTTCAGGCATCGTGACAATGAGAAGGATTTTTGTTTGTTTGCAATTCATTGGAAACTGTAGCTCAAATCTCCCTTCTTAGTGGGTTGAATTCCTTTGTCAGAACTATATATTCAGGAGGCAAAGTTTAGGCTTACTCTATGAAGACATTTCGGTGTATCACAGGAAAGGCATTTGGCACCTTGTGCAGGAAATCTTATCCTAAGAGTAGGTGTGGGAACTAAAAATACCATGAGGCAATATAATAACTAAAGGAGATACAATTTGATATCAACCAAAATTACTAATTTGGAAAATAATTTGAGATAGTTTCAGAACAAAAAGAAATGGAAAACATAAATTGCTTAGGTAATCAGACAGGCATGCATAAAAGAAGTTTCATGCTATAAACAGACTTAAGGAACTGAGGTGAGTAATTCATGGTCATAAAACCTGATAGTGGAAAGAAAATGGTTACTTTTGATTCACATGCCAGATCAAGTTATTTTGAAAATTCATGATATATTCTATTTTCTCTTAATTACTCATTGACATATTTATATATTTTTCCCATCAGGAATGTGATGTGAGTACCTCTATGTAAACCTACTGTATTCAAAATATAAGTAAAGGGCTTTTATATATCTAATAGTTAATAAAGGATTTTGGATGTTGGTTCTTGACCTGCCACAGTCATATTCAGTCCCTCCCAAATATTTCTTTAGATAAACTAAATTATAATCTGCTCTTGACCAAACAAGAAAGACCATTTTAATCTTGTTTTCTTATTTTCAAAAGAGAAAAAAAAAATTACCTATATCTGTTCTATTACATTTTTGAGGGTCAAGACAGAAAGTTAATAACTTTCTCTTGCCCATTTGCTCTGACAGCTGGCGGTCAATTAGTATTCCCTTATCCCATAATTGGAATCGCTGATTACAAACCACTGTTGCTAAGACTCAAATATTGTGGCTCATTTTCAACTTCATTGCCAGGTGAGATTAAGGGAAATGTCCCCCTGGTTAAACCACCAGGAGCTGTGCCAAACTATAATCAGTCTTTTGCATACATCAGAGACCTACAAACACAGCAGAATGATTACATAAGCAGCAGCTGCAAGTTAAAGCTGAATCAAATTCTTCAAACATATGCAGTTTGCCAGATCTCCAACCACTCTTGCAAATGCCAGTATTTCATTACTTGGCAGGTTTTCTGAGACATAGAGCTAACACAAAGTAGAGGAATACCAAATTGTCCACACAATATGTAAAAGATTTTTTTAACCACATACAGATAATAATTTTGATTCTACTATTGATGAGATTATAATTATTGTTCCCTCTGCATTCAATCTTCAGAATACCTAATGCTGAATCCTGATAAACACTGAATTTGTACAAAATCCAATTTCTGAAATAGTTTCTCCATGAAGAACTACTTAGCATAATGTTATCATGTTATCTTTTTACCAGAAGAAGTTTAGCTCACACTGAACATTAGCTGTGAAGTAAAATTCTTTGGGGGTAAAGGAAGAACTGAGGGTAGGGAGCTTATTCAAAACTCTTGTAAATAGTGAGGTCTCAGATAAGGAATATGGTCACTTAGTAGATGAATAATGTTTTAGTACTTTCATCACCTTTTTTTTTCCTCTCAATAAATCTCAAATGTAATATCTTGCTCCTGTCTAGGAGCCCTGTTTGACATTGCCCTTTCAGTTCTTTTTTTTTTTTTTCTGGTGAGGGGGATCATTGAGCTAGAAATATTATTGTATTCTAGGAACTAACCAGGGAACCAGAAGACTGTAGTTCTGTTGTTCATAAATATAAATTCCTGATCTGATGGAGATTGCTTTCCTCTAACATTTTTTCCCCTTTGTATCACTTTGTTTACGTTACAACTTCTTTAGGATTAATATTCTGTCTTATTTTTGCTACCATATCTCAGCACATTGAAGATCAATGGATAGGAGCTAACATCTGCTAAAGCAGTTCACACAATAATTGGAAGTAGTTTAGCATTCAGCTCACTCCTTCAGAGGACAGTACCTAAAAACGTGCTTAAATGCTTCTACGTTTTCAGTGTTTTCTTCAATTTCCAGAGGAGCATCTTGAAATTCTCATCTTTATGAGCTGTTAGTTTGAAGTGAGCTTGCTTGTTGAAAGTAATCAATGTGTTTAATGTTCTGTTGTGTCCAACAGGAATAAGATTACTGTTCACTTCAGAGCAGTCCCTGTTTTATTCTGAAATGTGCCAAAAAGAGAACAAAAATCTTAACAGAGTGTGTTACAATATATACTCCTGTCCTCATGCTTGATATCCTTGCCAATCTCTTATCCTCTTACATTTACATGTAGGGCTCATGTGTTGAAATGTGCATTTCTTAAGGTCAAGTTTGTTTGTGATTTCAAGTGACGCAAATTGGCTTTGACTGGATTACGTTTTCCAGTGATCTCTCATGGGCTCTGGCTGCTTCTACGTCAAATGCTGCAGCTTCCTTGATCAAACTATAAGGGCCAGAGTGGAGGAAGTGAGTGTCTGTCAGAGTTTCTTACTTCCCTTCTCCAGCTCATATTCGGAATTTGAAATTGAGGGTAACATTGCATCTACCGAGGAGATTAGCTTGCTTCATCAGCAAGAAGGATGTGAACAGTCATGGATGGGGCTGTGATGAGAAGATTAAATTCCCAACTACCCCAGAGTGTATATAAAGAGGTGCTTAGAACTCAACATCTGAAACAATGAGTGGAGAAATAAAGTGCAATATGTGTAAAGTTTTGAGTGTTGCAACAGTGATGGGAAGAATGGACCCACTAGGAGGAGAATGCTTGAGACAGATAGAAAATTATAGGTGAGATGAGTCCATTGACTACTTTAAAAATGTTTAGTGAAATGAATATACTGTTTCTTAAGAATAAAGGTGGGTCTTGTCTGTAATGAAGAGACCTATTGGATATGCAAATTAGCAAGATTTCCTATCTATACCCTAAGATTATTACTGTTTCTATGTGTGAGTCAAAAATGAGGGACACACAATAAGCATATCTTCGAATTAAAAATCTGTACTATTCTTACAAAGATATTTTCACTCTGATTATATCCAATTTATTGCTTTCTCAGAGAGTCTTAAAATAATAACAAAAAAAAATATTTCTGGGCAGTACATAATGGAATGATTTTCCTTTTGGGTATATTTAGAGACCTCATTTTCAAAGAGGGTAAATTAATCTAAAATATTGGATGTCAAAATCTTCTCTGTGAGTTTTGAAAATTTAAGTCCAGGCATTTTTATTACTTTTAATATGTTAATTTTTGATTTTATATATATTGTAATATCTTCCATAGAAACAACAATAGAAGGACAAAACCAGGTTAGGCTCTCTTATCCAGTCCCTGAAGCGTATCCTTGTAGAAAAAAAGGATGGCCACTCTGCAGAAAAACACGGCTCATAATACAGAAGTCTGAAACAGCGTAAACAAATCCCATACCAAGAACATTTATTTGTACACACTGGCTATCAAAAGGACCTTATGAAGTAATTTAGACATAGATATGAGCACTGTGTATACCTGGCATTAGTTTAAATGAATCATCTGAAACTGCTTTAGCTTTTGCATATACTTTGACTCCACCACAGTATGCTGGAAGACTATCAGTGACTGGACACCTGTTAGAGTTCTATTTTTTTCTCTCCTTGGCTACTATTTTTTTTTTTTACTGGCAGTGTTACATACCTAATTGGACTTGTATTTTTATTCCATTATTAGTAAAATACAAGTTGTTTTTTGTGGTGTTTTGTTGTTTGGGTTTGTTGGGCTTTTTAATAACTGTGTTTCAATTGTATCATATTCTTATTAAAATTAAAAGCTGTTTAAAATAGTTACAAGTTTGATAAATTTAGAATTTTCAATTCAGAGATAACGATAAACAACAGTTCAAGATACTAATGCCTGTTTAGCAACATAGAACTTAAAAAACCTGCTGGTAATTCATTCATATTTTTTGCTTCTTATGTCAATGGTTTTATCCTTGACCTGGACGAACCACACCCTCCAGGGATTAGTGGTAATTACATTTCAGACTAAAATCATCTCCATAGAGCAAAGACCGCCAGCTGAATCATTTTGTGCTGAACTGCATAAAATTTATGCCAAATTATGTGCAGATAATTTAAAGCAACTTTCTTATATAAAGGTAAGTGGCAGAGTATATTGTACTGTAAATTAAAGTTAGTGATAACAGAGGTAGTATCAAACTATCCAGTTTCACAGGACATTGTATGTAATGGTTGTCTCCCACACTGAGGTCTATTTTAAAAGGTTTATGGAAGGAAAAACCAGAAGTAAGAATATGTTTATAGCTCTATATGAGCATTTTACAATTGGCTTATATACGCATAGCTGGAAAGGACTTCATAGATGCTTTTTTCTCACAAACCTTCTCCTCTAACTGACTTCGAGCTCTAGGTCTGGTGCAACTCACCAAATGAGATTGAAAAGTCTCCTGCTGTTAGTTTTATTTTTACTTTATTTTATGTTGTCTAGTTAGGACAAACACTGGTGAAAATATGGTTGGCATTTAATGGGCCATAGACTACCTGGAGGCTGGTAAAGTAGCGATCTGTCCTGCTTGACATATTTTATTTATATCTGGAGGAGGTGACAAGAATATGTCCTTGTCAAGTTTGCAGATAACATCAGTTTCATCGCTGTTCAGCAATATTCGAACCAGCAAATAATTCCACCTGCAAATAGAAAAGCCATAGTTTTTCACTTCTCCAATAAAAATACTACATACTTTCATAAGTAATTGATGAACAATGTCTCTCTGAACATAATGGATAAAATTTTCAATAACTTAATGATGTGTTTTCAAGCAACTTACACTCATCAGTTTGTCTCATAATTTTTGTCTCTCTGTAAGAACAGGTTCAATAAACACATTAATTCTAGTTTATGCTGCTTCTTCTATATTTTAAATTTCAAAAACAATATTGGAAAGTCTTTGTGCTGCAAACTTCTACATTGAAATAGACTTCAAATTTTGTGTCTTTAGTTTCCAAACAAAGGTTGCTAAAATAACTTAAAGATTTTTTTGGTTTGCCTACTAAACCTATTTCCCTAGAGCTCTACACTGAACAACATGGCTATTGTTATTGAAATGTAATAACCTCTCAACTTTCTGAAAAAGTCAAAGACGTTCATGTGCACAGAAGACATTAGGTTTCATAAAACAAGTTATCTATTATTTGAGCTGTGATCTCAGAAAAGGTGAGTATATATTATCTGTGTTCATTGGATGCTACAAGCATGGTCTTTCATTTAGCTCAACTGAAAAATCAGTGGGTTTAATTGATTCTTTGATCTGCAGGGCAAGGACAGCAGAGCTAAGTGTCTTTGGGCTCCTCCAGGTTCTTGCAGACAATCTCTTTCCCAAATCTGTAGCCATTTTTCCTAGATTTGCTCGCAGGGAGCAAAGCCTAGAGCAGTATGAGGAGTGCTAAAATGCTATTCTATGTGGCATCTTCCCAAGAGCTCAGCTTCCATTAGGCTGTGGATTATGAACATCAAAGGTACAATGAGTGCTCTGGTATTAAAAAAAAAAAATCTATAGAATGTAGAGGTGTGAAGCAGAATGCATTTTTCTGACCACATGGTAATGGATGGCATTTACTGAATTTCCTTTTTTATTTTTCCTGGTAGACTTATTCTTTAAAAAGTGCACTAGAAGTGTTGTGAGGGAAGTCTTTAGATTACACTGAAAGACAGTGCAGCATAAGAATTAGAAGTCTGTTTAACACTGCGGTAAGTGTTGCGCTTATTGAGCCCCCTAAAAACATGAATGTGGGCATTGATGGCAAGATAACATTAAGCAAGTAGGGAATGCACTGGCAAAGTATTAGATACAGAAGGAGCTAGGAGGGGATGTTTAGACTCACACTTTTGATTAACCTAATTTATTTAGAAAAATTATCTTTTAGTCCTAGTTGAAGAACCCACACCTTCTTGATGAATTAGACACATATTTCTCTAATCAGAGAACTAAAAAGCATGGTGAAGAATATGAGAAAAGACTGAAAAATATTGAGAGTTTCCTATAGGACAAGGGTATCACATTGAAGATTATATTTTATGAAAGCAAATATCAGAAAATGTCTAAGGAGGAAACCAGAGGAATGTAGCAAAACAGAAGGAAGAAAGGCTTCAGAAAGGAAAAGGTAATTTTTCCAGGATTTTCTTTTGTCTCACTTTTAATTCCAGCATATGTTCAATGCACTCTTCTCTTTTAGAAAAAGAGAAAGTTATCTATTTCAAGTTACCTGTTTCATTTTGTTCTGTACTCAAAAAGATGCCGTCTTACATTTTCCCTCAGATTTCTCTCCCTTGGTCAGGAGTCACTTGGGAGCTGTGAGAATGGTACTACAAAGTTCAGTAGTTACCTGCTGAGCAGAGCAACTCTACTGTAGCATTCAGAGTTACTGGGTTTTTTTACTCCTCGTACTCAGACACTTCCATCAGTCTCTGATGTTACTAGGTATTCTTTCTGATATATTCATTTCTCAGACCAGAGTTGTTTGAGTGGTCATACTTGGAAAAATAGAAGTACAATCCTTTCAGCCTCTTGTGCTCTATTTTTTTCCTTTATACTGAAAGGACAAATGCAAGCATTTTGTTGCAGTAACTGTTCAATTTTAGGATACAGGCTTTACTTCAGTGTTGTGAAAGTGTATATTTCAGATGTAAGAATAATTCCAGTTTTTCACTCTATTTTATGTGGGCCTGGTAGAGAAAGGATGAGAAACACCAGTCTGTTGATTCCCAGTCATTCTGCCAACCTGTCTGATTTTTACTTCTTCTTGCTGTTGATGGGGGTGGGAGAGGTGTTGCCAGAGTAGCTCACCTCCTGCTGTAAGTCAGTGCTACTTTCACAACTCTCTCCTGATATCATCTTTTGAAAGCAAATTATGAAAAAGAACTCTATACATTAAGAAATGGCCATCTCAGTGAATGTTGTGGAATTTATAACCCTAAATACACTGGCTGAATTATAAAAGGAGGGGATGTACACACATTTGTTCCCCCAGAGACACAAAATAAAACCTAAGAGTACAAGGTAATTTTAATGCAGAAATTTTCTGGAACTTCAGTGTGAATTTCAAAGGTGGTTTCTCCCATGCTTCATTTTTTCTTATGCTTGTAACTGAAAGGTGTGATGTAGATCCATGGGAGATATCAGACCTGATAATCCGTAGGCAATCTGCAGGGGAACAGCTCATGTGACCTTGTTCTCCTTACAGTCTCCTTAGCAGTTCCCAACATGGAGTCCTCTGCCACTACTGTTCTGCTGAGATCTCAGATCTCTTTATTTTGTGTGGAGCACAGCTATGTATTTCTGATTTTTTGATCCGACATGCCAAACAGAACTACCAAGCCTGGCCTGTGGTCTGCTGTACAATTTCCCCTGGGCTGGATGGTATGGATATTGGAAAGCATGTTCCTGAAATGTCACAGCTGGGAAAGTCCCATCGGAAGGGCCTGAGCACTGCGCTTCAGGAGCACCCTTCTTTCATGTCACCTGGTAACTCTGGGAGCAGATCACACACAGGGGCCAACAAGACCTGCAGCATCACTTAACAGGTTTTAGGAAACCAGTGAAGTCTGAGAGAGTGCCAAGGGAAAAGAGTCAACAAAGGAGCCAAGTATATTCTATTTGTCATATACTGTTAGGGCATGAAGAATGCTGGAAATGTGGCCAGGAGGAAGGTCTGTGGTGTGTGGCAGTGATATATAGAGAGATTAGGAAATACATTGTGCCTTTCAGAGCAACCTAAGAGATAGGACTTTTCTAAGTGTTTTCTCCTTCTCCTGATATGAAAAAATCTGCAGAAATAATCTTCACTTTTAATTCAGTTGAATTGAGCACTTTTAAATAAACATGAAAGAAATCTATTGTTAAAAACAAACAAACAACTTTTTTATTATTTATTTTAAATTTCATTTCAAATTGGTAAAATATCTCTTCAGATCCAGTAATAATAGAGGCAGATTCTAACTAGTTACACAGTTATTTATATGGTGGCATTTTGAACTAGATACTATGTCTGGTGAAATTTCACTATTCAAGAAGAAAATTAATATATTATTAAAACAAATCTTCACTTTTTTTGACTCAGACCCTTTCTTTGTTATTTCCACGCCTTATATTAAGCTGTAAGGCAAGTACCAACCCCATTAAAAACTGCTTTCCAATTATTTGGTAAATACACTGTACAAGGAGCTATCAACAACTTCAAAGATTAATTATTGGGCAAAGTGAAACTTGCATTTTTCAAGATAAGATAGAAATGCTGAAGGAATTACATTATTACAGTACATGGCATGGTACTTACGTGCTGATGGCTGACAAAAACATAGGAGATGAAGAAAAGTGAAATGAACAAATGGAGCCTATACTTCATTTAATTGTGCCCTTTTTTATTGGTATAGACAATGTATATCATACATCATACTTGCCTGTTCTAATTTTATTAAGCTAAAATATAAGGTAGGGAAAAAAGTTTTTTTTTTTCCTTCATGCTGTCTTGTTTTATATTGATATTATGGTTTGACTTTTGCTTTACAAAATTCTCTGAGCTGGGATTATCACCTCCTGTATATTTTCAGAGCGCTTTGCACAGAGACCTCAGCCTGGTTGAGGCTTGCTATGTTGTGAATAAAGACACATTGTTAGACTCACTGGGATGTTTCAGCTGTGTTAAACTACTTTGACAGCACAAAGCAAATGCAAATGTAAATGTAGTTGTGGCAGCTAGCTAAATCAGATTTATTAAAATTCTCATCCACTAGAGAAATCAAGGTGAATAAAGCATCCAGTAAACTGCACCCAAATTCGTAATGGTAGACCATTTACTGCAGAAAAAAAGATTGAAAATGTATAAATTGGAGAGAGGAGGGGGAATATAGATTAGAATCAAATTTAATAACATGTCTGAAAAAAACCCAGCACAACCCTATGTACATAATATTTCACTGTATCTGATCCTAGTCTAATGGTGGAAGTGCAAATATTGCTTTACACAGTAACCCCAGAAGTCTTTCAGAATACATTTTTTTCATCATCAATTTTACTTTTTTTTTCAGTATTTCCTCTTCAACGGGGTTATACAGTGAAACTGACTGATGTAATATTTAGCTGAAGTGTAAGCCTAAATCACAGAAATTCCACCCCTTTAGTGTTTATCTTAAGCTGAAATGATACGTGCAAATACTTGATAAAAATTCTTGATTTAAATGCATCATGCTATATGGCAACTGAGGGAACAATAAGGCCAGGTTGCCAAAAATGCACAAAACAGCTGACATAACAGCTCACTGAATACAAAAATTATTTTCAAGTTTGTGTATATGTTTTCAAACCCCTGTCCTATTTTACATTACTATTTCAGTACTATCATCCTAGTTATTATATTAAGAAACTGCTCTATAGGGGTTCAGTATTGTAATCTTTTTTGTGTAGAGACTCAAATAATGTTTTTAATATTGTCCTAGTTGCTCCCATTTTGTCTTCAAAAGACTTTTCTGCCTTAAAATAGTGTTATCTTTATTTCTTTCATTTTATCCCCTGGTGTATGCTTTGCACTTGACTGAATTTCTTCTGCTATGTATACTTCCGTTTTTTCCTCATTTCTTTCTTAAGGGTAGTAATCAAAAATTTTCAGCCTTCATCTGTCCTTAACAAATTAGAATTTTCATTTGCATATTACATTTCCAAAGAATGCGTGACAGTACAGATGCAAGGGTTTTAAGGCATAAGCCTGGGATGGCCACAAGGAAAAAATCATTAGTGAATTTTGCCTATCATCTTAAATTAGTGCTACAAAAATCTTTATATGTCATTTTAAAATTATATTTTAGAAAAGTTTTAAAATATATTTTTCTACATTGTAGAAACAAAATAATACAAATTCCCTTAGTGATATAGGAAATACACATGATAGAAAAAATAACAAACCAACCAAACATGGAATAAATCTTGTTCTAAAAAACCTTGTAAGTAAACTAAATAATTTTAATTTGTATGTCATTGAAGTGTATTTGCTCTGTTATCTCTTGAGCTTGCTCTGCTATCTTTTGAGCTAGCTTACCAGAATTGTTTATTTCTCCTGTGAAAAAGTTCCTTTTTCCTAGTCCTGCTGTGATTGTGTATATCAGACCTCCTGAGGCTAGCACAAATCAAGAATGGCACATGTCATTTATAGCAAAAAAAAAAAAAATTCTCTTCATCGATTTATTAACCTAAATAATATTTTTTTAAAGCTTGTGGAAAAAACATATTTCGCATCTAAAACTCTGTTGCATTGTTATGCTCATTCTTCCTCCGCTCTTTGATTTTAACATTTATTAATCACATCTTTTGTTTGATACGCTCCTAAAAGTTTTGGGAATGGAACTATGACTCTCAAAGGAGATCATTGATAAGAATGTTACATAAGTCATGCGTTCCTGGAGAGATGAGTGTAGACCAACCTGTCCCTGTAGGGTTGATCAGAGACATATTTAGAGAGAGCACAAAAGCCTGATCCCTGTCTGTGGTCCACTCCCCTCGTTTCTTCTCCGAGTTCATGATTATTGTATCAGGGATTCTAACATGTCTCTCTTTGCCCATTCCTTTCAGTATACATTTGTTCTTTATTTGTTCATTCACCCATGAATTTGAACCTGCTGACATTGGCTGCCTCTGTTATTTCCTATGACAGCAATTTCCAGAAGTTCATTACCTGCTGTGTAAAGCAATACTTTCTTTTATTTGTTTTAAACTGCTTTCATTGAGGTTATTCTAGGTTTAATATTATTGTATTTGATGAATAAAAACTCCTGTTCACTTTATCTAACACCCTAATAATTTTGTTGACCCTGGTCTGTCAACTGTTCTGTCTTCAAACCAAAGCCCTAGACTTAGTCCCCAAAGTCCGAAACAAAATGATCAAATTATGGAACAGCTGTGTGAGGAGGACAGACCATATACTGTCTCATATCACTAATCTTTGATATGCCTCTTGAGTGTGTTCAGAATTACAGAATGTCTAAAGTTGGAAGGGACCTCCGGACATCACCTGGCCCATCCACCCTGGTCTAGTTGTGAATTATGAGGAAGAACACCTAGTCCATCCCAAACAAATTCCAGCATGAAGACAATCTCTCAGCCCATGTGGCATGGTAGCGCAGATCTGGTATTGCCATTGGGCATATGCGGTGCAGGTCTGGAGATGCCAAAAGAAGATTTCTGAGATGACATCGAGGCAAAAATATGGAGTTTTTGTAAAGGTTTGTCTGGCTTCACCATTCCATTCACTTAGGCACCAGTCCCTTTTTCCATCTGCCATTAAATAATCTTTTAATAGAAAATTTGACAGTAGGTTCTGCATGCTACTATGGTGTCTTTTGCATCTAAAGGTGAACAGTGTGTTCACTTATGTATGTGGTGCATACACAGACATACCACCGATGTGTGTTTGTGAATGTATGTGCTTACAATTAAGCATCCATCTAACAACATTTTTTCTTTTTTCTTGTTTCAGAGCCAGCACCTGAACTCTGATTTGCTTTGGGATATCCAATGGCCTTTGTCTTAATCAAGACTTTCCAGCAATCACATTATTTTCCTTAAAAGATGTCAGAAGTCCATGATCACATGAGAGTACAGAAGAAATGCCTATAAAGAACAAGCTGCAAGTAAGAGCTGCAGGACCATGAAAAATGCTTACCGTGACTCCTTTGTTAATCAGTTTATAAATCTGAATTTCAGATTTATATGAACGAGCTAAATGCTTGTTCTACAGCAGCTCTGGCACCTGTCACCATTGGTGAACACTGGATATGACAGGCAGATTGCATTACATTCATCATTTACAGGTGATATGACTCATGGAATTTGTATCACAGCTGAGAACTGTGGGACAATATACAATAGCATATCATTGGCACAATGACCTCAAAGGTAGATATCAAAGGTGTGCAAAAGTGAGACAAGATCCAGTAGGAGTTCAAAATACCAACATACAGACAAGAAAAGGGCTCGCTCTAGTGGTACAAGCCAGCAAAACAACCAAGATGCTCTACCTGGACGTCAACATTTCACAGCCTTAAAAGGCTGGGGAGAAAGGGAGGTATGAGACTAAAGAAAAACAGGGTAAATAAATTGGAAAAAAAACCCCAGCAAAATATGCAAATTACATGATTGGTAATGTTTCAGGGGACCTGTTTGACAGCTCTGCTCTTGATCATCACAGACTAAATTAGGAAAGCTTGTTCTTCCAACCATACCACACAAACATATGGCTTGTTTTGGCAGTCAGGGGGACCAGAAATGGAGTAGTGCTGGGTCCCTTCTCTGGCTACATGAGAACACCTGGACAGACAGCCCAAACATGCTGGTATCACCATGTCAGCTCCTTTTTGAGATCTGATAGCATCGGCATGTTCCCAACCACTTCCTAGCACATCATAACAGCTTTTATGCAAACATATTCCCTATCCACAGCAGGGTGATGCACTATGTAGCTCTTTTGCTTGAAAGACAGATCAACAGCTGAAATGGATACTCCACTACTTGGTATCACAGTGCAGCTTCTCCTAACAGCTTTTAGTCTCTGTTTTTATTTTATTGTTTCCTTATTGCCACTGGTACAGTGATATTCATTATTATTTAAAATAATTTGATTTTGGTAAAACATTTTTAGAATACCTCCTTTTTTTCAGGTGAAAGTGTTGACTTTGTCACACTGATTTCACTGACATCTTCAAAACAAACAAACAAAAACCAAACCCCCACAGAGGTTCCCACAGCAACAAAAAATTATTGTAATTTCTTATGAAAATATTACTTTAGCCTTGCTTTGACAGTCCCACACAGTTAAAAGCCACCATATTAAAGGAAATACCCTTTCTTTCACCACATTTTCTGCTTTATATTCTACAAACAACATAACATCAGTGGTGTTCCCCAGGGCTCAGTATTTGGGACAATCTTCATTGATTTCTTTATCAATGATCTGAAGGAGGGAATCAAGTGCACCCTCACACTCTTTGCAGATGACACGAAGTTGGGCAGGGGTGTTGATCTACTGGAGGGTAGGAAGATTGCAGAGAGATCTGGACAGTTTGGATAGATGGACCAGGGCCAGCCATATGAGGTTTAACAAGGCCAGGTGCCAAGTCCTGCACTTCAGTCACAACAACCGCAGGCAGCGCCACAGGCTGGGGGAAGAGTGGCTTGAAAGGGCCCCAGAAGAAAAGGACCTCGGGGTGGTGGTTCACAACCACTGATCTTGAGCCAGCAGTGAGTCCAGGTGGCCAAGAAGGCCACTGGAATCCTAGCCTGCATCAGGAACAATGTGTCCAGCAGGCCTGGAGAAATGATTCTTCCCCTGTCTACTTGGCCCTGGTGAGGCCATACCTTGAGTGCTGTGTCCAGTCCTGAGCCCCTCACCACAACAAAGACATTGAGGGGCTGGAATGTGAACAGAGGAGGGCAACAGAGCTGGTGAAGGGTCCAGAGAGTAAGTCCTATGAGGAGTGGATAAGGAAGCTGAGGTTGTTTAGACTGGAGAAAAGGAGGCTCGGGGTGACCTTATCACTTTCTACATCCACCTGAAAGGAGGTTGTAGCAAAATGGGCATGAGTCCCTTCTCCCAAATAACATGTGACTATACTAAAGAAAATTATCTCAAGTTGCACCAAGGGAGGTTTAGATTGGATATTAGGAAGAATTTCTACATGGAAAGGGTTACCAAGCACTGGAACTGTCTGCCCAGAGAAGTGGTTGAGTCACCATCCCTGGAGGTTTTTAAAAGACATGTAGATGTAGTGTTTAGTGACATGGTTTAGTGTTGTATAAGGCAGTGTTAGGTTAATTGTGGGACTCAATGATTCCAAAAACTTTTTCCAACCTAAATGATTTGAATAATTATATGAAAAAGAACCCAAAAAAACCAGCAACAACAAAAGGAATACAGGGGTCTGAGAAACTTGTTGTAGTACTATCCCTTTGCTGGATTTTTGGGGTTTTTTTGTTTTTTACCTGAATCTAAGTATAGTTTTGCAGTTAATTTGATTATTTAAAGCCTAGTTAAAAACTGAATGGGGAAATTAAAAAAAAAAGGCATTAACAGAAATCAGAAGGTAATTTTGTGATTAGTGCAGATATGCAGCAGAAAAGAACATAGTCATTAACTGTTCCATAAACAAAAATTTTAGTCTTGAAATCCTCTATTTTAATGGTATGAATGCTACAGTGAAAATATGGGATTTTATTTTCTGGAAATTTCACCTGCTTGGTAGAATAGAGAGCCAGACTTCTCAATGGCACCAGAGAAAGGAAAAAAGGCCATGCACAGAAACAGAAGCACAGGAAATTTCACTGAAATATAAGGTTATTTTATTTTTTTATTTGTGTGTACAGTGGTAGTGAAACATTTTGTCCATACTATTGTTTCCATCCCTGGAGATAAAACCTTATTGGACAGGGCACTGCACTTCCAGCTTTGATCAGGGCTGGTAGATTAGATGATCTCAATATCCCTCCTAACCTCAGCCCTCCTGTGTTCCTCTTGTTTTAAATTAAAAGGTAGGTAAATTATCATGGCTATATTAAAGTTACCTCAGATATGTATGTGTGGTGTAGGAGTATCAACACTGTTAGCTTTGATAGAAGAACTCAGCACAGGAGTTCAATATTTGCAAATATGATGCATGTAAATCTAGATGTGGAAAATCATTAAAACTACCAATAGAATTCAAGAAGGAAAATAGTAAAATGGAGAAAAAAACAAGTAAAAAAGAAAAATCCCTGCGTGCTTACCAGCTCAAAGGTGTCTTATACTTGAGTGTCCATGTGAAGTGTCTTCTCATTATCCCTTTATGCCCTGACATGGACTAAAGGTGGAAACAAGAGAGTACATACTCCCAAGGTAAACCTCTGTGTTCATGAGAAGAAGAGATATATAGTGTTTTGATTGTATAATGGTGGAAAGCAGTGAAAGAAACACTTGATCAGAAAAGCTTCAAATGATCTAACCATCACAAAGGGTTCTGAATTAAAAAATAAATCAATTAAACATTGATTTAATTAATTATTTATCCTTAACCAAAGATTCAATTTCAAAAGAAAGTAAGGGAACAAACATTCATCATAAAGATTCCCTGCCACTGCAATGTCTTACTTGCACTGACTATTTAACAGAAGTATCAGTCAGATTATCTTTAGTTTTTTCATGTGAACAAATGAACCAGAAAGGCACAAAATAAACACCATTGTAAAAATGTTTTTGTTTCTTGGGTTTGGGTTGTTTGCATGTTGGGGTGTTTTTTTATCATCATCAGCTTTTATCTAAAGAAGAAAACAGTTTAAAAGAGATGATTGGTTTTGAGCTTTTTTTTTTCATAGACACACATAGTTTAATATTTCATGTTTTATCTTTAGCATTGTGTAGAAAATAGGAAAGCTTTTTGGCTGAAAAAATATTAAAGATCAAAGCCTGTTTTACAACAGGCACCAAAGCTTTTGAACTCAGGTGTCAATTACTTTATTAATGTGTTCAAGTGCCTGCTGTTAAAAGTTCAAAGGCACCGTTGCCCTCACCAATTAAAGTTCAGTGTTCTTGAAAAGAGGTGCAGTGGTAGTTAATCTCTACTACTGGGAGATGACATCTGTTTAATTCATATTTTTACTTCTTTTGCCACAGTACTTGAAGGTATTATTTTGTATAACACTTACTCATAGAATCATAGAAAGGCTTGTGTTTGAAGGGATCTTATAGATCATCTAGTTGCAGCCCCCCTGTCATGTGCAGGGATGTCACCTACTACATCAGGTTGCTGAGGGACCCATCCAACCTTGCCTGGAACACTTCCAGAATGGGGCATCCACAGCTTCTCTGGTTGTTCCAGTCCCCTACAACCCTCCAAGTAGAGAATTTCTTCCTAACATCTAATCTAAATCTCTCGTTTCAGTTTAGCCTTGTCCTATCACATTCTGTCAATGCAAAAAGTCCCTCTCCAGCTTTCCTGCAGGTCCCCTTTAGGAACTGGAAGGTTCCCATGAACCTTCTCTTCTTTACACTGAACAACCCCAGCTCTCTCAACCAGCATTTGTAGGAGAGGTGCTCCAGCTTTCTGAAGATCTTCATACTGCTCCTCTGGAGCCCAATAACAGGCCCACAACTCTCTTGTGCTGACAATTCTTGGCCTGGATGCAGTACTCCAGGTGAAGTTTCATGAGTAGAAGGGTAGAATCACTTCCCTCAACCTGCTGGTCACTTCTCTTTTGATGCAGCCCCAGATGCTTTGAAGCTGCACTTTCAGGCTGTGAGCGCACACTGTTGGCTCATGTCCAGCTTTTCATCTGTGAGAACCCCCAAGTCCTTCTCTGCGGGGCTGCTCTCAGTGAGTTCTTCTCCCAGTCTGTACTCATGTCTGAGATTCCCCTGGACCAGATGCAGCACCTTGTGTTTATACATTTAATTTCTTTACATTATTACTTAAACCATTATAATTTGGAAAATATTCATTTTTCTATTGCTTCTCATCATATGAAAAATTATAAGGTACGCCAAAACAGACTTATAGGATATCAGTTATTCTGCTTTTCGCTGCCTGCATACCTAGATTTAACCTATAGTTAAAGAGGTAGGTTTTTTTTTTCTATTTTAGCTGTAAATATACTTGTAATTATTAATTATGGTTCATCAACATGCACTATTTGTATAAACACCTTCCACCAAACAAGTCCTTCTTCTATTACTTTCCAAAATGAGAATTCAGGTCCATCAGTTTACTAAAAATGGCATTCAAATTTCAGAGGCATTTCTGCACTCATAATCACCCTATAGAAGCCATATTTGTTTCTTTACTGAGATACTTAAAATAATAATTTCTCCTCCCTTTGCCCCTAAGTATACACTCAGTTTTATCAATATAACCAGTAGAATTAATTGCCGTGTCAGAAGAGAAACAATTGCTAATCAGTACGTGATATGTTTATTATTGTATAGATAAATGTTGCTATTGGTGGGAATTTAATGAATAGTATGATAACTCTTCAAATTTCCTTTTCCCTGCCTAACACAATTAAACATCTTTCATACAAAGATATTAATCAATTTTGACTCTCCGTGCCTCTATTAGGGGCTTCTGATAATTGCTCAGTACTTTACAGTACATGACAGTCTTTAGTTACAACCTATGACAAGTGAAATAATTTTCTGGACAAAATAACTATATTATAATTAAACAACAGTATGAATGTGATGGACTAATATTTACTATATGCATTGCATATGCTAATGTAATCCAGTAATACAAAGCTTGTGTTGATCAAAACTAGAATCCTTTGGAAAAGTGGTTAAAATTAACATCTAATTAATAATTAAACACTTGAGAGTCTGTGAAGGGGTAAATTCTCCTTTTCAGTGAGATTTATTGATGTTGGAATTGTAGCCTAAAGCTCATAGAAAAGAAACTGAGTCAAGAAATTAAAAAATCATCTGGAATTCATATTTGACTAATATATCACTCCTGAAATATTTTTCAGTATTTCTTTTGTAAACAGTTTTGAACAATGAAAATAAAATAACAAATGTGTGTAAGAACATTCAAAATGAAGAGCTGTGGGAAGAAGACTAAGAGTTAACATAAATCTTTCCACACAGTGTCTGACAGAGTAGTGAAAGGAGAACTAAATAGTCCTAACAATATTTGTCGGAGGTCTGCCTCAGCTAAGTAGCTATAGATATTACTCAATTTTAATAACATCATTGGATGATTTAAATGGTCAAACAATTTTGTTCTCCAAAAGTCATATTGTGAATTATGAAGATCAGCTTTTCTTTGGGCTGTCTTCATAGAAAACAATAAATGAAAGCTTTTAAATATACCTTGTAAAATAAGGTATTGCCTTTGCTATGTATTAGAAACAGCACTAAAATACAAACATAATCTCTGTACAATCAGTCCTTCAAAGTAAAAATATTTTTTTTACAGAAAAAAAAATTAAGCAGGCAAAACTTAGAGGAAAATAAACCAGAAACATATATTCAAAAGAAGGTTGAGTCTTAATTGTTGCTATAACTTTCCTACCTTGTCACATGTCAGTTAAAACAATTAAGATAAAATTTAGAAAGAAAAATAATATAGAAGAAGATTAAAGAATTATGGATATTAATAACAGGATGAAATCTGGATTTATGCACCTTCTGTAATTTTATCAGATTACACATGATAAAAAAACTGTAGTTATTATGGCATAGGCATATCTTTGCCTATGAATAATTTTTAAGGAATTGATGTTACACAAATACAAGCAAAACTTCAGGTTATGGGGGAGTTATGGAATGAAAAGGAAAATGTGTGGAAGGTTATGGGAGGGTCTACTTGTGACCTGCTTGTTTCTGTATGTAGCTAAGCTCGAGAAATGTAGGGAAATGTGGGTGGGTTTCTAAGGTTACAGTTAACCAACATTTTGCTGCTTTAGTAGCAATGAGTTATGGTATTAATAACAGTATGACTGGCTCTGGGCTTTTGCAGCTACAGCCAAGTAATTTGTCTATGTTCAGCATTTTCTGTAAGTTTAAAATTCAGTTTTGATCAGTCTTGTGTGTGTGTTTAGGTGGGTGTTTTACTTCTTTTCTTAAGCAAAAGAAAAACTCAATCATTGAAATAAAATCTGAAGTATTTTAAATAGTTTTGTTTCCATAACCATAAGACTTCAGCAAATATCCATATGAAAATAAATGTACACTGAACACAGTAAAAAGAGCATTTGAAAAAGGAAACAAGGAGGTGAGACAAACAATTTTATTTTCCAGAAATTTGTGGTTCAGAATGATATGTGATAAAGTCATATTTAATTCTTTCCATTGAAGTTCACATAATTTCATTACAGAATTAATATACTTGTCTTTCATCTCTTACAAAAAAAATCCCAAACCCACAAAACTAATGCTTTGATATGATTTCCCAAATAATCATTGATGTAAAACTCAAACTCAAACCTGTAGGCAAGGCAAGGTTTATTCTTTTATTTTTGTAATTCTGATTAATATTATTCAGATTACAGAAGAGGGTTTGAGATCAATTATAAGTATATAGACACTGTGAGCAATAGCTGTCTATTATGCTCCAGCTTTTCAGACTTTTACTTATTTCTCAGATGAAATTGTTCAGTGGAATGACAATCTTCAGGATCTGTTTTTGCTTATTCATAAAATGCCAGCAAGACAAGCAGACAAATATAAATATTTAATGAAGTTTTAAGGCAATTTTCTTTCTAGAAGTTAAAACGTTGTCTGTAGCTGTTTCCTAGTCACTAAAGAGCCGTAAGTACAAACATTTTTCGAAAGATTTTAAAAGCTCTTTTGCTGAGAAATATGCTGAACTGTTTAAAGAGTTTTTCCTACTACTGAGTAGCTTTAAATGTAGGAAACATACCTGTTGAAGTTTGCTATTTCTATGCCAATCAATAACAAACGCTCATAAAAAAATAAAATAAAGACCTACTAAAGTAGACAGTGTATTGAAAGTTGCTTTATTTTTGAACAGCAATGATAATCTTTCAATGAAAAATCATGTTAGCCTCAAAATTGGAGTTCAAATAATAATTTAGGAATGTATTTGAAAGGATGCATATACAATAAATTACTTCACAGAATATTTTTATATAACTATCTCAAAATTGCTATCATGGCAAATAGTATAATTCAAGTTAAAATTGAATGTTCTGGCCATTAAAACTGCCAGTCAATGCTGAACCTGTGTGCAATCTGTTGTTTCAGCTGGATCCCTCTAAGTCCATTGGCCCTGATGGGATTCATCAAGAATACACAAAGAGTTTTCAAAAATCACTGAAGACTCTCTCAATGATTTTTTGGAACAGTCAGGAATCTGTAGAGGTCCCAGCCGACTGAAGCTTTCCCAATTTTCAAGAAAAGCAAGAAGTATGACCCTGGAAACTACAGGCCTGTCAGTCACATTTCAATGACTGATAAAATTATGGAGAAAATTATTCTGGGAGGTACTGAAAAGTACCTGAAGGACAACACAGTCATCAGTCACAGCCAGCATGATTTCATGACGGAAGAGTCCTGCCTGTCATACTTAATTTCCTTTCACAGCAAGGGAACCCACCTAACTCACCAACGGAAGCCAGTTGATGCAATTTTTTTTATTTCGGTGAAGCTTTCGATACTGTCTCTTTCAGTATCCATCTGGAGAAAAGGTCCAGCAAGCAGCTGGATAAACACATCACATAATATGTGAGCATCTGGCTGAATAGGGAATGGGGTGACGTCAGACTGGTGACCTGTCACTAGAGGGGTGTTGCAGGGCTCCATCTTAGGCCCTATGCTCTTCAACATCTTCATAAATAACTTGGACATGGGAATCAAAGGTACACCAAGTAAGTTTGATGATGATACTAAATCGGAAGCAGCTGCTGACTCCCTTGAAGGCAGAGAGAACCTGCAGAGAGACCTCAAAAGATTAGAGGGCTGGGCAATCACTAACCGTATGAAGCTTAACAAAGACAAGTCAGTTCCCAGCCTTTACTGCTGCCTTTCTTTCCAGAGGAATCCAACTCGTATCACCTGGTAATTTGCTGAGGATATAGTCTGTCCCATTTTCTAGTTATACAATAAACTAGTATTGACCTCAACAGATGCCACCAGCAATAGACACCAGCTAGACATTGCAATGCCAATCACAAATCTTTGAGCTCAGTGTCACTGCTACTTTTCCTCTCACCTTGCAGTCTACCTATGCAGGCTATATGTCACCAGTTTTACTAGAAACATATTAGGTGTCAGTAAACTTGCTAAAGTCTAAGTAAACAACAACCATTGCTTTCCCAACATGCCTAAAGCCAGTACTTCACTATAGAATGCAATTACATATGATCCACATATTGAAATGTTCTATATTTGCATAAGTGTATTGCCTTGGAATGCATTTAGGAGCACATATAGGTCAAGACGTAGAACAGCCAGCAAGGCTTTAATAATATCAAATCATGTTTGAATAACTTCAGTTATTTTCTATGATGAAATTACTATGTTGATTGGGGAACAGTGGTAGATGTAACAATATTTTCAATTTTGGAAAGCTTTTGATGTAATAACCTTCTGAACTTAAATAATAGAAATCAATAATTTCATGTCTGTTTATTACTGGGAACGAGCGGAGTCCTTGGTGTTTGACAGTGAGGCACATGTTGTTCAATATCTTTATCAACAACCATGGTGACGAGACAAAATGTGATCTTTGACCTAGAAATACCATGATGAACTTAAGGACTGGACCAGTGGAAAACTCCTGAAGTTCCTCGAGGAAAAAAACCATTTTCTGCATCCTGAGTGGAAGAACACCAAACAATAATGCATGCCAAACAAGTAGCTGAATAGCAGGTCTGTCAAAAAAGACTTGGGAGTAACAACAAATTAATAAAAACTGACTTCACAAGTCCTACTGTGATTCACTGGGAGAATTGTACCTGACCAACAAAGGGAATTTTTTTTTTCCACTCAGTGCTAGCAAAGCCACAACTGGCACATTGTGTCACTCTTGCCTGCCTCTCCCAGTTCCAGAGGGATGGAGAGGAAATTGAGAGAGTCTGAAAAATGGCACATGTCCAAGAACGTGTGTATGAAGGAGTTGGACATGTTTAGTATGACAAAGGGAAGGTTAAGAGGTAATTTAAAACTGCCTGCAAGTACTTGAAGGACAGTTTCCAAGACAGTACAGTTCATCTCTTCTTGTTGTGTTAGGGCATACAAGGGACACTGGCCATGAGTCTGTTCAAGTTCAAATTATTAGGAAAAGTTTCTTTCACTAGTAGGTTGCCAAGGCACTAGAACATGTTGCTTAAATTGGTTTTAGGATCCTAGTATTTCCATATTTTCTCTTATGAGGAGCAGCTGAGGGAACTGGAGTCGTTTATTTTGGAGAAAAGGAAGCTCTTGGAGGACCTTATAATCCTCTATAACTACCTGAATGGAGGTTATACAAGGTGAAGGTGGTTCTCTTTTCTCAAGTAACAGACAACAGGATGAGAAGAAACAATCTCAAGTTGTGACAGATATTAGGTAAAATTTTATGATGAAAATAGTTTTCAGACTTTGGTACAGGCTGCACAGGGAAGTAGATGAGTCACTCTCCATATTTAATATTTTCAGATATTAAAAAAACAGGTAGATATGCTGCTTATGGTTTAGTGGGACTTGGCAGTGGTAAGTTTAGGGTTGGACTTGAATGTCTTTTCCAAACTAAATGATTCTATGATTCTATAGATCTTTTCTTAAATTAGGGAGGGGATGGTTTCCTGCCAATAGGAATACCCAGGTGTGGCTTCTGAATCCTTGACCGTTGGATGAAATTTACAAATAATACACAAACGTGAGACCAGGGCCTACATTCTTCCTCCATGCTAAATAATCTAATTACACAGTACTAGTCATACCTCTTTTCTTTTTTTTAATTTTTCCAAATGTATCCTGAAGTATGTTAATCAATCAGTGAAAAAACTTTACTTTTAAGACTGATTTCAACTTGCTAGTATTATGGCTAATTATGAATCTAGTAATCAGAGCACTGTTCCAGGATATTTCAGTTTGAATTCTCTCAGGTTGATGTGGGAACTGAGGAATTCTTGAAAATGTTTTCAGTTGCAAAAGAAATATAAAAGGGTTCTGTAAAAAGATGCATCTGAATAAATTGCCTATTATTCCAAATGCACCAGAAAGTACTAGTAATAATATTACAGAAGGACTGAGCCTTTCAGCATCATCAGACATCTTCTGAAAATAGCAGGCCCTTTGGTGATTTACACAAAAGTACTCATAATTTGCTTAGGTGCTCGGCATTGTCATAAGAGTGGCAAATATGCAGCAATAAATGTTCCATCCTGAAAAATATTGCAGTGCTCATTTGGCTGAGATGCCCCTCAGATTAGCAGCTGCTGAGGTGTTCCCAGGCTCGCAGCCTGGAATTTGGATGCCTAAATTCAATTTGAGTCCCATATTAGGCAAATAAAACATACATAGGTTTAGCTACATTTCCTCCAGGGAATATAGGCCATTAATGGTCCCACTAAAAATTAAAGGAAAGCAGCAAAATTGAAAGTGATAAATATATTCACACCATATGTTTTAGCAATCTAATTTTACATGCCTGTGTCAGCAGCCTAAACTCTGTTCAGTTGCTTGAAAACACTTTCTGGAGGAGTCTTTATGTAGGCTGTTTCTTGTGATTATATATGCTCTAACTTCAGTACTTACATGCAGAATCCCTTTTTGCTATATCCAGGAGATAAATGGCACAGACAGGAATAGATCAAGGTTTTCAGGCTGACTCTTTCTAGCTCCCTACCCACTGGGCTCTATTATCACTTGAGCTTTTTTTCATTTACCTCAAAATCATTCTTTTTTCCTTGCATTTCTGTAAGAACAAGAGGACCTTTGTTGTACAAAACAGTTCTGTAAATGATGGCAACTATTTACTGAAAAGGAAACACATAATATCTGTGTTTCTCACATTTCATGCCATCCTACTCACCCGTCCTGGCCCACTGAAGTCTTCAGCAGTGAACATGGTCTTGTAGGGACAGGGACAGGGATAGGAACAGGAGCAGGGGCAGAGCAGATCTCTCCCAGCATTTGGAGACTGGAGCAGCTTCCTCCCCACTCCCCAGTCCACTCTCAAAGGACTGTCCTCCTGGCAGGAGCTGTTGCTTGCTTAGGGGCAATGTCCTGAAAAACCCCATGGGTGGAAGGACACAACAGCCTTCTGTTGGGGCCACAAGGCCAAGGAGAGGGCCCCCCCGCGCTGTGGGTACCCTGCTCCTCCTAGCAGCCTTGGGAGTCAGAGCAACACAGGTTAAGTGCAAAACCAAGGAGAAGAGATAGGTACTAGGAAGTTTTCTTTTATAAGAAGTCAACTCCATTAATAATGAGGTTTTTCTGCCCTAAATAGGCAATTCTGACTTGCAGAAATTCTCAACTCTAAATGCACAATACAGCCCTTTTAGTCAAAAAAAAAAAAAAAAAAAAAAAAAAAAAAAAAAAAAAAAAAAGGATTTTGACTGCCACACTTGCTCCTGTTGTGGATGCGATTCCAATGTCCACAATCTGAGCCATGGATTCAAGTCAAGGCAGCTAAATTTATGTGCCTGTATGCAGGCTGGCTATCTAAGCTCCCATTAAAAGCTAAGCAGTTAAGAGAAATAAGTACATTTCCTAAACAAGGTGCATCCAAGGCATCTGAGACATCCATATGCACTTGGCAGATACAACAGAGGACTATCCATGTCTGTCTGAAATGGCAATTAAATTCATGTGAGATGTCACAGGAATGTTAAATGGCATAAGATGCCAATGGAAAACTTTACCCTGCCTAAGGAAACAGTCTCACTGTCATCCATAGACTCAGTGGAATTTGGAAAGCGATCTGCTCACATTAAATGATACACCTATATGGTTGAATACATGTACAGCAACACAGATTATGCTAACTGTACATGTAGATTTCCTAAGATTTTGCTAGGGTTGGAGTAGATTTTTAAATGAAAGTGTGTTTTTTTTCTTTTTCATTTATACTGCATGACAGTTGGAAATGGAGAAAATATTTTCTAACATTTGCAAGCAAATTTGGTAAACTTTAAAAGTAAAAAAAAAAAAAGTAATTTCATTGATGTTGGAAATAATGGATTTTAAAAGCCAACATATAACAGCATAAACCAGACGCAAAAAAAGAAAAATATTTAAGTAGTATATACAAAATTATCTGGGACCTAACAGCTACATACTATAAAGCAGAGTGCAATATCCATATATACATACCACAAGTCTGTCTGGTCAAAGGCTGTAAAATCCACAACACAGCTAATAAATGTCTTACGTCTTTACAGATTGGAATTAATAAATGTTGTTTGTCTTCATCCAACATATTTTCCTCAAACAGAATTAGAAACCTACAACAGCTTGTTGAAAATTACCCAATGGTTAAGATACTTTGTGTGCTCTTTCCTTCATGGAATTTTGGTGGCTGTTAAGGACAGTTTTGTATTTCAGCATCTTGTAGCTGTGGTAGTGAAATCAATTGACTTCTACCAAATTGCATATTTTCCATGAAGCTGTAAGAATATGATTCAAGACTTGCAGCAGTGAATCTGATTTGATTGAAATCAGTTGAAGAATTAAGAAAGATATTTTGCACAGTGAACAGAAAAATGATTAGACCTTTTATTAGTTTGGTTTCATCAATTTTCTGCTTTTTGCTGTCAAACGTGCATACACCTTTTAAAAATTTTGAGAAGGAAGTCTAAGTAAAAATTGTTTCAAAAAAAAATCAATGTTGTCTTCTATGTAATCAAGGACTTGAAGAGATGAAAAGGCTAAAAAGATTATTTCTTAATAATTTTGGGTTTGTTTTTTGTTTCAAGATTCTTTCTTGCTTAGAACTAAAATTAGAGAGATAAAATTGCCTTTGACCTTATCCTTAAAAATTATTAATAATTACTTATTTTAAAACCAAATCCACCATAAATATTCCCCAAATGTTGTACTCTGAATTGGAGAGCGTGTTTTTAAGACATTCAGGAATGTGAGATGTTTAATTAAAAAAAAAAAAAAAAACTAAACTGGTTTTAATACCTTATTTCTTTCAGAATTTCTCTTCTCTAGAAGAGGCAGGATTTAATCATTGTGAAAGTAGCTATGTTTGCACCCATCTGCACTGCAAAAGTCTTGCATGCTCACATTGATAATAGTATCAGTGCGATTCTTATGACATCATGCCAGTGACCAGAAATATGGGGATAAAATTAATTCTACATAAAAAGAATAAAAAAAGAGACTGTGATCATATCATTTGAGGATTTTTTCATCAGGTTCTTTCACACTAATTACAATTATGCTTTTTAGTTCAAGAATATTTTTCTATGGAAGTGCTGATTGTTGTTATCTCTAAAGAAAAATGGACACGCAGAAATAGAACTACTAGACATAGAGACAAAAATAGCTTTTTTTATTGCCTTACATGAAATGATCAGTATATTGATGAAGCTTTATATTAGCAAATTTTGAAAAATAAAATATTCTACTGATTTTTGGCACTGTATATGTAGCTGTGTTTAGAAATTAGAAATAGCATCAGTTATCTAAATCCAGTCTAATTGATTTAGCGTTATTAATTCAGCTGTGTTTATTCATTACACCAGAGGAATATCCCAAACAGTACTGACCTTTACGGCTGTTCAACAGCTTTGGACTACAGGGGACTCTTGCAGGAATGAGACGAATCAAAGAGAGAATGAAAGCAGGGTGGCTACTCTACCTTCCATTTTCTGTTTGAAGGCAGTATCAGTGAGGCATTGAGGACAATATCTGGTTGTCATACAAAAGAGATATGTTAAATTTAATATCAGGAAATACTCTCTTGCCTACAAGTGTCTACATGCCTCAGCATATCCAGCATGTCTTCCGCCTGCCTCCTGGGAAATGATGGGTTTCCTGTGGCTCCTGTAAAATATCTGCTAATCCCATGCAAATGCTCCAGATATCATAAGGGTCAGAAATAGCTGTAGGTGATTCAGTCAATTTATGATGTCAAGAAGGTTTAAGTAAAATTAAATTATTAAGTTTATGCTTTTGATTCTGTCTGCTCTTAAGACCACAATGAGATTCAGTTGCCTGAGTAGCAGTGCCTAGAGTTTTCCTCGGCTATCCCACCTGTCTTCCAACAGTCTCTCCAAAATAATACAAGCTTGTTGTCATTCTAAACCCTATCTGCCAGACTGTCCAGATGTTTGGGTATCCTAAGACATAGCAGATGGCACTAAATGTCTGCATGTAGGCAAACAAATTGAATCTCTATTCAATTAAATCAGTGGTTGGGGCCTCAATGTCATCTGAGACATCTCCATTACTTCAAGCAATTGGCAAATCACACACAGGAGTTGGAAGAGACCCACATCTTTTTCAGATCAACATCTGAATATCAGCCAGGAATATCCTAAGGGCTCCTGGAAGGTATTAAATGCCTGTGTAGTTGACTGAATCAGTCATTGAATGTAGGGAGCTATTCAGCTAAATGAGATACATACATTTTATCTTCTGCAAGTTTTTTGACTTCACTGTGTTGAGTAGAAACTCTGTGTAGTTGTCCATACGTAATATATTGACAAGGGTCAGGTAGGGATGGGTGCAAGGATGGTCTATATAAAGCCAGAGGCTTCCTGAACCCACCTAATTTCAGCTGGCTGCAGCAGAGCAACACACCTGAGCCCATCAGCCAAGCTGATGGTGCCTTGAGGAAAATTTATCATCTGAAAAGGCAAAACACTGTACAGGCATTGAGGAGTGAAATTTGGAAAAAAGTGTGAGAAGCAACCCTGTGAATACCAAAGTCAGAGGAGAAGAAGGAGGTGCTCCAGACTCCAGAGCAGAGATTTCTCTTCAGCTGATGGAGAGGCCCAGAGCAGATATCCACATTGTAGCTTGTGGAGGAGCAGGTAAACATTTTCTGAAGGAGCTGCCACCTTTTGAGAGCCCATGCTAGAGCAGATTGTCCTGACAGGGACAGCAGCCTGTGGAGATGAGCAAATATTTCACTGCAGCCAGTAAAGACTACAACATCAGAGTAGATATCTGGACTGTGGCCCATGGAGGATACATGGTGAAACAAATTTATTCTGAAGGAATGCATGACATGTAGGGGACCCACAATGGAGTCAGAAAAATGTGGGGAGGAGGAAGGAGCGGTAGAGAGGAACATTTAAGTGCTGACTGTAACCACCTGTTTCCCATCCTCCTGGTCCCTCTTGTGGCAAGGATGTAGGGAGTAAAGGACTGAGGTTGAGTCTGAGAAAAATGAATGACTTCAGGGGAAAGTGTTTTAGTTTGTGTCATTGTTTCTCAACTTTCAAATGTATTTTAATTGGCAATACATTAAATTAATTTTCCCCAGTTTGAGTCTGTTTTGCCCATTAAATAATTTGTAAGTGATCTCCCTGTCTTTATCTCAAACAATGAGTTTTTCCCTCTTATTTTCTCCTCTTGTCCTGTTGAGAATAGGGAATGAGAGAGAGCAGATGGGTAGGTGTGGTGGCTTAATCCCAACTGGCAGCTAAATACCATTCAACTGCTCACTCACACCCCTACAATCTCCTCCTGCTCCTCCACCTCCCAGGGTAGGGAGGAGAATTGGTGAACCTCAGGTTCAGGTAAGATCCTCATCATCATCATCATCAATTAAATTACGATAATATTTGCTATTAATGTTATGATAGTATTTGTTATTAATAATTATAATAAATAGCAAATAACAAATACAATACATATAAATATTTGTCTATATAAAATATTAATTATTAATAAACAATAAGCAATATATTATGTATTGTGATACTATATATTTAAATATTATATATTAATCATTCACTCCATTAATGTTATTATATAATTTTATATGTATAGTGTTTATTACAATGAATTATAAAAAGAATATGAGACGATGATGATGATGATGAAAAGGAGAGAAAGTAACAAAACACTAGAGAAACAAGTGATGCACAATCCAATTTTCCCTACCTCCTGTGAAAAACGAGCACAACTCTCTTGCTGCGAGGTAGAAGATGTTTATTGGTAGCAGCAAGCGTCCGAGGAAAGTCCAAAAGAAAAGCCGAGAGAAAAAAAAAAAAA